>CM023960.1:1735002-1746552 GCA_013407115.1 Glycine latifolia
ACTTATTATTTGTATATATACTTGATAGTATCAATGTGATGGATCAATTTCAAACTTGATCCATCACATTGATACTATCAAGTATATATACAGATAATAAGTCTTAAGAAAGATGTGAGACATCGTAGATTAACATATTGTACAAAGATCACACTTTTATATTTCATATCAACCAATTACTATATATTGGTTGGAATATATATTATGTTTTCTGTCATGTAGTAATCTCGCTTTCAATCTTTTTTAAATTGTTGTTATCCATCAGTTACATATATAGACAATATTCTATTTCTAGGCTAGAATTTTGTAAGATACTGACAAAATTTTTAAGGAGTACTATATTACAAATTGATCATCAATTTCCTACAATTATAATTCACTACATCTATAATGTTATTATTAAATAATATTTTTTTATTACACATGCAAAATAAATGCTAACAAACGCAATCGGCAACAAAACGTACACACAAATAAGTGTTAGAATTTTCATTTGTACATTTTACTTATAATTATCATATTTTTATATTGCACACAATAAACATAATTTCTTATTCCTATTATAAATTCATCATTTTTTCATTTCTAAAATATTTATATGTTTACTTATTATAAAAATAAATTTTCAATTTGAAACGGAGTGAAGTGCAGCAAATCA
Source organism: Glycine latifolia (assembly GCA_013407115.1). Taxonomy (NCBI): domain Eukaryota; kingdom Viridiplantae; phylum Streptophyta; class Magnoliopsida; order Fabales; family Fabaceae; genus Glycine; species Glycine latifolia. Next base: position 1,735,661 of record CM023960.1, read on the forward strand.
GTACATCCCATGCGAATGCACGAGTTATCGACTAGTTTTTATCTTAAAACAAAATAGAAAAAATATATCTCACATGTCATGATTTTAATATCAAGAAGATTTAATACATTGGTAAGACAATGAATTATTTAGAGATTTTTAATTAGGTTCTTAACTTTAAAAAAATTAATTAAATTCTTAATTTTTTTTTTTTATTATTGGATGTCTAGAGTTAGTTTACAACAGTTTGAAATTCCTAGAGAAATAAAAATTGGTGACACTTATTGTTTCAATATATATAACCAAAAATCAAACTAAATTGAAAAATAATGAGTGTTATATATGGTCTTCGACTTTAATTTGGTCTCATCATGTAATGTGAAATGTGATATGTGAAATATGACATTTGGGAGTTGAGATGTAAGGTAATGTTTGGATCAAATATACATATATTTTTTTAAGGAAAATAGAAAATAAAAATATATTTGTTTAAAATTTAGAAAATATTTTTTTAAAATAAGCCCAAAACTCAACATAATAAATCAATATTTTCAATCTATTTTGAAGAAGTGAAAAACACCTTAAAGTATTCTTTTTTACAAAAAATATTATTATAATCTAATGCATCTAATTTCTTCCCAAGTAACTAGAAACTTAATTTGAAAACAAAAAAACAAAATCAATAATAGAATTTTACCATTAATAAAGTCCCTTAAATTATAAGATAATCTAAAATGCATCTTCCATTTAGAACTCTTTTCACCACATGAACAAGGTCATCAATATTTAATGCTGTAAGCTAATGCTCAACGACAAATACAAAATATACCACTGATGGTGCTTAATTCAATATAATGTAAAGGCAGTGGAGCAACTGTGTAATTGTACACTGGGCATTGTGGTATATAAATTAGGCCCTAAAATGGCTATACTTTTTTTGTACACTAGAGCTACTTAAGCCAAATGTAATTAGAAAACCATTCACAAGCGTTGCCCATTCTTCACTTGTCAAAATTGCAATTATGTAGGATGGTGACTGCATCTATCTACAGTAAAATGCCTTTTTTCCGTTCTCACGGCACTTGTAAGATCAATCAAAACTCAAAAGGCTTAGCCTATGTTTTTGGTTTTCTGTTATTATCTTGCTATCTGTATGGCTGAGAGAGACACATACATGGAACTTTTTTATAGGCCACTGGAACGGTTGGCATACTCTTGAACTAATGCCCCAAAGAGAGATGGCATTTGGAGCAAGTTGACTGGTGAATCAAATTCTTTGGCCCACCCTATTAATAGAAAAAATGAACACAACTTAACATACAATTACAAATACTATAGTCCATGAAATTATATCATACCTGCATCTACAACTAGAACTTTATCACAGTCCATTACTGTTGGTATTCTGTGAGAAACTTAGCATACAATTACAAATACTATAGTCCATGATGATATCTATATAGGTCGGATCGCACACTGAATAATTAGATTAGTCAAGTTAGCATAGAGGTAGTTGGAAATATTGAAAAGTTTCAACTTTAAATTATCCCCAAAGAAAATTGCCTCCTTAATATTACCATCATTCTATGATGCACAGATACAATACAATACATGTATATGTTTGGTAGAGGAAAAATTCTGAGGGAAGAGAGATGGAAATATTTTGGTTTGTTAGATAGAGAAAGTTAATATGGTAACATTTTAAAAAATTGTGACCCATAATTATTATTTTCCACTTATTTTTACTTATTTATATATTTTTTGTACACTTCACTTATGCATTTCTCTGCAATCAAATATCTTTCATTTTTTTTTAATTTCTCACATATTTTTACTCATCAATTTTATTTCTATTCACTCCATTTTTCTCTTCTCTACAGATAAGATGTAACACATTAAAAAATTTAACAACCAACATAATTATATTTTTAATCATGTCACATTTTATTTTAAACAGAAAAAGATGAAATAACATAATAATTTTAATCTAGTTATAAAATAATATACAAAAACTACTCCACAACCATATTTAAGAAAAAAAGAAAAAAGAACTGACCCCTTTTAGCAGTAGATCCTATGTCGCCACACCTTTGGCTAGGACCCAGGGCTAGCCTTGATTATCTGTCATGTTAAAAGGTCAATGCCATATTATCACTAATGACTAATAAAAAAAAAGATCATCACTAATGTGTCATTTTAGTAATTTCTATTAAAAATTGGTGTCACACTAATAGTAAATCAAAATTACTAAATTTTCAAAACGTGAAGATCAAATTTGCTATAAAAAATTTAAGGGGTCATAATTGTATAATCATAAAACTATAAGGATCAAAAAAGAATTTAAGCAATTATGTTTTTAGGGAAAAAATAAAATGATAAACATTACTCCATTTCAAACCGACATATTTTAGATTTTTTTTTAAATTATATTGACTAATGTTTTCAATTTTCAATAATTTTTTGTTTACAATAATCTTTACCATAGCTATCGATCTTCAACAACCAACACAAAAACCCTCCATTTATGACATTGGTTAATATTGTCAGTTCACAAAGAAGTTATAATAAATAAATAATTACTGTTTTTTTAACATAATAAATAATTACTTTATATACGAATATTTTGTTGAAGTAATTAATAGTTTATTTATAAAATTAAGAAAGAGAATAAAGATATATTGTTAAAATTATTTTGTTAGTTAATTTTGTTTCTTTAAGTAACTAGTTAAGTTATTTATTACTTTTCTTAATTTATGAAATATTCATTAACTTTGTTGATGATTTATCTTTATCAATAAACTTAGTTGACCAACTTTAATAAGTATTCTTCCTCAATCATATTTTTTTATCCACAATATTTGAATTCAAGATCTTATTTGAGAGCACTAAATTCACTTAGACCAATGACTTCACAGGAAGTGACTTTGATTTGAATTTCTATATAAATTTAATTATGTTTAATTACTATAAAAAAATTAGTTATTACACATCAAATATTGTTTTTATTTCATTTTTATGCAAAAACTTTACATTTTAATTCCAAAAAAATTATTTACAAATAAATTTCCATCCTTTATTTAAGTTATAACGGTACTATACTTAGTCTTTATACATCAACTGTATTTTTTGTTTTAATTTCTATATAAAAATATATATTTCATTTTCTTATTTTTCATGTAAAAAAACTCTACATTTTGACTCCTAAATCATTTTGTTGGAAAGGTATATATGCGATTAAAATACTCTTTTAGAGATATTTAACAAATTTAAGTTCTAACTTACTAAAAATTTCGTTTTAAAACTAAGTAATATTTTTTTGTCTAATACTATTAGTATATAGATATTTCGTTAAACATTCGATTAATTCAAATCAAAGTAGATAGGATTGACAAAGTAAACAAAATAAGATATTATATTAACAAATACTCTTACAAACCATTCCTTTGAATGTGATATTTAACAAATCTGAAGTTATATTTTACTAACATATTGTTATAAAAAAAACGTATAAAAATAATCTCTCTGTCTATTTATAATGTGAGAAAGTAAAAGAAAAATATAACAATTAATCTCTGTCGTATAATTATTTATAAATAATGCAGAGCACGCCATGACCATGATTGTTAATTCTACGTGTTTGTTTTTTTTTTTTACTTTTGAAGAACTATTAATTAATTAAACCGACGTTTTGGTTGAAAGCTACAAGTTCTTCTTTCTTAGAGAACGCAACATTGGATAGCATGTACTCAAACGTGTTTAGTTATACGTACCGAAATGCATGCTTACTATATATGTAGAGAACATGAGGAAGGGATCAAGTGATCAGAATGTTAAAGATGCTCATATGATAGAACCATCGTCATCAACGACATTATCGATCATCATCATAAAATACAAAGCAAAATCGTGGTCCTAACTCTATATATGCTTCTTCTTTGCTTCACTATGAAATTTATTGTCTTTTTATTCTTCTTGATTTGACGTTTGTTTGGCATCAAAATATATACTTCCCAAAATGTTTACTGCATTATATTTATTCCTTGTTAGCCAATAATTTTTCATGTGGTTTGCAGGGACGTATATGTGGACGTTGTAAATTGGATCGGAGGAGTTTTGGCCTCCCCAATTATTTCTAATTTTAATATATATGATATCTTAATATTAAAGTAATTATTTCTATTTCGGGATCAGATAAAGATATTTAAGTGGCATTTACTTGCTTAAATTTTATGAAATATTTCATTTTATTTCTTATAATTTTATTATGAAGTTAATGACATTCTTTCATATTATATATATATATATTATCTCTTTTTATTCACTTCTTTCATCTTTTTATTTTTTCTCTTATCTTTGATTTTTACGAAATTGGTAGCGCGACTCTAATTAACATGTTTGTGATCTTTAAAAAAATATTAAATAAAACTAAAACTAAAATATTAATTTAAATAAAATTATTTACAAAATCGTAAATTATTTATGACTTTAAAATCAAACTCATTGAAATGTATTATAATTAAAAAAAATCCTTCACATTAGGAAAAAATATATAAAAAAGCAAAAAATTATTAAATATAATAATATAAAATATAAAAATAATAAATAATAAATAATATAAAAATATTAAACAAAATTAAAAATATTAATTTAAATAAAATTATTTACGACTTTAAAGTCATAAATAATTTAATACTTCAAAGTCCCATTTAAGAAAAAAATAAAAAATTCTAAATATTTATATAACTTCAATAGAAAAGAAAATAAAAGTCTTAAAATAATTTACGACTTTAAACTCAAAAATCATGAGATACCTTTTGTTTATAATTTATCTCCATTTCATAATATATAAAGAAAAAAAAATCCCTTTTAAATAGTTTCGCTTGATGACTTGTCATTAAAAAAAAATGAGCATGACAACGAGTCAATGACAATACTCTATAGGCTAAGATAGACCTTGTTGCTTTGACTCTAGATCGTTTTAATACTGTGTTTTTATAAATAAATAAAAACATTACACAGTATTTATCTTCATGTGGGGGCAGAACTCATGTCTGATTTATTGAAATCAGGATTGCTACTTGGTACATTTTGTCCCTGAATGAATGGCCGAAAACATTCTCATATATTGTTGGGACCAAAAAATTGTTAGCGTGTTTATTAAAAAGACGGGTTTGTATTTATATATTAATTCTTCTGCCTTTTTCCTTGTGAAATTAAAGTTTCATTCACTTTATGTTGCATGTTTTATTCTAATATTCCATTATTCATTGTTGCCTAGTAATGTCTGGTGCTGGAAAGGAAGTAAATAATTGGACTTTGACTTATACAAGTTCCTCCTTATTTAATTGTCCAAACACACATCAGTCTTCTTTTTTAATCATCCAATGTTAGTTTTTTTAGAAAGAGAAGATTCGAACCCAGTACATTATTTCTAACAAGCATGAGTTTTGCTGCAACGGCAGCTTAAAAGAAAATACTAATATGGTTATAAAAAATGTTATTAACTCATTATTTCTAACATACTTTTTACTTTCATAGAACTTTTTCCTTGAAACTAAACAACATTGCTCTTGAACTTATTTAATTTCATAGGCAACTAATTTCTTTTTTGATTGTCACTGTTCGGTAGAAGCTGAATAACTAAAGGTGATTGGTAGTATTAAAATGCTGATATTGCGGGCTATTTTGATGTATTTTTGAGGGGATTGGCAACAGAATGTGTCAAGAAAGAATTCTTCGGGGTGCCAGCGTGTGGCCAATCAAGACTTCAACACTAGCCTAGGTTAGAATTAATTTTTAAGAGACTGAGAAAAAATACATTAAAACAAAAATTTAAGAATTAAATTTTTAAGCATAAAATAAACGATGCCTATAACTGGGCCTGATGACTCCTCTATTAAATCATCAGGGATGGGTCGACCACTTCATAAGAAAAATCCTTCAAGAAATAAACAAGGCCTTGCTTAATTATGAAGCTTAAAAGAACTCACAAGCATGATCCATGAATGCCATTTCAGTGTTTCAATAAACACCCATGACCCACCCAAGCACACATAACTGGTGGACAGGAGGCAAAAAGAAATAAAAAAAAAGGTTAAGGGTGTAATCCAGCATTAAGTCAAGAATTTGAAATCGAGATGGTACTAAGATAACAATATCAAGGGAAGAAATACAGACAAAATAACCATGATAAATCTTGCTATATTTTTTTCCCCATCATATCACATTTTTGCCATATAAGCAACATGCTAAGCCAATTACTTTCATGATAGTTACATCAATCAGTGGCATTAATTTCTTTTTTCTTTTTTGACAAGCTATTATTTTTATCTTTTGAGAAAATCACTAAAATAACTTTTTAATGATTTTATTTTTTTTTAAATAAGACTTGCACAATCATTATTATTTTTTTAAAACAATTCAGTTAAAAACATGTACAAACAAACTTCAGATTCAACATAACATTTAAAAACTTAGCAAGATTGGGAGGTATTTACTATTCAGCAATTAACATGTACCACCATGATTACTTCTCCCCGATACTATGTTTGAATTGAAGGAAAATAATGTAATAAAGTGGAATAAAATAGAATTAAGACTAGGTTCAATTATTCGGGTAGTTTGGATTAGAATAGGATGGAATGAAACCTCATGCATTGTATCTATTCCTTCCCCTCCAATAAAACTATCCAAACAATAGAATTCTAATTTTATTTCATTCTACCCCATGATTCCATTTCATTTCACTCATCACTAGATATCTAAACATAGCCTCAGGAAAAAGGATTACAAAGGCAAGTTTTCAACAGAGAAGGCACTGGACAATGATGTTGCCATAGAAGATTTTTGGTGAGGTCCATAATATCACCATTTTTTTACTATAAATGCAGGGAAACAATTGGAAACCTAAAATCAAATAATGCACAGGAAACATAACACAAACAGTAAATGTTTTGAATGGACACCAATGCCTCTAAAAGCAGCAACTAGCCCATCTGTAGTTCCATATCAGCACCCAAATCAACCTCTACCTCGCCCTGCACCTACCACAGAAGAAAAAGCATTGGATGAAATTTAGTCACAATATCTCTGTTATTACACAATACATTGGATGGGATACAAATGAAAAAAAAGTGGTCTAAACCCTTGTTTGAGGAAGATTTTTAAGGAGAGGAAGGGAAGCCACTCCTTCCCCCCGGAGTTGTATCACAGGTAATCACTATAATAACATGTAAAACCCCTAAGTTTATGTTATAAAATTTATCAACATGGACTATACTAGAATTTAGAAACTTAATTTCTTGACTTATAGCCTCTCCACAAATATAACCTGAACTACGAAATACTTTTTCCCATAAACACCCAAACAATGAAGAATAAGACTCTTCAAGTTCCTTCAACAATAATTAACTTTTTACATCAAAGAAATGTTTGCTCCATCAGCAGATCATCCAGGTGAAAATAATAGCATAATACAGGAACATCTTTCATGATGAATTTGAGGGATAGAAACCAACAAAAGAATAATCAGTATATATGCAATACTTGCATTTTGAAATGAAGCAAGGAATGATTTACCTCTGTTTCCACTGGGTTTTCCACCTGGACCACCCCGACCCCGTCCTCCTTGTCCTTTAGCTCCACCCTCATCAATACCTCGCCCAATTCCTTTTGGTTGACGTCCACCAGGACCATCATCCCTACCTCTTCCCCTTCCACGTCCCACACCAGGGGGTTTGCGATCTGAAAAAAGGTCACATCAATCAAAGAACTTTCTTGTTTTTTGGTAACTGAATAGGAATACACATAACAGCTCATGCTATATGCACAAAAATAACTTGTTCGCAATGATGAAACTTCCATTGCTGATTTATATAAGAGAGTAAGAGACAAGTCTGACTCTGAAACTGTTAAGTTCAAGCATAAAACCATATGCATCTTCAACATAAAAAGGTTTTACAAATCATTCAAAAAAGCAAAAAACGCTCACAACAAAACACAATGATACCAAAATGGAATAATATTTCAGAGTGAAGAAAAATCACATGTCCCGATGTTGTGGCCGCAACAGAGTTCGAAAAACGCTCTTTTATCAATATGAATAACAGTTAGTTGTAAAAAAAACAAGGCTTACCAGTACGGCTCTTTGTTTCTTCCTGGACTTTGTCAATAACCTAAATTAACAGGAAGTAAATTTAAATCAGTGGATAAATGCATGCATCACCAACAGCTTACGACATTCCCTAAGAAGTTCTGAACCTTATTCACTGAAAGAGCAAAAAACAAAAAGACTGAAGCAGCAACACACACCTCATCAGGAACCCGAAGGTACTTAATGGTATTGCCACGAATGTAGCACTCGGGCATACGCCAAAATCTATCTCCATCCTGAATTGCCAATTTCAAGTTGTAAGTTAAGTAGTAACAAACATTCACACATGAGAAGACAATATCTGAGATTGAATACAGGGAGAGCAGTGAAAAAAGATCGTTACTTTAGAGGTACAAATGACTTCTCGGAGATGGATGTTCATCCATGTATCACAATTAACCAAGTGCCCGTTATAAGTCTCCCCATTTTTCAGTTCCACCAGCTGTTACAAATCAAACAGTTAACACAAGTTCTACCCATATAATAACAATAAGCTAACCCTAAAAAAAAGATGGTAAAAATAAAGCAAAGGGGGTTTGACTCACCATAGGGTGGCCTTGGGCAGTCTTGAGAAGGGAAAGGGGAAGCTGCAACAAAAAAAGAGTAAACAGTGAGAGACTGCAACCCTAATAGTAACAAATAGGGCATTGGTGTGCATGATAAGTCAGGAAGAAGTTGAAACCTGTTATTGGGTTTTAAGGTTTTAGGTTAAAAACAATATATATTAGGAAAAGGAATGAAGTTAACGAGATCTTTGTATCCATTGCTGAAAGGAACGAGCTTAGAGAGAGAGAGAGAGAGAGAGAGAGAGAGAGAGAGAGAGAATTACTACCATGGTTGGAATCGGTGGTTGCAGAGGTTGACGGTGCTAAGTGTCTGTTTTTCTTCGCGATTTCACCGAAAACTAGTATTAATCAGACCTCTCTTATGCTACAACTTCCTTTTTGAATCTTCGGCTACTCTACTCCTATTTCGTTTATCAAATTAGTTATACATTAGCGTATTTATTATTTATTCACCAGTAATTTCATCTGTTTTTTTTTAATCACGCTCATTTTTTTAAATTTTAACAAAATTATACATTTATGATGCTTGATTTCTTTTCTTTTTAACGTTGACTTTCTTTGATTTACATAATTAAATAAAAAAAATTCAGAGAAATCTTAACAAGGATATGTTATAATGCTATATAAATTGAAGAAAAATTTTATAAGCTAAAAAAAGAGAAAAAATATCGAGTGAAGTTTTTTTAAATTAGTAGTTTAATTTAATTGTATTGTAATGATAAATAATTATTTTTATATAATTAAAATTTATGATAAATATTTTCTTTTTTATAAAACAATAAATACTTTTTTGAAAAGATAGTAAATATTTTCTTTATGTAATGCACACAAAAATCCCATAAATAAGAGGAGAAAAATATAAGAAACTAAAGAAAGATATAAGATTATGAAAATTATCATTTCTCTTTACTTAAATTCGGTGGTGTTTTTTATAAAACGACAAACTAATTATGTCATTCATAGCTTAACAAGAATGTCAAAATTATATATTAATAGTCATGTTTTTCATTGTAACATCCTAAATTATTTTACTTATTTATTTAATTATTTAATTATTTGGTTATTTATTTAAACTGTAACATCCTAAATTATTTTACTTATTTATTTAATTATTTGGTTATTTATTTTATTTTATTTAATCATTTTTCTAAAAAAATTAAAAAAAATAAAAGTAAGTTAGAGACAAAAGAAATTAATATAGCAGGAACCAGATACATACATCATCTTTCATTACAAAATACTTCTTATATTAGCTTTAATTTACATTCTCATTCTTATAGTACTGCAACATTCTTATTTATTTACAAGGTACTCCACCCTTCATTTTTAAACGTAGTCTTTATTACTATCTTAGTTACTACATAACAGTTTCTGATTTCATCCACATACCAGGCAATATCCAGTGCATAAAGAAATATTATGATCGAAGCCATCTAAAATAAAACTAAATCTAGTGAGAAATATATTTCTCAATAGATAATGCTAAACCACTAAATAGGTTAGTAGGTTATGAAATAAGACAAAACTAATTCATCAAATAATTTAACAGATTAATAAATAAATGAATATATCTGAGCGAATGTGTAAAATGAATGCATGAAATGAAATGCAATGGTCACAGGTGCACATGGCCTCTACATATGTACATTATGTAGGAATGCTGCAGCCGTCTTACGCTAATCATGCATGAAATTCCATGTATTAGCACCTGATCTCTGATAGTAGCATAGGCCCAGTCTTCAAAACTGGGGTCATTCTCATTCATACCACAAAATTCATGAGATAAGGAAAATATTCCTATTCTTACAAAAAAAACAAGGTAGTTAATAATTTAGTATTCTTCTTTCATAAGCAAGGTAGTTAACAGTTCATACCTTGTTCACGTAAAATTTCACCAACTAAAATAAATCTATTTAACCTTTACGGGATGCCGATTTTTAGTGGTATAATAATTGTAGCCAAAAATCGGGTTAGTGAAATAATGAGAATAATATATATATATATATATATATATATATATATATATATATATATATATAACACAGCTAGTTATAGCAAAATATAGTACTCAGAATAACTGTACTCGTATTACTTATAGCCTATGAGGTTTACTTGCGGTTTAACCAGGTTTATTATGTATATATTTATATATATATATATATATATATATATATATATATATATATATATATATA
>CM023960.1:1746562-1891626 GCA_013407115.1 Glycine latifolia
AAAGACATTAAATAAATTCTTAAGTACTATAGCTGCTTACTTGGAAGGGCCGAGGTAAATATGGATATATAAGGAGGAAGCATTATGTGGAAGTAAAGCTTACAGGCCGCTGGAATCCATATATATATATATATATATATATATTTATAAGCATGGTATGGCAGGGGTACTGAGGTGCTTCTAAATGTAAGGCTGGTTAAACTACATGCACGTGGTCAGGGCTGCTGGGTTCTATTTATTCCTTATGAGTCAAGATGTATGTGTATAAATACCCTAAAGAATAATTACTACAGTATCTACGGACCGAGATGCATGAATAGAGATATCTAAACTATTATCATAAGTGTGCCGAGATACTCTTCGTAAGTTTCCTTCATATATATATATATATATATATTCTAGGTTGCTGCATCTTGCCAAAAATTCACAATATCCTATTTATGGTAAAACTTCAATCTTTAACTAATTAACGGTTAATCATGGCCTAATAAATACATAACTTAATCTTAAATTTATGTTTCTAATTTTTTTGAAATTGAAGCCTAGCCTTCCTGTGATAATTTTGGGGAGTTGCTTTGAGAGCTGCTGGAGTAATTTTTTTTTTTTTTTTATGTGAGAGAGAAAAGTGTGAGGTGAGAAAACTGAGAGATTTTGGGGCAGAAATTTTGGAAGCTGCCAAGCTATTTTTATACTGCTGGTTGTGATAAAATATCTAAGCTTCCTTATCTCTTTCATCATTACTATTATTCCTCTCATTAATGCAGGCATTTACGTGGAACAGCTGAGAGCTTAGTTGAGGGGGTTTTGCCACCTGGAAGATTTCCTAAGGATTTGGATTCAGCTTGTAATTCCTCACGTGACTGAGAACTAATGCTAAAGTTTGCATTAATGTTTGTTGAAAATTATTTTTAATTTTAATTTTTTTAATAATATTACCTATTCTATTTTTATAATTTTATATTATAATTATATAATTGAGGTTATTACAATTATTAAATATAAATTAAAAGTATAATAATTAGTTATGCATTTATTTATTTATTTTATATATATTTATTTATTTATTTTTCTAGGATGTTACATTCATCAAATACCTTATTGTATTTCAAATTTCATTTATAATGAAATGGTAATTTTTTATTATGATAAATAAAAATTAGGTAAAATTAATCTGCAGTCCTTGAACAATAACAATTTTTAATTAGGTCTGTGATTTATTTTAATTAGGTTTCTGAAGTTGCATTTGTTTTTTTAATTAGGCTCCTAATACAAGAACCTAATTAAAAACAAATATAAGTTTAGGTACCTAATTAAAAATAATATAAGGTTTAGAAACTCGATTGAAACAAAAAAAAAGTGAAAAGTTATTAGAAATTGGTAGGAACTAACTTGCTCGGTTGCACAAATCAATGTTCGAAAGCATCCAGAGTGTTGGACTTGAAAACGCTAGACTAATACTGTCAATAAGACGGTTTTGGTACAACTATGAACGTTTGGAAAACTTTACATAAAACTGGAAGAGCTAAAAGAAGCCGGAACTAATTAAAGTATCAACCAATTACACTTAAAAAGAGGGAAATTGTCTCCAGGAGAATCTTGGGTTTCTCCAGTATTCATCTTAATTTCTCAACTTCCTGATGTTTGAAAAACAAAATACATTACGATATCCTCTAATTCTAAATATTATATCATCTTTATTTTGAATTGCATAACACAGATGACTCCCTTGTTTAAACTTTTTTACAGAAACAAAAACCTATCCCTCCATACAAATTTTCCCACTCCCCTAGTAAAATAACCCTAATCCAAATCCAAAGTGCAGCTATAGCATTTTGCAAAGATCATTACCAAAGTAAAGCAGGAAGACTGTCCAACACGTTCAGACTTCATCGCATCAAGCATGCTTATGTAAAGACACTCAAGATATCTAGGCTCATTAAATTAAATTTATAGTAACATTTGAGAACAAATATTTTTACAGGTATTTGTACAAAATAAGTTACATAATTCCCTGAACTTCTAATTTAACAATGGCAATCAGGGCAAAAGTCCATTATTGATTACATCTGCATTGTGAGTTCATAGCTCTTGTGAATTTTTGTCAAGTCGACTAAATGGCGCATGGTGGGTCTGCCATGGGGACAATTCCATGGGGATTTCAGCTCAGCCATATGCTCAAGTATCTGAAACAATTAGTGTAAGCTACAAATCAGTCTGTAATTAAGGGTGAAATATTTGAAATTCAATTTATTCAGATATAGTTCCCAAAACAACAGATGTTTATCATTCCACTCCTGCATTGTTTATCGTGTGTTGTTACTTATATTAATGAAGGGGAGGGGCAGTGCTAAAAGTTTTTTGCTTTACTACCTTCTGCATTTCATTTCTTCCAAGTGCATCACCAACCATAATTGATGATCGACATGCACGTGATGCCAACATTGCACGAACTCTTGAAGGGCAAACAGAATCTGAGGTGTCCAGTTTATAGCTACCAACTATGGAACATTCCACATGACCATCACCATCAGACAAGATAGAGATCAGCTCCTTAACATCTGTTGGGTTGGGGAAAAATGTTTTGTCATTGATAATGTCAATGCATCATTTTTTTACGTTAATGAAAGTCTTCAATACATCATTGCAAACAAGCAATTCGCATTGATTGAACAGAAATTCTAAATAAAATGATTATCACAAGGGATCTAGTGTTCACAAGATTCAAATATGTATCAATCTGTAGACCATAGCTCAGACCCTGGGGTATAAATAAATATGAAAATATAACTTGTATTTGGAATGGAAAAATCTCAATTCAAAGGGTACTAGTAAGTGCATCATAATGATTTACAAGGTGAAGCAGGCAAGGCTCCACAGATCCTTACAAGGGTTGAGGGCTTTTCTAAAGCTTAACCTCAATGTGAGCGTCATTTATGCATCCTAAAGTATGTTCATGCAGAATATTGTAGGTTTAACATGTATCATAAGTCAGTTGAGGATGTTTCAAATAACTCAGTTACTGTTTTTAAGTACCAAAGCCATCAGAAGATGAAAAACCTACACAATTGTTAAGATACTAAATTGTCTTCTTGATATTGCTTGCATCATATATCAACTTAAACCATGTTTACTTAGCTAGATCTCCAGCTTTGGCCTGAGTTATCTTCCACTTCAAATATAAAATTAAAAAATAAGTCGAGTATCATGGACCAATGCAGATGCTTTTGCTTCACCTAAAGTGATATAATCATATCATTCAACAAAATCCTTAAACTAATCATGGATAAAATCTACAAAATCACCTGCCTTCAATTCCAAACATAGTGTTTTTACTGAAGGGGACAGACTTTAATTTAAAACGGCATCCAGGCGGTGCGTTTGGATCCTCTTCCAAGGTAAATCCATTCTTCCTGAAAATGTGGATAATGCAAATGCATGTTACTAACCACACTAAATTTTATAGAAGCTAAAACAAGACAAAAGTTTAGCATGATGAAACCTTGTAACTAGAAAACTGAATTCAATTTCACTGAAACCTCCATAGACAAAAGTAACCAACACTACAAGATGCACTAGATCAAGCATAATGGACCAATGGTGTACCCCTAAGCAAGACAATCTTTCAGCAATTATGCAAAAGTTAAAATTTTTAATATGCAACAATAGTCTGGAAGATGTCAAGCTCAGAGTTTACAGCTGTGATTTCTGTTCATACAAACCGTTCAAGCTTTGATAGATAGATATAAATGCTGAAACTATCTATTTATTACCAATTAAGGCAGTCCAGGTCACCTATTGAATTGACTTAGCATTAACATAGTGCAGTATTTTGGGCAAAAATTTCATGTGGGCCATAAGTGATATCTGGTTATTGATTTTTATATAGCAGAGAAATTCATGACTCGTACAAATGATTTGCTAAGGTGACATTAGATCACAGCTACTATAAAAGATTCTTAAATACACAAAGATAATCAAACTGGTCATTTTCAAAGTTGACCATCTGAGGCAATTTGTTATTACAATAAAATCAACTATATGAGAAGGTAAATAAGATATACTGTTGCGGCTCATTTCTGTCCTGGCAACAGCAAACAGGAAACATAAATTGTTTGATTGATGCAGGATTGACAGCAGGATCCTGTTATGAAATCCAGTTTCTTGTAATAACCGGAAGTAAAATCACTATATCACTACTTAATCAACATGGCTCTAGTTTTACCTGATTATGTCCATGTGCGTTGAAGCAACTATTTCTTCTTCAGGGGATAACTCCAATTGTATTGGCCTACATATGAAATTTTATTGGTAGAATTTAGATCATGAACCAAAGAAAAGAGATAAATTGCTCTGTCATGTGCTATCTGAGCAATGTAGGAAATATATCATCCATTTACAGTAATTGTACATAAACAATTGGTTTCTGCTCTAAGCATACTCTGTAATTTTTTGAACTCAACAAGACTGATAGAACTGGACCAGAAACAGAGAATGTGTGTATTATCATTGTGATGCCTCCACACCCAAGACAGAATACAGATGAGTTTCGAACCACCCTCTACTTCCTAATCCCCCATTCCCTCTAATTCCCCTCTAATTGACTATTTATAGTTTCTTAACTAACTAACAGTTAGTTATCCTAGCTGTTCTAACTAACTGACAGTTACTAACATACCCCTTTCCTCATCTATTAAAGACCCTTTTACCTTCTCCGGAAGTTTGCATCAGAATAAGCAATTTCCTTGTACTGTGTTATTGAAAGTCCCTTCCAATCCAGACGAAAAAACAGGAATAAAAAATTTATAGTGATGGTTAGTGAATAATGATATAGACTCCTCACCTAAGAAGAGGTTGTTGGTTCATGATTGTTGATTGTGATAGACGCTCAAAATTATACTTCTCATCAGCAGCATGCTGAAAATGGTCATACAAATTATGTTTTGGTAAAAGAAACAATTAAATTTAGCAAAAGGATGCATCTATGTGAATTAATCATTCCAAGGGAATGGTGGAAGAAACCGCATATTCAATATTTCCAAAAGTATATTGGAAATTATTACCTGATCCACAATGAATAAATCTTGATCCAATTTACAAATGATAAATCCAAGATTGAATTGGCCAATCACCTGTTCATACATGTTATCACAGTAATCATCAGTAAATACAGTACATATGTAATCTGAACGTGCAGAAATGATTGAGCTGTTAAAGAATATATTTTAATTTTGGCATGATAAATTAGATATATGGCAATGTATTCCAAATGCAAAAACAAAAATGAATAGGGTTTTATGGGGGAACTCCCCCCCCCCCCCCCCCCCAAAAAAAAAAACCCTAAAACAGCTTGACCATTTATGGTGTGTTTAGTAGAGTGGAGCAGAATGGAATGAAATGAAATTGAGAAGAAATATTTAAATTAAAGTAGTGTGGTGAAGGTGTGGGGTCCACACTAATTTTTAAGAATTTCCCTTCCTTTTCACTCCATTTCATTTCTACCAAACAAACACACCATTACTGAGATAGCAAACAACCAAACAGCACCACAATAACCATTTACAAAATAGCATCAACTATTGACATTTGTGCAAAGCCAAGCCTTACATTTTTAACAAAAAAGTAAAAAACAATATGAAGCATACTAAGTAAGGACCTTCATTCTGCTGAAGTCTTCCTTCTTGAAAGATCTTTCAAGTTCGGTAGCTGCTGCTGCCAAGGCCCTTTCTTTCTGCTCTCCAATTTCTGATTGTGAAATCTCCAAAGTTGCAGCCGAATAGTGACTAGAAATAATTATGAGAAAAATTAAGCACATAAATATTTTCCTATTTCAAACAAAGGGTACAGAAATAAAAACCTTTTGACTTTAGCTTTTCCACATCCAAATTTACTGGATTGCAACAGAGAAAGCCTCTTCTCTCTCCTTTTCTTAAGCTCTTGAAAAGAAAATTGCATGTTGGAGCATATCTTCTTACTGGAAGACTTGCAAGAATCTAACCATACAGGTGATGAATGTAATGGATCTGAGGCCAAAACATCCGTAGTGATCATTTCAATGCTAGAAGGAGTAGTTGATGCTATATCCCCTACAGGTGTATTATTCTTTAGATCTGATTCCTGTAAATCAGCATAAAGGAAGCTGCTTTTATATTTATTTAATTTTCCATTTCTTTTGGATAAAGGTAGAAAATTTATTGGAAAGAATGAAGCAGTATAAAGAAAAGGAGGATTGGTCTTCTCCTTAGACAAAGCAACATAAAAATGTACAATGAATGAGGTAAAGACATTAACACTGCATTTAGTTATTTCTTTTATTGGTATCCGATGTTCAAAAACAGAAATTTCTGGAAAGGTTTATCACTAATTTGGTCCCTGTAGTTACAAAACCTATTTCTTAGTCCTTATACTTAAAGCATCTCCTTTTAGTCCACACACATGCCATTTTTAATCCCTTTTAGTTCCTAGACTAGACATATAATTTTAATTCCTTTTAGTCCATATACATATCATTTTAATCCCAACAGCAAGGACTAAATGGGATCAAGAATGGTATCTGTAGGGACTAAAAGGGGATATTTTTAAGTATAGGGACTAAAAGGGAAAGTTTTTTAACTATAAGAACCAAATGAGTAATTAAATCTTCTGGAAATGCCATTAATGATTAAATATCAAATATTTTTATAAACCAATATCGACATATAGTACAATTACAAGCAATATTATACTTCAAGAACTAAAAGTATGAATATAGGAAAATTTTAGCAGTTCAAACCACTTACCATAATAGATTTAGGTTCTCTATCAGAGGAGTCACCCTTAAAAGAAACTGAATTTTCATTTTTGTGGGAGACGTTATCAGGATTAAGTTGCTTCAAAGATTCAATCTCACTCGCCCTAGCAGGTTCATCACTTTGGTCAAAACAAAGTGATGATCTTGTAATCAAGTCATGTGTTTCAGTATTTGCAGTCTTCAATTGACAATGAGGAGCTTGATTTCTAAGAACAGGCACTTCAGATAAGGCTATAATGACACTATCACGATTTCTTTTATTTACAGAAACAAAGTTGTTAAGAGTGGACTGAACATGTCTTGAATGGTTAAATGAATATTTACTAGAAGTGCTGCCACTCGCAACTGTCCTTGAGACAAGGGTAGCTTGATCAGGTATAATACTACTAGGATGTGCTGACTGTCTTCCACTATTGTCATCCTTTGAAGCGCTATGTGCTCTGAGTGTGAACTCCTGGTTCATTAAACTCCCATCATTTTCACAAATTAACCCTTCATCGACATGTGTGTACCGATATTCATTAATAGATTCAGAAGCAATTTTAGAATCAGTAATATGTTTCTCCTCATGCTCATCCTGAGAAACAGTATCATTGTTCCACTCAGTATCAATTTCATCTAAAGAAACACTACCATTGTTACTTTCACTACATTGCTCTTTCTGAGGACGACTGCCATTTGGGGAATTTAGTTTCATTACAATAGGAGACTTCCCATGAGAGGAATACAACTCAACACACTCTTCTTTTTCAACAGGCAACATAACTTCATTAACAGAGTAACAGACATTACTAGCAGAATAAATTTGTTGCAATCCCTCTCTCAGGGCTTGCAATATGGCATTTTCTTCA
The DNA here is from genome assembly GCA_013407115.1 of Glycine latifolia. Classification (NCBI taxonomy): domain Eukaryota; kingdom Viridiplantae; phylum Streptophyta; class Magnoliopsida; order Fabales; family Fabaceae; genus Glycine; species Glycine latifolia. The sequence continues at coordinate 1,754,201 of CM023960.1, forward strand.
GAAAAAAATATTTTCCTCTTGTCAGGAGTCACATTGACATCATATGCTCTAGTAGGAACCATAAAATTCAAAATAGCAATGGGATACTGTTTGGAGTTTGCACCCTTGTACAACTCATTCACAAGTTTGCTAACTTTAGGCATATCTACGGGTCTACCATTCACAAAAATATACTGTCTATCCCCCAAATTGCGTCCATTACCCTGTCCAGACTTGGAAAGAAATCCTTCAACCTTGCAAGAATCGGATATAGACAATGTCACAGGCTCTAAGCAGCTGAAAGTGTTCATGCCAAGCACTGTTATGATGTTATCCTTAAGCGAACCACTTCCTTGCGTCTTAAGAACCACAGACCTCACATTTTTACCAGTCGTGTTGGTGCAAACAAAACGAACTCCTTTCGCTATAAGGGCATAAGCCTGAAGAAAGTAAGAGTTCAAATTAACAAATTAAAGTAACATACAATAACTTAAATTACAAGAAAAGAAATAAAGAAATTTCCCATAAGTTAAAATTAGCTTATGCTTATGCATAAGCTAATTTGTAGAAGCTTTGTCATTGTTTTCCAAACGCTGATTTTAACTTATGCATAAGTTATTTTAGTTTATGGGATAAACTTAACTTATCTAACCTTGTTAATTGTTATTTTCTTCTCCTAAGTGCTTATTCAAAAATTCATCCAAATAGGGCCTAAACATTATAACACAGAAAATAGAGACTCACATTCAATAGAGAAACCAACTTGCCATATTCCCTACGTATGTTACGATTAAACTCCTTGCTTCTCACAGGCAAATTGGAGAACAACTTCTTAACCATAACAGTGGTGCCAATTTGCCGTGCCGTTTTCCTTTCCGCCACAAGAACACCGGAATTATCAAAAGTCAAGTGCGTTGCGACCGGTTCGCTCGCCGTTCTCGTTTCAACGGTTAAGTTCCCCAACGCGCAGAGCGAACTCAGCGCCTCCCCACGGAATCCAAAAGTCGTCAGAGACTGAAGATCGTGAAATTCCGCTAACTTTGACGTATGATGCTTCAGGGCAAGAACCTGCAAAATAAAATAAAAACGGTTAAAAAATGAAGCTAAACCCTACTGAACCCTAATAACGATGTTTTCAGCGTTTTGAGTGATACATAAATAAATACCTTGAAATTGTTTGGGGAAATGCCGCAACCGTTGTCGATGACTTGAAACCACTGTTCGCCGAAGTCTTTGAGGGAGATTTCGATGCTTGTGGCGCCGGCGTCCAAGCTGTTTTCGACGAGTTCCTTGACGGCGGAAGAGAGGTCGAGGATGACTTGACCGGCGCAGATTCTGTGAACGATGCCCTTGCCGATAGGCTTGATGATTTGAGCTTCGACTACCATTGCTGCTTCGGAGCTTCTTCACACACTCGATTACCCAAACTACCATACAAATCGACGCGCAAAACCTGCAAAGTTGCCGCCAAAACTGAAGCAGCAACGGCAACAAAAGCGTTCAGAAACAGGATAAATTTGTTCTTAAAAAGATAAAAATTTCAAATTTTAATCCCAAAAATAAAATAAAAGATAGACTATTTACCAAAAATATAATTTATTAGCATATTGTGTTCCTAAAAATTTCATATTTAGAGATAAATTTATCAGTGTTTTACACATAAGACAAAAATAATTATTTATCAAAAATATAATTTAATCTTTATCTTTCTCTCATTTATTAATTACATAATATTACCATAAACAATTAAAGAAATAGAAAAACAAACATAAATTAAAAAAAAACATAATGTTAATAGAAATTTTATAACAATAAACATAATATGCTTATTAATTAATATTATGTTTATTATTATATTTTTTCTAACTATTTCTTTAAATATTTAGTGTAATGTTATGATTGCAACAATTAAAAAAAGTGAGAAAATGAAGATTAAATTATATTTGTGATAAATAGTCATTTTTATTCCTAAATGAGTAGAGTACTGACAAATTCATCATTAAATATGTCATATAGACTCTTTTATTAATGGTAGCAGAATCTAACGGATGGATAAATTTATCGTATTTTTTCACTTTTGAGAACTAAAATTTAAATTTTCATCTTTTAAATATGAATTTATTAGTATTCTACATATTTAGGTACAAAAATCATTATTTATTCTAAAGATAAACATTTTCTTTTGCCTCTTGATTTGATTCTTTTAGATATGATTGAATTGAATAAAAAATCAATTGATTATTCATTGGATTTTGATTTTGTTTTTTTAATTACGGTGATTATAACGTTTGTTCTTCGGTGAGACATATATTATCACAAACTTCAATCATCCGGATAGTTATAAAATTAATCTTTAATTTGACACTTAGTTATATTTAAAATATTTTTTTAAGTTAATTTTTTTAAAAAAATTTGTAACTTTGTTATCTTTTCATTTACCAATTTTTTTACTCAAAAATTATAAACTAATATTTTGTATCTAAATATTTGAAAAATTATGACAAGTTTGAAATATAAATTAACTTTATAAGTTTAAAAACAATAAATTTAATAAAAACTTGATGATCTTTAAAATATTTTTCAAAAGATATGAGTATGGAAAATATTTTTTTTTTCAAAATTAAGATGACTTTTAGGTGAAATTTATATTTTGATTACTGAATTTTGAGTAAAAGACAATTTAATCATCTCAATTTATAAGTAGAAAAACAAGGCAACAATTACTGATAATATTTTTAAAAAGATTTTAGGTGTAAGAAAATTGTTGAGAGGACTAGGATTTACTAAATTATAAAAATAAAGAAATTGAGTTAAGTTATAAGAAAAAATCAAAAGATTAAAATCTTACACAATCTAGGTAAAATAAAGTTTGGAGTTTTTTTTTTATTTCTTTCAAACATGGCACACGTTTTGGTTTGTTCCCATCTTAGTTCTAGGTCCAATTACAATTTTAATTGTTCAGCCTGATTGAATGTCATACAATTGAAGTTATAAATAATAACATTAATATGATTATGTTTTTCCATTACTACAAATATTTTTTATTAGAAAATAATTTTATTTAAATCAATAACATTTACAATATGCCAACGTTATCAACATTTAAAAAATTGATCCTTCTAAAGATAAGGGTACACTTTGAATGATAAAGTACGTTTAGAGTCATTGATTAAAATTTTAATAGTTAAAATTGTGATAAAAATTAAATACGCGCATAACAAATTAAGGTTAATTAATATCAACCATAAATATATATATTTGTCCGACATATCCGAAGAAAGAGATGCTTTATATACAATAAAAAAATAAATTTAAACTATATAACCATACATAAAAAGTCAATATTTAATATAAAAAAAAAAGTCGTGTAACTTTTTAAGAATCTCATGATTTGTGTTTCTCAATCTTTGATCATTTTCAACTCAAGACACCAATATCTCCTCGATTTGAGTGAAATTAGATTTCAATTCCTAAATTTGTTAAAAATATTGTTTGCCCTAGTATCCAATTTTCCTTAGATATCTGCAATGTTTAGGTTCACTATCTACACTTACACAACACTAGGAAATCCGTATCCATCATACTCAAGATGCTTAAACCTCGTCAAAAGTAAATTTCATTCCTGAACTCAAGTGAATATAACTTAAAAGGGTCTCATCACAAAATATAGGTATATTCGAGCATAAACTAAATCCTCGGAACCGAGTGCCCGCGGGCTCATTTACATGATACACTAGCGATCATATATATTCATACACAACACAAACTGCAAAATCAGAAATACAATGCCATTCAGCCACAGGTTATACAAGAAATGAAAAAAAAAATAACTATTTTATTTTATTTTTACGAGAAAAAAAAACTCGGTATATACAAGCACGAATAAGGGGAGGGAGAGTTGGATCAGCAGGGAACCTAAATTAAACTCTTTATCTCAATTGAAATAGTCAACAAATTCTACTAATTTATGAAAAAATTTGGAGAGGATGGTGAGGGTTGGAAAAAGGGGAAAGAAAACCTATGATGATATAATACACTAGAGGCAGAACCAAAGATGGGACTTCCGTATCAAAAGGTCACTGCTGACCTTGTTGCACCCTTTAGGTGGTGATAGAAGAATAGCCTAAGCAAGAAATGCTATACAGAGAGAGAGAGCTTTACATGAAATAGCTCAGAGATCTCATTTTTCTTGATCCTCCTTCTCCATAGAGGTCATTCCATTGGAGTAGCTCATTCATATTTGTTGACTCTGATGACACGCTAGCACACACCTGCACAAAAATACATCAAGCATTGTAATTACCACGAAAAGGACTCTTTGAGCAATTACATGATCACCATGAAAAACAACTGATTTTGTCTACAAAGGTAGTAGCTTAATGTTCAATGAAGTAACACAATTTTACTAATTCTTTGAACCGAGCCAGATTCAGCATCATTTGTCTAAAACTTCCATCCATCCACCAGACACATCTTATAATTCCATTTGAACTTCCATTTGCTAACTCGTCTTTGAACTGTGTTAAACATGTATGGTAATATTCTCCCAACAAATTTAAAGCTCAGTGAGCCAATTTTATGAAGCAATTGCACCAAGAGTCAAGACTACCCCCTCCAAAAGATCTCATCAATATAGCAAGTAAAGCCTTGCAAACTTCAATTTCTTGTAAGCTAGCAACCTAGAATGAAGCCTCATGTTTAAACAAGAAGCTGAAAATGCTTGTGACAGTATTATGTTTACACTTTAGTTCTTCATCTGTGACAATAAGAAGTGCCCATCCTATAAGGCCAAACCCCAGGACTGAAGGAGGGCAACAATGCTTTTTACACCACCCCAAACCCAACCTCCAAATTTAAATTCTGTCATTGCTTGGATGGTATCACAAACCAGGCAAAGATTACAAATGCCCTCCACCAGTAAGGCCTTTGCTCCAAAATAAATTAATAAAATGCAGGTAAGTTGGGAAAAGGGGGTTCATGTCATATTTATTTTAAACACCCTTTCCCCAGTGTCCAAAGGATATTCCAAAACTAAGTGTCACACGGCAGCTATCTTACTTTTGAGGACACCCTATACTCCAAAATGAACACATTATTTAAGAAGAAAACAATGGAAATAAATTAATATACCTGCTCATGTGCATATCTAAAATCATCCATCTTTAAGGGACGAATGTCACCGCTGCTACACAATCCAGGTAAAGGTTTGTTCTCAGACAATGCTAAGCTTCTCTCCTGAAAGACATTTCATGTCATAGTGAGGAAGAGATAACCAATCCTTGGACTATAATGCAAGCACATTAAAGTGAACAGATTTATATTTAGCACTGAACTGAGATTTTTGCATGAGCAATATATATAGATAGATGATAGATAGATATATATAGAGAGACAGTCACTTACCTTCTTTTCCTTCTCCAAGATCTCTCGTATTGGACAGTGAGCTGCTGTTACACACAGATTCTGCAATCAAAGGATAACAATGAGAATATTTTATGTAGAAAAAGATGCTACCTTCTCAAGCAACCAAGAGAGGAAGTGAAAAATACATAGATATACAACCTTTAAGTCACTCCCAGAATATCCATCAGTCATATTAGCTATTGCTGCAAAATCAACGTCAGGTGCCAAATCTTCTTTCGCCAAAATGACACTGAGAATTTTTTCTCTGTTTGGAGCATCTGGCAAATTAACCATCAATCTACAAAAAAAAAAAAAAAAATTGAAGACAGACCATGCATTAGAATAGACGTCATCCGTAAAACATGAAAATACAAGTTAACATTAAACATAACATGCTCACCGTCGAGGAAGCCTCCTAATAACAGCCTCATCAAGATCAAAAGGCCTGTTTGTAGCAGCAAGAACAAGTACACGCTCTTTATCTTTTGTACGCAGACCATCCCAATTTACCATAAACTCATTTTTCATTTTTCGCATAGCCTCATGCTCACTAGGGTTTTCACGTCTCCCTAGCATACTATCAACCTGCCACGATTACCACAAAAATCAACACAGATAATTGAAACTAAGAAAATCCATAGTAGCTACCATAAAAAATAGATGAGATTTAAATGTTTAGGTCTTCAATTCAGACAGTTTTTCACTTGCCTTAAAGAAAATAATCACAGAAATAATATAACTGAGGAATTCAGTAAAAAATCAGCCTTAGAACTTTTGGTTCAAATCTACTAGAAATTCATTAAATCCTTCATAAACACTGTTCCAGACTTCCAGGCACCATTGCCATTCTCCTTCAGCTTAGCAAAACCCTAAGAGGTCTAGCCCATTTTATAATCTACAATCTATTAACTTCAGTAAACCTAAAAAGCACTTCAAAGCAATCTATTATTGTCCCCATCACATTGTAAGCCACAAACACCTTTGTTCATCCCTTAAACATCATTATATAAAACATGAATTTGCTTTCCCCATTTGATGGGCATACTATCCTCTCAAACTAGTCCAGAAATGGCTCATATGAAGGGTAAAAAGTTTTAAAATATATTTAAAATAAAGGGAAAAAAAACTTCAACAAAGGAAGATAAGCAAATGACATGATAAAGCAACCTCGTCAACAAAAATAACACTTGGAGCAATTTTGCTGGCCAGAGAAAAGACTGCTTTGACATATTTCTCTCCTTCACCAAACCACTGCAACAAACAAAACCATGTTTTTCTTGTAACGGAAGCATACAAGGAAATACACAACAAAAAAAGTAATTTACAATATTAATACCTTTGAAGTAATGCTGGACATTGAAATGTTAATGAAATTTGCTCCAGCTTCAGTTGCTACAGCCTTTGCAAGCATTGTTTTTCCTGTGCCAGGGGGCCCAAAAAGCAATATTCCCTTGCAAGGCTATATCCAAAGTAATTACAATGAGGTGCTACACACATGATATGAATATGATCTACTAAAAAATGTGTTCCACAAGTCATTTAAAGCAACTAAAAAGAAAATCTATCAACCTTAGTCAGCTGTCCTTTGCAAAACAATTCAGGCCTCTGAAGAGGAAGCATAACTAATTCCTTCAAGGTATCCTTCACATTTTCTAAAGCTCCAATATCATCAAATGTGACTCCAATATCAGTTGGTGGAATAACATCAGCAAGTAGTTTTTTCTCGAATTCATTCTCAGTAACCACATCCTGGAAAAACAATTCAAAGAATACAGGTGACAATTCCACAATTCCAATCATGACAAGGTAAAGAAACTAGATGGATATCAGTAGTAATGCAAAATATCTACACAAAATATGGAGAAAGGTTTATATTTGTAACATCTAATATTAAATTACCTTCAGTGATTTTTTCAAGTTTTTGTTCTCATTTTGAATGCCCTGTAGAATGTTAAGCCCATAATTAATGCTGCACCAGTGAAATGAAAAGTAGTGTTAATAAAATTAATGCGATAAGAACAATTTTTTTCATGGTACTATATATTTCATTGCTTAAATTTTTAGGGTTGAGATTATCAACATGCCCAAAAATGACAAACACAACCTTTTTGCAGATATCACAAACTTGGAATCTTTGATAGAAGCTTCAGATGAATGCATAAAATGGTAACTTATAGCCCAGCCAATGATCTTCTCCACACCTAGGAAATGGAGTTATAGGATTTTATCAGTAAAATGGCAGCAAATCTAAACATCTTATATTTAGCTGGAAAAATAATTTCATATATAATATTAAAAAAGAAAAAAGGAACTGACTTTCAGTTGTGAGGGTTTGGTCTTTGATGCAAAGAGTCTCAAGGTCAGGGCAATCCAATCCAATCCTGTTGAGAACCTGAATCATTAGAAGAATCTTATCAGATGTTTGACAAATGGTATGGCAAAAATGAATTTTAATATTTAAGAAATGAAACTTAAGTCAGGTACAGGTCAGAATGGAGCTCTATATTATTTGAAAAATGAAAATCAGGTAATCACTTTGTTAGCAGTAATTGGCCATATTCGAAAGGCAGTGTAAATCAAACAATGGATATGGATGGCCAGGATGGGTAGGCTTGAAAAAGCAGGAAACAAAATAGAATTTTATCCACAGAAACAACTTTTAAAATGACATTGAGCATTGCTAAGTGCAGTTAGGAAAATTTCACAAAGCCAATGCATGAGATTCCACATATTCCAAAGGCAAATCACACTAATGCACAGCAAGTGAAAAAAATTGAAACATGCAGAAAAAATCCAACAAGAGGAAGCATAGGTAATAGAAGCAAAAAAGGCACATAAAAACTATCAGATGTTTCCGGACTCACTGTGCAAACACTGATAATATTGGACTGAGCTTTCATAGTTTCAATATCACGCTCTAATTGTTGCTTCCAATCAGAAAGTAAAGCCTCGTCCTGTACAATTTGATTTAAAATGGATACATGAACTGTATATAGCAATGGAGTAAATTTCATATCGAAGTTAATCTAACATCAAACCTGAGGCAGCTGTATTGTCACTTTGTTTGGGAAAAGACGCCCAAGTTGCTTCATTACTTTAGGGGTTTCTTTGTTCCGATCATGAAGTCTACCAAAGTTATCCTGAAAAAGAACAAATAATAGTGGATTGATAATTAACTCCTTAAGGAACCAGAAGCAACCAAGCTACAATTTATATATAACAATATTAACAATGATTTAGATCTATCTCAAAGCTATGAATAGTGTGAAGGGACAGAAAAAGACAAGAACTGTAACTTCCATGCTAGAAATACACAAGCTTTAAGTAAGAAGAGCAATGGCAGTGGTCCTTATACCGGAAAAGCAAGATCAAGTAGTGCTGTCTGATTGCTCCCAAACTTGGTAAACAGAAGGCCACCAGGTTGGGTCTGGAAACATAATCCTGCAGTCAGTAAATACAGCAGCAAAAACATTCCTCCAATCATGAGATCACTACGATTTAATAATGACACAGTACCTTCTCCTTCCGATTGTCAGGCAGAGTATGAGAGCCAATTACCACAACATTTGGTGGCAAGCTTTCAAATTTATTTTTCAAAACTTCATAGTTCCCAACCATTGCCTTCTCTATATCTTTAATGAACAACACTAGTGAACCACTTTTACTCTGATTAGAGGTAACCTATGCACAAAGCAGAGAAGGGTGTTAGATATACTTCTTCAGGAATAGAGGCATCTTTTGGACCGGTAAAGAACTGGCACAACCTCAAAGATATCATTAATTGCAACTTTGTCCGTGTCATCCCCTCCAGAACCATCTACCCGTAGTAAATGATTTGCTGCAGTATAAATCCTCAACAAGTTATAAATGGCAAAATTATTGCATTCAATATGCTAACATGCAGCTAAGGCAACAAAATTTCAATAAAATCCAGTGAATTACCAGAACAAAAGAACCCACGATCATCCTCACAAAGGCCTCCAAGATCATTGCCATCTGGAATTGATTTATCAAACCTAACCCCAATTTTTGAAGACCTATTATCTTCAAAAGCAAGCAGAACTTTGCCCCGGGAGCCATAGCTTGGTCCCCTGATCAATATAGAAGAAGAATAAAATTTAAATCTTCCAGAATAAGAAAAAAATATAAACTAAATGATTAGATATTAAAAAATTAGCAGGAGGATAAAATATCAACATAAACAGATACTTAAAAAATGTGAAACTGAAATAAATAAACTGCAAAGCTTTCTAGTCAGTCTGCAAAACAGAAATTGAAACACCTTTTGAATAGCTATGAGCAATGCACCAGAGAAAAACCATAAAAACACATAACACAGTAAATCTAGAGCTTACGTGCATTTAGCTTTAATTAAAAATACAAAGGAGAAATGATAAAAACACAAAAATATCTGAACTGAAGTACTAAGAAACGGCTCAAAAGGGAAATTATTTCTTTTTTATTGGTCCAAAAAGTGTGGTCTTCTGAAGTTATAACCTCTGCAAAAGAGAACTGCCATTAAAATCTCATTACTATTTACTAAAAGTTAACCATGCTTTTTAAAGCCTTATTAAAGGAATTTTCATGTACATCCTCCTCGATAAAAAAGAGTAAAATACAAATTGTATATCTCAACATGAACAGATCAACCTCTATTACTCATAAACTGTAAAAATATTATAATTATAAGTATAATTATTCCATTACAAAATTACCTTGAAGGATAATTTGGTAATGATGAGACGGCAGAAGGAAAGTTACCAACAAATTTTACTCGATCACCTGCAAATTAAGCAAGCATCATGTCATTAAGCCTTAAAAAATGTCACCTAGCGTTCATAATAAAACAAGACAACAGGAAGGTAAATTTGCATATGAGTGTTCATTTCTAGGTCACAACAGCATACCCTCTTTAAGAGTAGTGCCTTTTGATGATGCAGTAGAAACCTCTTGCTTCAGCATAGCCTGAGAACTTAACGTGGATCCACCGACAATTTCAGCATCAACACTAGAAGCTGGTTTCTTATGTTGTAATATGGCAGTCTGGGAACTTCTCTTAGCAAACACAGATGATGGTCTTTCAGGTCTGGAACTTTCTTTGGCAGAATCAACTTCCTTTGATGGTGCTCCCTGAAAACAATGGCACAGTTAAGAACAATTGAGTGTATACTAATCCTGATTTAGCAAGAAACCATCTCAACAGAAGTAGGCAAATAATCCCAGCAAAGACCATGAACATGAAACAATTTAGATTAATAAGGCAATTCTGCAAAACCTCTATAACCATAAAAAAATAAGAATATCTAAGAAAACATACACCAGGCAATGAGAGAGAATCAACAATCAGTAGCCTGGCACCAAAATGCTTCGCAAGTGCCTTGCACAAAGTCTCCTGATATATTTCCGAACCTACACAAGAATCATATAAAATATCACTTCTCTATTACAAAAAGGGAAAAGTGGAAGCATACACAAGAATTATGTAATTACCTGCAGGACCAGATAACAATATTCGTGGAGACACTGATGGGAGGTCAGAAGCATACTTTCCAAAGCCAACACACTTCAAATGAATAAATGTAGAAGCAATCAAAACGTTCTTTGTTGTATCACTGTATAATGCAAAACATCATAAGCAAGTAGCCATAATTATCTCTTTTCTATCTCAACCCAGCAAAATAGCAGCAAAGAATATCAACATAGCTATAGTTCACATGTAGTTCAGGCAGCATAATCAAGAGATAAAATAATAAGTAATTGTATGCACCTTAGATAATAAGGGAAAGTTTCAAAAGAGACATCAATATTCTCAGATTTGAGAATTCTCTGTTGTAAACTGTCCTTAAATGCTTGTCGCCTGGTTGATGCCAATATTGTTGGGGTATCGACATCTTTAAGGAGCTCTCTTAATTCCCTTCGCTCCTCCAATATCTTGGTAATGCCACAACTTAAATCAAGTTCAGGACATGACCCAGCAAGCATGCGCAATAATGGCCTCAATTCATATGTAGCAGCAGTAACCTTCCCAACATCGGCATCCACATTGATGTTCACTTCAGCTGTGTCAAGGCTAGGATTTTCATTAACAGTTTTGTCAGCAGACAAAACTTCAGATGCTACATCATTGGTGGCATCCTTCATTTCACTGTCTGGCATATCATCCCCGTTGCCAGAAGGTAGTGATGAAATGTCAGCATTCTGTTGCACATTCTTTCCAGTTTTAGCAGGAGGTGAAAGGAGAGATAAATCTTTAGGAAGATTAGATAAAGAGGCCAATATCGATGCTCCAGCAACAGCAGAAGGGTCGCCAGATCTAGCTTCAACTTGCGTTCCATTTATTGGAGCACTTTGGGCTTCTAAAATACTCACAGAAGAAGGTATATCAGCAGGACTAATATTATTATTAGTGAGCTGCTGAAAGATCTGAATTCAATGTTAAGGAACCCATAATACATCAATAAAAAGAAATTTAGGAATGAAAAGAAAACAGCAATTCATAATGAATACACAGAACACATGACTAGCTAATATCCTTGTAATATGTAAAAGTGACCACATATGAATGCAAAAAAAGAAGGAAAGAGCAACAGGAACTAAAAGGAGAAAGAGATAAAGTCTTCCCAGTGAACCATTTGTAAAGGATACATAAGCATGCTTGCCAGAAGAACCAAAGACCACCTCATCACCTCCACTTAAAATCAGACGGGCATTCTTTCGATATGTCTTGCCATTAACTTGAATAGAACCTTTGCCCCCTGTGATTTCAAGTAATGCAACAGGAGAGCCTCCACGCTGAACAGAATCCAAATAACAACTGGTCAGTAATATTGAAAGACATGGAAATGCTCAACTGTAATTTTCTTCAATGGGGATATTTTTAGGAAGCATCTACCATAACCGAACAAAAATTAATTCTTTTCAATAATATCTTTAATCAAACATCTAAAATAGTTTTTTTTTTTTTCGAGAAATGACTATCCTGTCATAATAAAGCTGGAAAGCAGATGGACCATTAGTTGTTTACTTTTCAAAAGATAAAAGAGGAAAGTCTACCTCTATGTGGCTCAACTTGCATAAAACATTACCAACAGTGGGATCTTTAAGCCATAAATTACAATTACGACCTTGACCAACAGTGAAGATAAGATCACTCATGGACACGTGAGGATTCTGCAGAAAGATGAATAACAAAATGATCAATTCCAAACCTACAATAGTACAATCAGAAATAGAAGAGTTAATAAGACAAAAATGAATCAGCCCACAGTCTCCCCCCTCCCTGTGGTAGACCAACAACAAACAGGACAATCTTCAAAATATGTGAATATTACTCAACTATAACATCAATATTATTTTTTAACAATGAAATCAAACATAATATTTGTTTTCACCAAGCAACTTCAAATCTTCTCTGCATAATTGATGAGAAATCTTATAATTGGAAAATGTAATTGTAACAGAACCACATGTCCTGTGGTGTCATGTTATTACACCTCTACCAAATGCACTGTGTGAGATATAGAATAAAATAAAATCTTCTGTTTTGGTAATGTACAAGATACTTAAATTTCCCAAAGTTACTAGATTCAACCCCAAAAAATGATGTCAAGACACTTTGTTGTGTTATTATGCTAATTAGATCCCACTAATTTGCTTATCTTGCATGATTATATCATAGTTTAAGACAATGCAATGATAAGTTTCAAATAGACTAAATCAAGTAATTAGCTCTCACTATTATACAAATAAGCAAGGGCCCTTGATGACTAAGGCCTGTCATTCCAACCTTATAACTTACGGCTACTCACACAAACCTCCCGTGACATTAGTACTTGTTACGCCAAACACCACCCATCATCATTCTTCCCCCACAGCCTTTAAAATAGCATCACTGCTTCCCTCACCTTCACCTTGTGAAACAACACCCATCCATGTCCTTCTCAATCTGCAAACTCACTTCCCTCCCTCCAATGCCTGCTGCAAAGCTTCACCTGCAATGCTGAACCCCTTATTCCTGCTGCCTACCACTGTTACAAACCACATCAGCACCTCTGCATGCTCAGCCAGAGCCCGTGCACCGACACTGACTTCCAGCTCAAATGTTCACAGCACACTCCTCCTAAGGTCCATCACTATCTGAGCTCTCCCTTCTTCCTCTTCCAGTAACATTGCTGTTAAGGCTGTCAACAATCACGTGCAAAGGGACTTTCCTACATGGTGGTGCTCAGTTTGAACTGCAATACAAGTAGGCCATAGATTGGTTAAAGTAGTAGCATCTTCCACCTTTTTCATTTCTGTAGCTGTGGACCTATCTGTCTCTGACCCTCTGCCTACTCTCTTTTCCTTTCCTTTTTTTTTCCTCTCTGATCATTTTCCATATCCTTTTCTCAATTCCCTCACCTCTAAACCCTCTTTTTCCTTTCTCTTGCACGTATGCATGTAAACTGTGTAAGGGTTTGATTGAGATTAATGCAAATCTGTATAGCAGCCCATAACAGTGAAAAAGAGAAACACTGTTTGCAACCCAAAGGCGTCCGTTCTCAATCATTGGAAGAAGCAGAAGAAATTCACCATATTTTACCACACCCAAAAGTTTGAGTTCCCTTCTCCCCTTCCAGTTTCCTCCAATGCAGCAGCCACTTAAAACTAGAAGAGTGGTTTGCCTCAAATGGGTGTCACCCAGACTCCAGAACAGTGAGCACCAGAACCATCTGGACCCTGTCATGGTTTCCACCACCCTTGATAGGATGAGCTTCTAGTGGTAGAAAAGGTCCATAACGGAAATCAATAGCAAAAACCAAGGTGGAGCCCTTGTAACCAAACCCTTATTATAAAGGGCACAGAAGTTCTCTGCTGTTTGGGTCGGACCCATTTTCACAGTAAACTCAGACAATCCATCTGGCAAGTTACCTAACTGGGTTTCCAGCAATGAAATAATGAGTGCTCTCTCCTATTTTTGTGACAAATTTGTCATCAAAAGTGTGCAGTTGCGTTTTTAACTTGTGTGCAAATAAAATAAAAATGCATAAAAATTTGCATAATATCAACTCAAAAGTTCAATTGAGCAGAGACTCGCTAGAGATGACAAGAGGATGCAGGATATATGCCACAATCACAACACACAAAGCGCCCACAATAGCAGATGGAGTTGCAAATGCAGATGCAAGAAATTCCACAATGCAATAGCGCTATAGCCTAGGACAACACTTATTAATTATGAATATGCTTTTTAGTTTCTGGTAAAAAAAAAAAATCTTGTAGCAATTACATACGTGCAGTATAAACTATTTCGCTAGTATTAAGCAGTGGTCCTGCTTTCCACTATCCCACTATACAGCAGATAGGGGGCAGTCACTCCGCCCCGCTATTTGGAATCGATAACAAAGCGCGGAATGTAGAGAGCATTAAGTATCTACCATTACAAGAGTACAAAAGCACAAACACAACAGCTTCTGAGTCATCAAAATCACTAGTCTAACAAAATTGAAATAGTAAACTTCAAGGATTAAAATTGACATGCATTCCTCTTGCAAAATTTGAAAACAGAGTACTCAGAGGCACACACAAACCCAACCCAAGCATGCAAAAAACACAAACTAAGAACAATTAAACCAAACCTGAGAACACTGAGAGAGAAGCTTTCCCCACGCAACCTTGGGGCTCAATTTGGAAGGGCGTTTCTTCGACCGACCACCCGCCGTCGCCGCCATCGGCACCCCCTTCGATTTCTCCGTGGTCTCACCTGAATTTCCCACAAATTCATAAATCCCACCAATCCAAAAACCACATGCATGCACAGAAACAACAACCCCAAATGAAAATCACGCGAAAAAAGTTGTCAATTTTCTCACCTTGATACTGAGGGGACACCAAGGCCTCGCCTTCAACGGGCGCAGAGGGAGACCTATCGGGCGACATCGCATCACAGCCATCAAGAGCCTTAAACGACGCCGAATCAGGCAGATCAGAGGGTCTCAGCTCCGGTTCGGCGGATTCATTAGCGGTTCCGGATTCGTTGACCGGAGCAACCGAAGGCACGGTGGTGGATGAAGAATCCTCGGACACCTACATCATCAGAGAGAGAGAGAAAGAGAACAATCGATCAACAACATGTCGAATTGAGATTAGAATCGAATACCCAGATGAGGAAAAGGGTAATTGGGATGGAAAAGATTGTACCTTGGATCGTTTGGTGTTGTTGGGGGGAGAGGGCGAAGAGAGAGAGCGCTTGGAAGAGGAGGAGCTGCTGCGTCTGGTTTCGACCATGGTGGTGGGTTCTAGGGCCGGTCCTTTTCCGGGAAATGAGAAAAACGCAGGTTATGAATAAGAATGATTGAGGCAGATCATGTAATTGTTGTGAAGGTTTGTGTGTTGCTGCTTTTATGTAATTGTTGTTGTTGGGATAATCAATAATACAAAATAATATATATATATATATATATATATATATATATATATATATATAAAATAACAATAATAATACATTGATAGAATTTTATTTTATTATCCAATTATAAATGAGAGTAATATTATAGGTTGTTCACCTTTATAATATACTATGAACTTATATTTCAGCGAAGAGTCAATGACTAATTATGAGATATTAAAAATTAATTGTTTAAAGGGGTTGACATTTTTTGATAAATATTTTTCATATACTTAAAAAATAAAATTACTTCTAATACATTATATTAATATGTTGTGTTTTTAATCAAGAGTTAAAGATTAATTCTTTAAAATATTTCAATTTAATTAAAGAGACTGAATTATTTTAGTAGATATTTTTTTATATACAAAAACTCAATAATCTAATCTTTGACCAAAATTACTTACTAATCATGTTATATTATATTAATAGATTTTAATTTCTTAAAATTATGTTAAAATATGTTTTTCTTACAATCATATTAATTGATAAAGATAATTTCTGATTAATTAATAAATAAAAACATTTAGACTTACATTAGTATTACTTTACATTATGAGAGTTTTCACATATTATTTTATCAGGAGAAAGAGGGGATAGGAGGAAAGAGTAGGAAAAGAAAAGATAAGAAAAGAAAAAGAGGGTGAGAGAGAGAGAGTTTGTGGGAATTGGGAATGGCATCATCACGGATTTATGATTAGGAATTGAGATACCAATTTGTTTTTGGGGTGGGTGGCAGTGTGTCTGAGAGAGAGAGAGACACTATGTGTCTGTGTAAGAAGGTGAGAGAAGAGAAGAGAAGAGAAGAGAAGAGAAAAAGAGGGCAAACACATTGATGATGTATGACGCAGCCAACCAGGCGGTGGTGGCAGTTTTAGGATGAGTCTAATCTCGCGGTCAGCGTCTAGTCCAAATTTAATTTTCATTGTAACCCCCACTCACGACGATAACGAAGGCTAAGTCCGTTAAATATTACTTCCTAATCAAAAATTATTTTAAGACTTTCACGCACGTTTTTCTTGTGTTTTATTTTTAATATGGTATAGCTGTGTTTCTTGTGTTTATTTTTCTTCATAAAAATTAGAATAAATATTCTCCTATGTACATAATTGTAAATTTTTAGATTATCGTATTATTCTTTAAAAAAACTATTATTTATATTATTATTTTTAATTATCATTTTTCATCTTTATATTTATTTAGTTATTTCTCGTTAATGTTTGAAAAAATAATAATTAAATAAAAATATTTAGAAAAGAATAATTAATATATCTAAAAATTATAAAAAAGATAAATAAATTTTTGAAAATGATGTTATAGTTAAAAATAGAACAAGTAAGTTAATGTTATAATTAAATAACGTGTTTAAGAATGAAATAAATTTACACTAATTAAAGTCAAACACAATTAGTAGTAAATACTTGATTTTTAAGCAAATTTATGATAATTTAATTTCTGATTAAGTATTGGCAAAATACTTTGTTGTGAGATATACAATTTATTTTAGTAATTTTTTTAAGGATATTTTAGCAGTATTTACACTTTGAAAAAATTAATCTACCAGAAGAATGTTCAAAACCTTCAAAAAAAGAGGAAGAATGTTCAATGCACAATTTAATACACTGTTACATAGGGAAAAATTAAGGTTTACATCTTTCTTATTTAATGAATAAAAATATTAAACATTTTTTAACTCAATGGATTGATTGACTTAGTGGTTAGACATCCTATACTTAGCATGTTATGAAAACAATTTATTTAACGAGAAATCTTGTTTATAATTCCTGCCAAAAAATTTCAATCCAACGACACCACAGTACCGCGAGTGAGATGAATTTTTGGCTCAGTGGATTAAGATATACATGTGGTAGTAAAAAAATATTAAACAATTTTTAAAATTTTAAACATTAAATGTTTTTTTGTTATACCAAAATCATAGTTTGAAATTTTATTTTATTTTTAAAAATACATGTTAATAAAAAAAATATAACTTCATGATTTTATTAAAGAAAAATTCTAAATGATTAGTCAAAAATATATTTTTTTTAGTAAATTCTTTTGTTTTTTCTTTAATTTATGGGTTATATATTTTCTACGTTGGGATCGTCCTAAAACTAATTCTAAATCTTAACTTTATCAAAAAAGAGATTGATAAGACAGATTAATTTTTCGTTAACCTTTTCATCATTTTAAAAAAATAATACTAATAAATATTTTTAAGCTATGCATATTATATTTTTTTACTTTACTCAATTAGTATTTTAGTTGCCTCTCCAAACAAATCTCCCAAAGTATTCTTGTTAATAAACCTCTTCAGACTCTACTTATTACACACAGTTAAGGTAAGAGTAAAAAGTTCACTAACTAGCTAGTAGCATCTTAACAAATGGATAGTTACACTTAGTGTCTAGTCTAGAACACTACAACCATCTTCTTTGAGATAGGGTATCACAAGAATAACTCAGAAAAAAATTGCAAAACTTATAAAGATTAGGCGCTTGTTCAGCAAAGATTATATCTTCATAGAAAAGTCTTATGTATTTATAGGCCCTTGCATAAATTAGCCGGTGAGATATTGTGAGCGATTGTTGTGAGAGCTTTAATAGCTTTGTGTTCGTTTGTGTTTCTGAGTTTCTTCATGCAACCGAGAGATAGTGCTTCAGATAACATTTATTACAACAGTAAATGCATATCACCAATGCTCTAAAGTGATAACACATGCATCTTATCTTCCTCTTTTTCTCACTACTACAACAAACACATTTAACATCTTGAATGCATGTTTCAGAATTGATGTTATTTAGCACAATGTTAAATGTAGAAATATTCAACATTAATTCCAAATTGATATAGAATCCACACATTTAACATTGATTTCTCTTAACCTTATATAAGAAGTGAGACATTTTTCACGAATCAAGTCAAATTCTATATTGGTTGTTAATATAAATGGCGTTGAAAGTTCTTCTTACTACACCAATTTTATTAATAATTGATGTAGAATGTAATTTTTTGAAGAGAAAAAATAGCATTTTATTTTGTATTCATTGTCTCATATTTTATATTTATAATTATGTATGTTATCTTTTTATACACTATGACCTATATATTGTCAATTTTAGATTAAAAATTAAAAGCTCACTAGGCACAAAAGAAACAACTCCATTATTACCAATACACAATAGAAAAAGAGTATCCAAATGCACAATAACAATGCATACAAATTATCAAAATTAAGTCAAACACAAAGCTTTATTATAAAATGACAAACACACAACAACATAAGAAAAAACCCCAAACATAACTTGTACTACAAATGAATGTTTTCCCTCTCCAAACATTTGATCTGAATGACAATTCAAACAATTGATTTCACACATGATCTTGCCATTTATCCTGCCTGACAAAATATAAATAACTTAGAAATTATCTTAGTCAAAACTCTTGATAAGAAACAAAAGGAGATTTGGCATACCTGTCCATTGCAAAATTGAATCAAATAGCAGTAGAGTGATGGCGTTGGAGGGTGAGAATGGTATGACTAGCGACGAATATTTTCATGTAGATGATGATGCATGTAACGCCCTGTATGCATCCGGTTCATTAACATTCAATTATGACCGTTAAGTGCAGGAATTAATGATAAAACTAATCATTTCGGAAGCAATTAATAAAATGACGTCATCATGCGTCGTCAACAATCCTGTATTTACATCATGTATGGTGAACTCCCAAAATATATATATACTACAGTGTACATCAATCGTGCATCCTCCCTCTCAGGGATTAAAAAATATATAGGCATAATAAAACCACATGAGCCAACATGCTCTCAAATAATCTGCCTAAGGTTCACGCAGAACCATATTCCCTCTCGGGCCTCTTGCCCCGAGATCCACCATCCGATCTCTGGACATTATCTGCAAAATATAATCTCCAACCGGGGTGAGATACAATCTTAGTAAATTCAGGGTATATCACAACACAGATACATCATATATATGTGTGTGTGTGTGTGTGTGTGTGTGTGTGTGTATATATATATATCGCATTGTCTAAGAAAGATCATCCACTTAAGGGCACATTCTCCCAGACTTACTCATACGTATATATATAACATTGCCTGAGAAAGATCATCCACTTAAGGACACATTCTCTCAGGACTTTACGTATCATCGACTGAGAAAGATTATCCACTTAATGGTACATTCTCTCAGGACTCCACGTATCATTGCCTGAGGAAGATCATCCACTGAAGGACACATTCCTCTTAGGTTTTATTTTATATACATATATTGACCACTTAGAGTTGTTCCACATGACTTTGGCTCTAAGGGAAGTCCATATTTAGTCCATTCTACTAGCCAGAGAATCTCATTAATCATACAACAAATCATCACAGTGTACATCATATACATGTTTTCAATAAAAGGCCGTAACACACAATTTCAATACTACATACATCATGACATACAATAACCATCACTCCTTCAGAGTATGGTAGAACACAGTCAAGGAAAAAACTCCCAAGAACAGAGAGCTTACCTGCTCTAAGTGCTACAACACTAGCCTTCACGGTCTCGTGGTTACAGCCACCAGTACTCTCTTTATCACGCCCTACACAAGGATATACAAGCAATCAGTAACGGTCCTCAACCGTTGCATGCAAAGAAATGCTATTCTTTTCCCCCTAGAAATGAAACTAGGTGAAGGTCTTTGGAGAACGATCTTCCTGTTGGAGGTTTTTAAAAGAAACTGAGGTTAGAATCTAGCTATTGGGTGGTTCCTTTCAACTTTCCAGTTGCATGCAAAAGGGTTCTGGTTAAGGGTGAGCGGTTACGAAGTTTCTCTTTCTTGGAAATGGAGGAAACGGAGACAAGAAGAAGATGATAGTATTTTTGCCAAGAAGTAAAAGAAATGGGTCACTCAAGTAATGACCCAAGCGCATGTCACTTAAATACCCTGTGAGTCCACACGCGCCACTTAAGTCCACACCCCTTACTTAAGTCGATACGCGTCACTTAAGTAACCTGGTAGTCAACTCGGCTCACCTATATAAGGTGAGTTTGTGAAGTGCCAATTGCTGGGATTAATTCATTTCCACTTATGCTACCGGGCTCTGATGTGTTCGCTAAAAGTCTACATGGTTCAGCTTGGCATGTACAACCCAGATAACCTTATCCAACTTGGTATGCGCAACCCAACAACCTAGTCCAGGTTCGTGGTAATAATACAAAGCCCAAGAGCTTCTTTGGTAAGTCCAAGGTCCGCCCTTATCCGAGTTCCTACCTCGACACTTTACAAAATCCAAGGTTCCGCCCTCATCCGGATTCTTACCTCGGCACTTTATAAAATCCAAGGTTCTGCCCTCATCTGGATTCCTACCTCGACACCTTATAAAATCAAAGGTTTCGCCCTCATCCGAGTTCCTACCTCAGTACTTTATAAAATCCAAGGTTCTGCCCTCATTCGGGTTCCTACCTCCACGTCAGCACTGCCCCATAAAAGGTACTATATACTCTCCAAAGTGACGACCTGGTCACACGAATCCGGGTTCATTGTAATACTCACTTAAGAGACGTGAACCCGGATCTTTTAGAGGGTTGTTATAATTACAACTACCTCATAAGTATAATATCATTATATCAAGGTGCCAACCTGGACACTCAATTCCTTACAATGCACTTGAGAGTGATTACGACTCGAATAATTCTGATATTAATAAGGAGGAACTTTGGAAAGCAACACAGAAACATAAAGCAAAATTGGTGGAAAGTGTCATTGCTAGTACTAAGTCTTTTGGTGATCAGAAGGAAAGTTCAAGGTGCTCTATGCCTTGTGTAGCCAAAGCACTAGAATAAAGGAAATGAAGAGATAGAGATAATCAAAGTGCATCATTGCAGAAAAAGATAAAACATTCAATTATGGTCAATACGAGTGAGAAAATTAATAATGTCAATGTCAATGACGGTGTGATTCTTGATGACCATGAAAGAAAAGAACATTGTCGTGTCAAAGGAACAAGTGTGAGGAGTGCTTCTTTTTTTTTTTTCCAAAAGGCCAAGAGAATATGAAAGGCTTAGTTTTTTTATTGACAAATGTTAGTTTGTTAGTTTTTGTTAGAATTAACAGGGATGTGGATTTGAACGCATGACCTCTCCCCTCCCTTCTCTTTCACCCTTAAGCCTCCCTTTCCAACCACTAGGCCAACCTTAAGCCAAGAGAAGATGAATGGCTTAGTCATTTATTGTTTAGTGTGTCTTACTTACTTCCACCTCCTACATGACAATTTCATTCGCTTTTTTTTAGTTACAATCCCCATATGCAGGAACAAAAAAACCCTAACACCACATTAATCTTTCAACAACAGATAAGATACCAAATAAATAAGCAAAACATTACGCATTATACAAAAATAGGCACTTTTAAGCACCATTTCAAATCTTAATTAAAAGAAATTGGCATTTTCATAAATTTCAACATATCAAATCAATCCAATTCAACTCCTTTTTTTCTTAACCAACAATTTCTATATTAAGTACCAATAGTTACATGTCATTTTCCTATTAAATCATGCATTGAAAGACATACACAAATAACATTATACTTGACCAACATAAAATTTAAAAAGCAATCATAGAACCAAGCTTGAAAGCAATATAGCATTCTTAAATTGGAAGCAACTGAAACTAACTCCAACATTAAACCATGAAGGTTTTAAATTCAAAAATCACCTTCTCATATAAACTGCAGCAAACCACAAATGAAAGTACACCAAACCAAAGCATCTATATTCATTCTTAATGAGAACTAGAATTAAAAGTGCTTTAAAATACAACAAACTTAGATTAACAACACCAATTAGGTCTTAAAATAAAGAATATTTAGACATAAATACAATAACACAAAGTTTCAACAATAGAGATTACAATCACATAATAAAGTAGATCAAATCAAGCCCAAATAGTGAGTTAAAAAACCAGTTACTGTAATAACCAAGCAACACAAAACACCAACTTTGATTGGTACAAAGTCATTAACAAATAAAGAAACGAGATAAAGTGAAGGGAGGATGAAATAGTGATGAGAATGAGAAGGCACTTACCAGTGCGTTGGTGGTGAAGTTGTGTTGGCATGACAATGGAAGTTTGATGATGGTGACAACAACATTGATTGAGGTGGCTTGGTCGCGCTTGTGGTCGTGGATGCGAGATTCAGGATATTTCGAGAGAAAGCGAGGGAGCATAGAATGGAGATGGGGGTTTATGTTTGTGGTGGGGGTATGGGTTTGTCGTGGAGACGAGGTGGAAGTAATGGATTTTGGTTCGTGGTGACGACACGGTCATGGTGGTGATAGTAGGGTCGAGAGAAAAACTATGGTTTGTAAAGAGCTAAGATAGGAGGCAAGAGGTAGTTCGAATTAGTATAAGGAAGAAAATTATTTAACATCAATTCTAATACAAAATGATAATAGAATGCAGTCTTAACATCAGATCAAATTTGAATCAAAATAAAAACTTATTTTCTCATTATTTTATAAACAACCGATATTGTAAAATTGTATTTAATTATGAAAATACCACAACAAAATTTACCACATCAATTTTCAAACCGATGTAGTAACAATGATGTAAAATGTGTTTTGTGTTAGAGAGTACAATTTTTTTCTTTTATTTTGTTCAGACCATGTATTTTGAGGTGTAGTAGGTAGTTTTTTTTCTCTTAATCCTCTTTAAGTTTGTAGATCCTAAGATAATATCAGACTCTTTCTTTTATATTCTTGCAACACAGCACAAGACAAAAGAAAAATGTAAAACATTTACTATACTTTTCGTCTATACAAATGAATGCTTTGTCTACGTCTTATAAAAATCGGACTTAGTTTATTATTGTCAAAGGTCATGATTCGTCCTTTGTTCTAACATTACCTTTGGAACAAAATCTCTAAAAGTGGTTTGTAAATCAATTTTGGAATTAGACCAAGATTTTTTCTTAATAAATAGACAAAGATATTGGTAAAAGAGGATGGTGCAAAAGTTATTTCTTCGAGTTAATTTTGCACTACCTTTTTTACAAATTAATGACACCACTCCCTCAACTTTTTTTCTTCAAAATGTATTAAACTTGGTTCTGAAATTAAAATTTTGAAGGGATTCTGAAATACTATTCCATATTCTAATTTAAAATTATATTAGTTTTTTAAAAGCCTTTTTGAGATTTTAATTATATTTATTTAAAGCCTTTCCAAGTTTTTTTCATTAAAAAAAAGATGTTTCCATGCATGTACTTAGCAATTAATTTCACTTAGAGAGGTATCAATTTTGTTTAGTATTTCAATTTAGAGGCATGTTAATTTTGTCCAATCTTTAAGAAATGCAAAACAAATCTCAATAATTAATTAAAAATCAATAATTCATATTATACATATACAATAAATGTGTTCAAACGTCAACATGATCAAATACAATTATTTTCTTTAACACTCTTTTTCAAACACTTTTAATAATTGATTAAAATTCATTAAAAAGCACATAATCAGGAAAGAAAACAATTGTAAGTCAAAAAGGGAGACGAAAGAGAACAAATTAAATATAATATGGAACCCACAAAATTTGTCATTTTCAATCAATTTTAACCAATGAGAAAGAAACTATATTCAAAAGAGTGTATTTCTACTTTCTAACATTTTTCTTACTTGCATACACTATGGAAATCACATCATAACACATGGAAATTACTAATCAGAATCCAATCAATCCATCATAGACAGAATGCTTAACCTCAGCCCAAGTGAATCTGATTCCATACACAGATGGGCAATCAAAACTCCACGCACCTCACACAACAATAAAGTACTAAAGTAGACTCAAAAAGTCTCTTAAAAACATAATCAGAGGCAACAACATTAATGATGAGTTCACTACAAACATTAATTATTGATATAGAATCTGCCTTGGCACATATTTCGACACAAATACCATCTAAGCGAAATTCAACTATAGAAACATCATGTGGACATAAACAGCAAGCAGAGGAATCCAGTCATAAACGAGACAGAATCAAACTGACTTAAAAACATAGTATTTCACAATCATCAATGACAATCATGGACAGACAGAACAGACTCACTGCGGGAAAATGACCATGTCTAATGAGAAGAGTAGGATATTCGACCATGAACTCAATCAACGAACCCTAGTATACCTAGGCTTTCCATTTCCAGAAGACAATAGAAAAGCAATGATCAAGGTAATTTAAAATCAGATTGAACAAAGACAGCATATTCACTTTCCATGATGGATGTGCAGAAAAGTGTGCATAAAATTTCCAGATATACACTTCTTTATCCAGATCGGTTTTACACCACAAATCAAAATACAAGGTCATACGATTTGTTTATGGAATTGGCAAAAATCAGACTTGTTTTAAAAACTAACTGGGTATTTACAAGCCGAAAGCTCAGTATGGGGAGGAAAATAGGTGGATCAGAAGGGGACCTAAAATTAAGCTTTATCTCAGTGAAATTGTCAAACAAATTATACTTTGAAAAAAATTGGAGGCAGAGCAGAGGATGGTGAGGGTTGGAGGGAGGGGAAAAAAGGAAAACCTATGATACAATAAAGGCATTGCCAATGATGGGATTTTGACATCAATTGATCACTTCAGACCTTGTTACACACACCATTTAGGTGATAGAAGAATTGCCTAACCAATAAATGCTATACAGGAAGCTTTACATGAAATAGCTCAAAGATCTCATTTTTCTCGATCCACCTTCTCCGTAAAGGTCGTTCCATTGGAGTAGTTCACTCATATTTGTTGACTCTGATGACACACTAGCACAAACCTGCATAAAAGTATACATATGAAACATTATACATTACCCTTGTTAGCCATAAAATGGACTCTCATGAAATTAACTCCCAGGTAATGGAATTGTACATTTTGAATTATGCAATGGCGAAAAGGTTTAGATTTTCTTAATATATGTATTGCAAAACACACACAAACACACACACACTTAAGCATCCCAACCATTCACTGTATTTTAAAGGAACTGGAACAACCTACTCCACGATTTGTGCACTACAAAACCAAACAACAATATCCATAATCCAGAGTTTGAGTTCCATCTATGGCAAACAACCCATCAAACTTTTCTCTGTCATTGATTTCTTAGCAACCTCTCAGACTACTTGTGCCTCTTCATGTGTTTCCTTGTTTCTGAGTTCCTTCTCTTGTTTTCTTTGTTCCTGCCTTTTCTTCTCAACCTTTCTGTTTCCATTTTTGTTCCTTCCTGTTTTCCATTATTTACTCTGTATATGTGATTCCATTTGTTTTTATTCACTCTCTCACTCATATTTTTGGTTTGCTCCTCAGTGACTCACTTTTCTGTTTGCACCTAGTGATTCTAGAATAATGGCAAATCAAGGTGTTGATAATCAGAGTTCCTGGACTGGTGGCAAGACAGATCCAGAGTCCAACATTGCCACTAAATGGAAGAAAATGACATGAAAACTATTGTGTACAATTACAATTGTGGAAAAAATTAAAAGAGGGATTTCGGAAGCAGAAGCCAAACAACTACTTATGGGGAAGATAAGTAATGTTGCAACTTGCACCAGTTAGAGAAGGGTTGTGAATTGTGAACATATGTGAGTGAGCAAGAAAAAGAAGCAAATTGCATAGAGATTCCAGATGTGACGGATCTCAACCTTGAAAAGTTGGGATGTGGTTAAACTGATGAGGAACTAACGGAAATTAAAGCACCTAATGGTATTATAAAGGAGGGGGGGGGGGGGGGGGAGTTACAAAAATGTTGCCAAGAAAAAGCCAATGAATTTGTTTTTTAGAAAACCAGTAACGGTCATAGAGAAGGAAAACAGAGGTTAAGGGAAACTAACATAAGAAAGGCATGCAACAAATGAGAAAGAGCTAGGGTCTGTCAATATATATCTTGGTTACCTTACCATTAAATATTATCAAATTGAAGAGCTTTGAAAAAAAGCTTACAACTGTTGGAAGCATTGGTCAAATTTGCAAGCTACAAGATATTATGTCATAAGAGTTCTGTTACGACCCAATTCTTATGTTAGGCCCAATAGAGTATTAGTAGTGTTGTCTTTTAATAACAATAGATATAGATAATATGAGAGGTAGGTTCTAGAATTGAGTTTGTTAGGATTCTGTTATTGCATCATGCAGCTATATATCCCTTGTATTGTTCTATGAAAAGTACAAAATGAATGAATTCAGTTTAGATTCCTATTTCCCTTCCTCTTTCTAATTTTCTATGGAGTTCCCCCCTTACTCAAAAAGGGCCCTATATCAAGTTTCAATTCTCAACAAGGAGTTGGAGTACTCTAAATTTGTAGAAGGATTAGTGGGAAAAAAAACAAGGCTGCTCCCTTATGTTGGATATATGGACTGATGGGAAGGAAACATGTTTGATCAATTTCTTGTTAAACTCTCCCATTGGAACAATATTTTTAAGCAATTATGGATTGATGGATCTAAACTCATGAAGACTGGCAAAAAACAGTTTGTGCTGCTTGATCTCTTCCTGAGAAGATTGAAGGAGGAAAAAATTTCAAGGTATCATAATGATGGAAGCAACTATGTTGGATGATAAAACACATCATTAGTCGGCTCCTTGTGCAGCCCATTCCATAGTCCATACTCCATACACTTAATCTTTGCAAACAGTGAAAAGCTTCCTTTGATAAAGAAGACAATTCAAAGTGGAATCGCTCTTGTTGGCTTTATTCTTTAGCTAGAGTCATTTAAGTAACTTGGGTTTGTTGAGGCACTTAACAAACAAGAAGGAATTGGAAAAGCATGCAATCACTCTATTTGTTACTTATCATTCATTTTGGTGTGATTTATACAACGTTAACTCCTCTTATTGGAGTGAGCCAACCAATTCATCGTGCCAAAGAACCAGCTATGTCTTAAACTTTTTAAGAAATCGATAAGGCAAGAAACAGTTAATGTTAAGAATCTGAAGTTGTTCAACAACGTCAAAAGAAACAAAAATGTGCTTACAATCAATGATAACAGATGAACTATCCAACATCATCACCCAATACATGTGGCTTGCTATGAAGCACAGACTCTGACACGATTATCAGGACACAGATAATGTCCAACATATATTTTTAGTCCATGCAAATATGATGTATGTTTTAGTCCCTAAAAGATAAATATGTCTGATGTGATCTTTGTCCTTCACAAAAATCTGTCTCCTTTTGGTCCCTCATTTATGGAAAATAAAGACCATACACACATGACACATTTCCATCAACAAGGGATTAAAAGGAGACAATGTGTATTTTTTAGGGCCTAACAACAAACATTTCCTATTTGTAGGGACTAAAAATATATTTAACCTATTTAATTTTGAAGAATTGAAAGAAGATCGAAGGATATACGTCACTAGATAACAATGCAAATGACTACATTAGGGAGGAAAACTAGTAGGAGGATTAGATTTTAAATTTAGCTTTGTCTTGTTTTGAGTCAATTTATTGTTACTCGATAGTTTCTAATTTCAAGTGACCTTATGAGGCTTGTGATATTATCCTTCAAGTTGTTAATTTTATTTATTATTGTTCTTGACAAATATTATTTTTTATTTATTATATTCAGCAGTTTTTTTCTAGTGTGCATGTGTAATAGTCACCTTGCTTCTTCTAGGATAAAAAGATGTGGAGCAGTGAATGAGGCTCCCTCTGCCGTGGGGTTAAAGCAGAGTCACATGTCATATATACACAACCTTGCCTATTGACCCAAAAATGTTTCCAAGACTTAAACCTAGACCAATCAGGTCACAAGGCAGCAATCTTATCATTGTGCTATGCAATGGCTCACCTACTATTCCAAAGAGAATAAATTATAAAGAAAATCCATGGATAATGAAATAGAATTAATATACCTGCTCATGTGCATATCTAAAATCTTCCATCTTTAAGGGACGAACGTCAGTACTCCTACACAACTGACATAAAGGTTGGTTCTCAGCCAATGCTAAGCTTCTCTCCTGAAATACATTTCATGTCAAAGTGAGCATGAGATTGCCAAGCTCAGAACTATAATGCCAGTATAACTTTGGTTTTCTTAAAATACAGTCAAGATGTAGCTTTCCAAAATACTCCTTTTAAAAAATGAGTATACGTTAGCAACAACCCCCCCCCCCCCCCCCCCTCACAACAAAAAAAATGTGTGAAAAGTGCTAATCTTGACTGTATAACCAAAGTCAACAGTCAATATTAGATTTAAGAAAAATAAATCTTAATCATCCATATATGGTTGTATAACCAAGACCAACTCCTCTCACTTCTCACTAGATACACCCTCATACAAACATATCACTAACCTTCTTTTCCTTCTCCAAGATCTCTCTTATTGGACAGTGAGCTGCTGTGACACATAGATTCTGCAGTCAAAAGATAACAATGCGTCAATGAGTATTTCATGTCATCGTCCCCAGCGATCAAGAATTGAAGTAAAAGATATATAGACATACAACCTTTAGGTCACTCCCTGAATATCCATCAGTCATATTTGCTATTGCTTCAAAATCAACATCAGGTGCCAAATCTTCTTTTGCTAAAATAACTCTGACAATTTTCCCTCTATTTGGAGCATCTGGCAAATTAACCATCAATCTACAATATTTTTCAAGAAAGAACACGAATTAGCATAGATCTCATTTGTAAAACACAAAATAAAAGAAGTTGACATCAAACATAACGAGTTTACCTTCGTGGAAGTCTCCTAATAACAGCCTCATCAAGATCAAAAGGTCTATTTGTAGCAGCAAGAACAAGTATACGCTCTTTATCTTCTGTTCTCAAACCATCCCAATTAACCATGAATTCATTCTTCATTTTACGCATAGCCTCATGCTCACCAGGATTTTCACGTCTTCCTAACATACTATCAACCTGCCACCAATACCACAAAACAAATCAAACAAAGATAATTGAAACCAAGAATAACCGTAGAAGCTACCAAAGAAAAACACTAGATTCTGAATGCTCATTTAAGTTTTTCAGTAGATAGTGCTGGAAAATTGAAAATTTGGAGCTGATTTATACAAGCACCTTTGTATATAACAATCTCAAACTACATGTCTAAGATATTCAGCAAAACAATCAGCTTCACTATTCAGAATTTATTTCAAATCACAACCCACCAGCTCTTTTAACCCAGTTTATAACAAACACTGTTAGATGTACCATTGCCTCTCTCCATCAGCTTCACAATTCCCTAAGCAGCTAAGCCCTTTTAACCCACAATGTATTAACAAATGCTAAACCTAATTTACCACTCCAAAGCCTTCTATTATTTTCCCCATCGCATTGCAAGCCATGAATGCCTTCTGCGGATAGCTTTACCCAGTTTCCCCGCATTTGATTGTCATATATATCCTCTCAACCAACCCATCAATGGTTTGGCTGAAGTGATTTTCTTAATTTCTTCCTCAAAGACATGAAAACTCTGGCTCCATTGGCAAAATCGTATCAATTTGGATTTGAGTTCTCATACTAGTATGGGATGCTTGGTGGAGTATTTAAGTGCTTGGTTCTCCTCCCTTAACAACTATCTTTTAAGGGTGGGTTCCCCAAGTGCTTAGCTGCTTATCATAATGGTTAACAGTTTATGTAAGGTATATGAGAAAAGTAGAAACTCTTATGTAAAGTCTAGCCTTTGCAGTGGTTAATACATCTATTTGGAAGACCAAGGAAACTCCACCTAAATCTGGGACATTGTGAAATTAGTGAATTGTGTAGAAAACAGTTGGAACATCAAAGAGTTTGGGAATTTTTTCCCCAGAATCACGAGCCTCAACCAATCAGGTATGTTAATTCACCAGCAACAATCCAAGTTGCATGTTCATGTTAAGGAGTTTAATTGGTATTTATACCAAGATATATTATACGGCAAGCTACCCCTTCAAAAGCCAAACAAAGAAAGCAGTCAAAGGAAGGGAAATTGCAAAAATAGGCTCATATGTACATCATCTAAACCATTGAGCATCCACAGCTATTACATCTTCATCATGCTGAGTTGATATGCCACATGAGCCTGACATGTCAACAGCCACAAGCCCACAAGTTACAACTTACATGTGCATAAAACTACCCTTTAGATAGTGAGAATGACAAAAACAAAAAATTATAGACTGAACTGACAACACAAATGGACATTATAAAACGGTCAAAATGTAAAGAAATTTAGAATATTTAAAACCAAGAAAAAAAAAGGAAGATATATATTATATACCAACCTCATCAACAAAAATAACACTTGGAGCAATTTTGCTGGCCAGAGAAAAGACTGCTTTGACATATTTTTCTCCTTCACCAAACCACTGCAACAAAAAAACAATATCCTGTCACTTGTGAATGAAAGTTAATACAAAGAAGAGCAAAACAGTTTAAATTTGCAACTAATACCTTGGACGTAACGCTGGACATTGAAATGTTAATAAAATTTGCTCCAGCTTCAGTTGCTACAGCCTTAGCAAGCATTGTTTTTCCTGTGCCAGGGGGGGCCAAAAAGCAATATTCCCTTGCAAGGCTATACCCAAAGTAATTACAATTAGGTGCTACACGCATGGTGGGATCTACTTAACAATGTCTTTCACAAGTCATTTAAACAACTAAAATGAAAATATTTTTCACCTTGGCCAGCTGTCCTTTGCCAAACAATTCAGGCCTTTGAAGAGGAAGCATGACCAATTCCTTCAGGGTTTCCTTAACATTTTCTAAAGCTCCAATATCATCAAATGTGACCCCAATATCAGTCGGTGGAATAACATCAGTAAGTAGTTTTTTCTCAAATTCATTCTCAGTAACCACGTCCTGGGCAAACAATTCAATTCAAACCATTCCAGTGTAAATAAATCCGAGAAACCAGTATGCTAAATACTTGTGTTCGAATATACGAAAATATCTTAATCTTAGATTAACCTCTAGGAGTAGCTTCCTTATTTTCCTCATCATCTCATTAGGATGGATTACTATATTTCATTATCTTATCAAGATTTGGATTATGATTAGTATATACAAAGGTTAATGCTCTAAATTTTTAAAACATGTCAAATAGCTTTTGTTAAATTACCTTAAGTGATTTTTTCATGTTCTTGTTCTCATTTTGAATGCCCTGTAGAATATTATGTCCATACTTAATGCTGCACAAACAAACCAAAAAGTAGTGTTAAAATTCTAATAATAAAGGGAAGATGAGTTTGCTATATTTGTTCTGAGAACAACCTTTCTGCAGATATTACAAGCTTAGAATCTCTGATTGAAGCTTCAGATGAATGCATAAAATGGTAACTTAAAGCCCATCCAATGATCTTCTCCACACCTAGTTAATGAAGTTGACAGACTATCATCAGTAATATTACAGCAAATCTTGAGATCTCATAATTAGCAGGACAATTCATTTAAAACATTAAACAAAAAGGAACTGACTCTCAGTCGTTAGGGTGTGGTCTTTGATGCAGAGAGTCTCAAGGTCAGGGCAATCCAATCCAATTCTGTTGAGAACCTGAATCAATAGAAGAATCTCATCAAATGTTTGACAAAAATGTGCATGATAGAATGGAGCATATTGTCAAAAAAATGTGCATAAATAGCTTTTTTATTGTTTAAATAGAACATTTACATATATGATAGCAATAACAGGCCCTAGTAGAAAGGGACTATGAATATGAACCAAACAACAATTGATTATGGAGGCCAGGATTGGCAGCTTTGAAAACTAAGAAACAGAAAAGAACTTTACCCACATGAACAATCTTCAGAAAGACAAAATTTGTTAAACCCAGTGGCAAAATTTCCACAAATCAAATGCATGTGATGTCACATGCTCCAAAGGCACAACTATTCTCATCCAAGAACAAGCACAAAAACTGAAAACATACACAAAAAGTGCAGCAAGATAAAGCATTGAATATTATCAAAGAGATGTTGCCAGACTCACTAAGCGAATGCTGACAACATTGGACTGAGCTTTCATAGTTTCAATGTCACGATCTAACTGCTGCTTCCAGTCAGAGAGTAAAGCCTTGTCCTGTACAAATTTGGAACCAAAACGGATATATGAATTGTAAATAGCAAGTTAGCAACATTATAAATTGCAAAATCAAATTAATATAACACGATACCTGAGGCAACTGTATGGTCACTTTGTTTGGAAAAAGGCGATTAAGTTGCTTCATAGCTTTCGAGGTTTCTTTGCTTCTATCATGCAGTCTACTAAAGTTATCCTAAACAGAGGATGAAAGGACCAAATTGTAGTAGATTGATAATTGATTGAACCAGAAAAAACCAATATATGATGCATATAATGGTACTAACAAATATTTAGATATCCAACTCAGCCAAAAAAAAAAAAGTACAGGTAAAGAAAAGCACTGGAACTTCCATGCTAGAACTTCACCATGCTTTAAATTCTTAGAATGTGAGTTTGAGCCTAACTCAACCCCAAAAGCTAGCTCGTGGGGTGAGGGTTGCCCCCCCCACTTACATATTCTATCTTTTTCTTATCTCTAGCCAATATGGGACTTGGGTTTTTCCCAATACATCCCCACATGCCCAA
Source organism: Glycine latifolia (assembly GCA_013407115.1). Lineage (NCBI taxonomy): Eukaryota > Viridiplantae > Streptophyta > Magnoliopsida > Fabales > Fabaceae > Glycine > Glycine latifolia. The sequence goes on from CM023960.1 coordinate 1,787,622, forward strand.
CACTTTTGGGTTTGGTGCGTGGATAATATGGTGGATGACCCTTTGAATGGATCTAGGATATATTCTGATACCATCTTAGAATGTGGATTTGGGCCTAACTTCACTCCAAAAGCTAACTCATGGGGTGAGGGTTGCCCCCCACTTACATATTCTATCTTTTCCTTATCTCTAGCCAACGTGGGACTTGAGTTTTTCCCAATATAAATCAACGTATGAAGAGCAATGGATATGATTCTTGTACCGGAAAAGCAAGATCAAGCAGTGCTGTCTGACTGCTTCCAAACTTGGTAAACAGAAGACTGCCAGGTTGAGCCTGTAAGCATAAAATGCAGTCATCAATTACAAAATTTTCTCTAATAATGAGATAACTACAATCAAATGCTACCTAACAAATTATAATAATGAAACAGCACCTTCTCCTTACGATTATCCAACTGAGTGTGAGAACCTACAACCACAACATTTGGTGGCAAGCTTTCAAATTTACTTTTTAAAATTTCGTAGTTGCCAATCATTGCCTTCTCTATATCTTTAATGAACAACACGAGTGCACCACTTTTACTCTGATTAGAGGCAACCTATAACATAGAAGGGTGTTAAATATTTCTATAGGAATAGAGACAACTTTTGGACAAGTATAGAACTGGAGCAACCTCAAAGATTTCATTAATTGCAACTTTGTCAAGATCATCCCCTCCAGAGCCGTCTACTCGTAGTAAATGATTTGCTGCATTATAAATCAATGAATTATTCGTGCCAAAATTATAGCATACAATGTACTAATATGCAGCTAAAGAAACAAAAGTTCAATCAAATACAGTGAATTACCAGAACAGAAGAACCCACGGTCATCTTCGCAAAGGCCACCAAGATCATTTCCATCTGGAATTGATTTATCAAACCTAACCCCAATTTTTGAAAACCCATTATCTTCAAAAGCTAGGAGAACTTTGCCCCGGGAGCCATAGCTTGGTCCCCTGCACAATATAGAAGAAGAATAAAATCTATTTCCCAGAAGAAGAAAAATTAAACTAATGGATTTGAAATAGAAAGAAGTGTTATCAGAAAGAACGGAAGAAAAGAACAATTAGTGGGAGAATAAAATATCCACCAAAACAAGTAACTAAAAAATGAAAAAATAGAATAAATAAATAAATAAAAAACACCAAAGCTGTATAGTCTCTCCACATAACAGAAATTGAAGTTCCTTTGAAACAGCCAAGCAATGCACTAGAGAAGACAAACAATTTTAACCAAAAGTAAATGAAGAGATCATTGCGTTCTGCCCCAATGAAATACACAGGAGAATTGAAAAAAATCATAATATAACCTCTGCAAATGTGGACACTTCAGTCACTAAATCATATTACTCTTTGTAGAATATTCACGACGATTCTTAAAGCCATATTTAAAGAACTTTCATGTATATCCTCCACACACAAAATAAACTACAAAATATTACTCAAACCGTAAAAATATTATGAAGTATACTTCAGCCACAAGTTACCTTGAAATATAATTTGGTAACGATGACACAGCCAAAGGAAAGCTACCAATAAATTTTACTCGATCACCTGCACATTAATCAAGCATCATGCCACCAAAGCCTTCAAAATGCTACCTAACATTACATAAAATAGAAAGTAAACTTGTAGGTAGGTGCTCATTTTTTAGGGCATAACAGAATACCCTTTCTAAGAGTAGCGCTTTTTGATGATGCAGTAGAAATTAGCATGGGTCCACCAATAATTTCAGCATTAACACTAGAGGCTGGTTTTTTATGCTGTAACATGGCAGTCTGGAAATTTCTCTTCCTAGAAAACACAGATGGTTTTTTCAGCCCCAGAACTTTCTTTGGTAGAATCAACTTCCTTTGATGGTGATCCCTGAAAAACCAATTGCACAATGAGAACAACTGTGTGTATATTAATCCTAAATCCTAATTTAGCAACAAACAATCTACAGAATCAAGCAAACAATGTCACTATGCCGGGAAAGATGTGAAGCACCAAAGAACTAGAAGGAAAAATTCTGCAAAACCTCTATAATTGTAACAAAAGCAGAATATCTAAGAAAACATACACCAGGCAGTGAAAGAGAATCCACAATTAGTAGCCTGGCACCAAAATGCTTCACAAGTGCCTTGGACAAAGTCTCCTGATATATTTCCGAACCTACACAAGAATCATGTAAAATTATATCACTTCTCTATTACAAGAATGGGAAAGTAGAAGCATAAACGAACTACCTGCAGGACCAGATAACACTATTCGTGGCGACACTGATGGGAGATCTGAGGCATATTTTCCAAAGCCATTGCACTTCAAATGAATAAATGTAGAAGCAATCAAAACGTTCTTTGTTGTATCACTGCAATTATACAAAACATCATAACCAAGTAGCTATAAATTATCTCTTATCTATCTCATAACAGTAACTACAAGCTATTCAAGCCAACAATATAGCAACAAAGAATATAAATGTAGCTATTTGTGACCATAATCAAGGTACACATAGTTCAGGTAGCATAATCAAGATATAAATTAATAAGAAGTACTTGTTTGCACCTTAGATAATATGGGAAAGTTTCAAATGAGACATCAATCTTCTCAGCTTTGAGAATTCTCTGTTGTAAACTGTTCTTAAATGCTTGCCGCTTGGTCGATGCCAATACTGTTGGGGTATCAACATCTTTAAAAAGTTCTCTTAATTCCCTTTGCCCTTCCAATATCTTGGAAATGCTGCCACTTAAATCAAATTCAGGACATGATCCAGTAAGCATGCGCAGTAATGGCCTCAACTCATATGTAGCACTAGTCATCTTCCCAACATCTGCATCAATATTGGTATCAACTTCTGCTGAATCAAGGTTAGGATTTTCGTTAACAGTGGTAGAGGATGCAAGAACAGTTTTATCAGCAGAAAAATCTCCAGCTGGTTCATCGTTATTGGTGGTATCACTCATTTCATTGTCTGTGATATCATCCCCGCAGACAGAATGTAGTGATGAAATGTCAGTGTTCGGCTGCACATTCTTGCCAGTTTTAGCAGCAGGTGGTAGGAGAGATAATTCTTTACAAATATTATTAGATAAAGATGCCAATATAGATGCTCCAGCAACAGCAGAAGGGTCTCCAGATCTGGCTTCAACTTGCATTCCATTTATTGGAGCACTCTGGGCTTCCAAAATACTCACAGAAGAAGCTATATCAGCAGTACTAATGTTACTATTCGTCAGCTGCTGAAAGATCTAAATTCCATGCTAAGGAACCCATAATATATCAATGAACAAAGTTTAGAATTGAAAAAATATATTAGTTTATAATGTAAATACATAAAGCATATGACTAACTAATATCCTGGTTAAAGTGACCATGGATGCATGCCAAGAAAGAAGGAAGGAGGAAGCAAGAACTAAAAGCGAAAACAGATAAATTCTTCCCAAGGAATCATTTGTAAATAAAGGATACATAAGCATACTTGGCAGAAGAACCAAAGACAACCTCATCACCTCCACTTAAAATTAGACGGGTATTCTTTCTATAAGTCTTCCCATTAACGTGAATAGAACCTTTGCTCCCTGTGATTTCCAGTAATGCACCCGATGAACCTCCACACTGTCCAGAGTTCAAATGATAACTGTGGTCAGTAATCTGAAAAAACATAAATTCTTAACAGCAATTTTCTTTGGTTGGGAACATTTTGGGAAGCATCTACGATATTGGGATAAAATTTCATTCTTTTTGTCAGAAAGTGAGTTTTAGCCTAACTCAACCCTACAAAACCTACTTATAGGGTGAGGATTGTTCCCTACTTATATAGTTTATCTCGACAATATCGTTGGTCAATGTGAGATTTCAACATGTCCCCTTTTTTGCCCATGGCTACCCGCCATGTGTGACTTTCAACACACCCCTATATCTAGGGGTGACCACAATTTAGGTGGCTTAACACTTTTCATTAATATCTTTCACAAAACATCTAAAATAGATTTGTTTTTTACTTGGCAAATGATTTCTGTGTTATAACAAAGCTGAAATAAGATGGACCCTATAGTTATTTAGCTGATCATTTCAAGTTTCAAAAGATTTATGAGGAAACACTACCTCTATGTGGCTCAACTTGCACAAAACACTACCAATGGTGGGATCTTTAAGCCATAAATTACAATGTCGACCTTGACCAACGGTGAAGATAGGTTCAGTCATGCACACATGAGGATTCTGGAGAAGCATGAATAACAAAAAGATTAATTCCAAACCTACAGCAATACCATCAGAAATGTAGGAGTTAATAAGAAAACAGAAGCATAAATCAGCTCACAGTTCTCTTCTCCCCAAAGCCAACAATAAAGAGAGCATTATTGCAAAACATCATTATGTTTTTTTTGTTTTACTAAAATCAAATATAACATTTGTGTTCACTGAGCAGCACCAAATCTTATGTGCTGCTGTGCACCATTGATGATGCATCCTATAATCTGGTAGTGAATGCAAAATGTTATATGGCATAAAACGAGATTTTATCTTGTTGGCTATGCACAATAAGAAATCCAAATTTACCAAAGTTATAAAATTTAACCCCAAATTAAAAGGATGTTGAGACTGCTGCATTGCGTCACATAATTTTGTTAATCAGTTCTCACCAATTTGCTTCTCTTACATACAACAACAACAACAGATTGGCATTATTACAGCTAAGCTCCAAACAGATGTGACTAATTCAACTAATCATCTAATTCCACTGAAGAATAAAAGACTTGGACAACTTAGGCCTGTGATTTCAATCTTATAACTTAGGGGGTATTTGTTTCAAGGTACAAATATTGTATTCTCAGAATATTATGCCCAGAAATATTATTCAGGTGAACATGTTTGGTTGACATTTAATTAATTTAAAATTTACTTATTTTTTTTAAAAAAGGAGGGAAAAAATGAAGTGAGGATAGGTAGTTATTGTAGAAAATAAATTCCATTCCCACTCTAAGATACCCAACTTTCACCATGGAATAAGAAGCAAGGGAAATATGAACATTTTATACTCTAGGTATCAACAAATCCAAAAAATATTTATTCAAGACTTGTACCAAACATGGAAATGTGATACTCCCAAGTTCACTTTTCAAGGAATCCTTGTTGATACCTTAAAAGTTAAAATAAACACAATTTAGGGTAACACACACTACCTTCCCAAGTTTTGTGTTTATTAAGCCACAACACCAAGGAAGCTGGTGGGCATGTAACACTCCAGGCCAATCACATCAAAATGATAGGGATCCAGAAGCTGTGCAATTATGAGACTGTACAATCGATGATGACTTAAAGGAATTAATTGATATTTACCTATACCAACAAGATGTATTTACTTTTCTGTAGTCTATCACTTAAGAGCTCCACAATTAAGCGTGTTTGGCTTGAAGCAATTATGTGATGCGTGACTTTCTGGGATGTTTCCTGGAAAATATGTGAATGAGGACAAAACATGTTGGAAAGTCTCATGTTGGTTTGTGGGGACAATCATTGATCTTGAAAGCTACCAAAGCAGATTGTCAAGGTTTTAGAAGGGGCTACTTACAAAGGGTTTTGACTAATAGAGGGTTCTAACAAACAAGAATGTTGAGTAAAGTGTCACCATGTGAAGTGTCGTAATGTGTAAGTTGTCAAGACGTCAACAAGCAAAGATGTTATAAATATCAGGGATATTAACCATCATCACTTGCTTAATGTATTATTCTCAGATACGACACTTTTTTATACACTTTCTACATCATTTCCACTTCTAGAAAACAACACAACAAAAAAAATTCAAAACAAGAAAGGATGCCAATGTTTTTTTTGATCGGCAAAAATATATGTATTATATATATGATCATAAGTTCAGTACAAGTGGTACTGTTGTATATACATCCTAGCAACAAAAATGCAGAACTATGGTGACCTAATACATGATAGAAAGGATGCTAATGTAGTGTGTAATAAACACTGATGTCAGGTTTCCACACAAACAAAAAAAAAACATTTAACGTCAGGTTATATTTACACTGCACTTGGCTATGCAAAACAATGCCCCTTATAATTTAGGCTTAGGGTTAACTTAACCCAACAAAATTGGCTTGTAAGGTGAAGACTGCCAAAGCCTTTTATAAGAATTATATTGACTATATCACTAATTGATGTGGGACTAAACAAAACCTCTCGATACTGAAATTAGGCAGGCCAAAGAGACTGCACTTAAGGCAGGCTAGGGGTAACTGCAATTAAGGCAACTATCCAAGAATGCTTTTAGCAAATTTAGTTAGCTCGAAGAATTCCAGAGAGCCCATCATGCAGAAAGCATTAGCTAATCTGTCAATACTAGGATCATCAATTTGAAGGTGAGCGAGTCTTGGGGCCACAGAAAGTTTGCTGTTTTGCACTCTTAGGCCATAGATTCAAACCTTGGAAACAGCCTTTACCCAACAACAACATTAACGTTTCGAAGGCCTCAGAAGCTTTGCCCTCTAATTTTCCATGATTCCATTGATATCAACGCAACCAAAGTTTAAAACCTAGACTTTATAAAAACTAAAACCAGGATCCCATTAGACCATGCACGCTATTCCCAGAAAATACTCAACCAACAGTAAAACAAACTGTAAAAAGTAAAACAGTGCCATTCCTTAGAATACTGAGAGAGGAGCTTTCCCCACGCAGTCTTGGGGCACGATTTCGCAGCACGTTTCTTAACGCTCCTTAGGGGAAGACCAGCCACCTTCGATTTCTCCGCAGTTTCACCTGAGGTTTCCACAAATTAATAAATCCAACCAGTGCAAAAACCGCATGCGTGCACAGAAAAAATAAAAACACGCACCTGCACACCGTGGAGGCACCAAAGCCACGGCTTCAGAAGGAGACTTATCGGGCAACACCGCGTCACAAACATCCAAAGCCTTCAACGACACCGTATCTGGCAGATCAGAGGGCCGTAGCTCCGGTTCCCCAGATTCATTTCCAGTTCCAGATTTGTTGACCGGAGCCGCCACAAAGGAATCCTTGGACACCTACGTCACCACAAACAAACAATCGATCAATTTCAATTTCAAGACATTCGCATCTCGAATTGAGCTTGAAATCGAACACCCAGATGAGGAACAAGGGAATCCGCATCGAAACGAGAGGCGGGTAGCGAAGAAGGTGAGGAAAGTTTGTACCTTGGATCGTTTGGTGTTGGGCATAGAAGGCGAAGAGAGAGAACGCTTGGAAGAAGAGGCCCCGCGTCTGGTTTCGACCATGGTGGCTGTGGGAAGGTGGGGTCCGGTCTCTGTTGTTGTGCGTGCGAAGAGAGATGAAGAAGATGATTCGAGAGTCAGATCATGCAAATGTTGTGAAGTTTTGTGTGTTGGTGGTTTTACAGTAGGAGAGAAGAAGGGATAAACAAAAGTTCAATAATTTAATTCGTATGATTATAGATAGTTTCTTCTTTTTTTGGTGGTTGTTTGCTGCCACTATTAAATTTTAATACAGGGTAGAAAAATAGGCTAGTTGTAGGGGAGGCTGCAACTTTGCAATTTGGCAAATGGGAACCCCAATTTGCAGGTCGACAGACAAATCGAAATTGCAATTTGAAAACGTGAATTAGTGAATGGTTAGATGAAAATTTACGTAAGTAGTGAGATTTGTTAGGTGCTTATTGTAGAGAGTGTGTGAAAGGAAACGACAAGCAGCCAACCGTGCAGATGCAGTGATTGAGCGGCTGTTGAAGGAGTCTAGTAGTCAATAGATAACTAGTTAATGAATTTCAATCACATCCTAATCAATCACACACACACATATATATATTCTTTTTAAGTTTGACTATTTATTTCATCTTTATACTTGTATAAACTTTGCATTTAAATGAAATTCTACCTTTAGTTCCTTAAAAAAAAATGTTTTAATCTATATCATTGTCAGTAGCATGGCAAAACTTGACCGATTATTTTGAAAAGGGTAAGTGGTAACAGATATTTATATACTTAAAATTCAAAGTAACATAATTGTATTATTCAAAAAATAAATAGGAAAGTAATGAAAAATGTTGACACACGTACGTTAAACTAATCAAATAGAAAAATGTGCTCTCTTAATTCTTATAATAATTATCATATAAGAAAAAATAAATTTTAAAATATTTATTATTTTAGTTTTTTATATAATATTAATTAATTTTTTTACTCATGTTTCTTATAAAATTAATGTTTAATTACTATTTTAGTCATTTAATTTATTTATTAAGTTCAATTAGATCATCTTAAATGTTTAATTACGTCATGTAATTTTTAAAAATGGTTTAATGAGTCTGTTAACTGCATTTTTCTCTTCTTGAGGAAAGAAGGGGGGATTTGCGACAAATTAGAAGAGGACAGTGATTTTTATTTGTTATGGATAGTGTCATTGTGGAGTTAGCAGCAACTCTTGGTTTTATGGTGTTCTATATATGTTTGTACTGCTAATACAAACCCACCATTATAGAAGTTATTTAGGTTTCCGTGTTTGATTTGTTTCTTTTCAATGTCCATGATCTTCCCAAGAGAATCAGTGAGTCACGTATGCAATGTGAAAGACAAAATACATGAGGTTCATTTATTGGACAAAATAGGAGGGGCCTTAAGCGTACTCTTCATATATGCATGGCCTAGAGGTTTTGCATAAGTAGGATGACATGCATATTGAGTTATAACGTTCCTTTGTCTTTGCATGTTCACTAGTGTTATCATTGCCATGCATGGTTATTGCTTTAAAAAAGTAGTCATTTAATTTTCATTTATTTTAATTTTGACTCTTTTTTTTATACACACGCGCACATATACGTTATTATAGAGCATATAGAAAATATTAATATTATAACTATTTTGTTGTTTAAATCTGTTTCTGGATTTTAATAATATTAATATGGTATTTTTTGGAATTGATTATTCTTTGATTTTTACTTTAGTGAGGTGCTTTGAATCACGAAAGTGTTCGTACGTACTTTGTTGGGAGTAAAAGAAAATCATTTCTTATATTTTTATATTTTTTAACAATTATAAATGAAAAAAGAAGATAAATTAGTTTTTAATATACATTTTATAATAACGATAACAACAAAAGAAGCTGATATAAAATTTCTTAAAATATATAATATTTTGTTTTTACTTTTATTAGCTTATGCAAGTATGTTTCCAAATTTTCACCTAATCAAAATATTTCTTTTACGATTTTTTTTGTGTATTTATTGTATTTGAATAGAAACAACGATAAAAATCAGATTAAGATTTTAAAAATATTTTTATTAAAAACATAAAAATCATATATTTTTATTTAATACATAAAAATTTTAAACAACAATAAAAAATCATATTAATATTTAAAAATTACTTTTAAAAATAAATTTCCAATGGACAAATCAATTGTCTTTAACATTCGGTGTAAAAGAAGAATTTCAACAATCGATTACTACACTAGACCGATAATTTATCATTGCTAAGACAAGCGCTGTCATAAGTAGACAATCAATTGTGAAAAACACACTCAAATATAATGTGTTTGGTGTTACGTCTCTTACATGCACAAGTTAATATCTTCATATCAATTTAATAAAAAAGATACAGAAGCAGTTTTGTCTTGCTTCAACACATGTATGTCACTATGAAACGTGTGTCCAAATACGTATTTATGGGGTGTGTTTGGAAAAGTTGCAAAAATTATATTATTTTAATAATCAATTATATTTATAATCAATTATAATAATATTATTATCAACATTAACAATATTTTTAATCTAAGTTAATTGAAGTCGGATAAATGAATCAAATGATAAATACGGAGAAGTTAAAAAAAAAGCTCAGAAGAGATCGTATGAAACAAGAGATAATAACACTAAATTTATAATTTTTCTTCATTCTTCTTTCGTTAATCTATATTCCATTTCATTAAATTTTGTTTAATTTCAGTTTAAATTATAATAATATTGATTATAATAAAAAATAATTTTGTTTGAACAAATTTACTGAAAAGTAGTTTAAAAATGTGTGTGCGTCCATTTCCACAATATTCCTCAACCTCTTTCGCACAAATTTTTCGAGCAAGACCCAACATTTACTAATTCACCTAATACCAACACAGCTCCATTTTTTAATAGAGAAGAAATGTCATGCATTAACGGTAAATTTTATAGATCATTTCATAATCCGTAATGTAAAATACATTAATTATCTTTTAAAATAATTTAAACTATAATTAAATGATAACATAAAACAGTATAGTGGATGTACAATTTCTAATATATTTTTATGCTACTATACAGGATGTTAGAAATAATCCTGGACTAATTGTTAAACACCACGTCAACCATATATTCGAACCTTTTATATATCTCCCGACTTTTAAAATTTTTGCCCCAAATTTCTTTTTGATGCTAGCCCACCAAACGATTGACTACTTGATGATATATTTGGATGAAATGAAAGAAAATAGAAAGGATATAAAATACAAATAAGGATTTTTTTATTTGGTTAAAGAGAAAGAGAAAAGACAATGGAGAAAAAAATTGATTATTAGAAGAGAAAAAAATTGATTTCCTTCTCTCTCAATTCAAAATTTAAAATTTTCTTTGTTATGTCATCTTTTATCATTCAATCGAAATCGACAGTAAATGATATAACTTTTTAAATGCAACTTACACAATCCGCGCTGACAGGCGCAACAACACAAAATATTAGTACTGATCTAGATTAGAAAAAACTTCACCGCCATGTAAAATTGACCTAATTTTCTTACACTAGACTGACATGAGCTAACATTCACACTTTTTTTTTAATTTGTCATACAATGACAGTTCGCTATTTTGTTCAGATTCTCATCTTACACACAATGTGTGTGATTAAGTCAATCCACTAGTTATCCTGTCCCCAGAGTAAAGACATTAGATTTTGGAAATTAGTAATAATTTAAATTTAATTAACAGGTAAAGCATATAGAAAGCAAATCATATCATATGCACCCCGCTCTAAAGGTAAAGGTAAAGAAGGAATCACGCTGACTCCTAATTATATATAGTTTTGGATTGGGTCCAATCATTGTCATGTTTAATTGGATCTAACACATGTGAAGACATGATTAAATAAGATTTACACAACTCCGATCTAATCATTAAGCATGTGCATGTTGTATAGTATAACAATTTCCTTAATTTCTTAGAAGACACAAGTTCATTTTGGACTTTTTTTACATCATGAGGCCCGAACGGGAGACCATGGGCCCAGGAAGTAGCCTAGGTCAGAAGAGAGTGTTTTTCCTCCTGCTCACATTCAAGTTTGGATTTAAAAAAAAAAAAAAAAAAAAAGAAAAAGAATGGCTTTGGTGCGATCCAAATCCAAAAAAAGAAGACTTCAAAAATCGAAAGGGTACTTTTGTAATTATACGGAGACTCGTGAGATCAGAATATCAGATCAAATTTAAACGGGTCATATTCGCATTTTCATTTCATTTTGAATTGAAACCGCGTAGAGTTTGCTGCTACATCGATCATCATCTTCTCATGGTTAGGGATTTTTCTCCGATTCCCTTCCCCTATTATCATTAATCTGTTTTTCTCCTTCGTTTTGTGGCTTTATTATACAATGCAATGTATTTGTCTCGTCGTACTCCATAGTTTTGAGATTAGGGTTTTCCAAATCTTGGATCTCGTCCATCAATAAATCTTGTTGTTAAACTAGGAGAGCCATTGCCTCTTATGCTCATTGGTTTCCTTCGTTATTGCAGGACGGACACGATCCACAAGACCCAAAACAGAGCCCTGCTGACATGACTGCCTTTGTACGTTGATCTTCGTTTTCACAAATCTATTAATTCTTGTTGTTCTTATTTTGTTGTAATTGTTCCCTTCAATTCTGCTGTTTGTTAATTTTGATCCTCGATGTGACTGGTTTATCTTGATGTTGTCATTGTAGCCACTTTACATAATTTATCCCAAATTGCTGCTCTTTGCTTTAGTTTCGTGGTGATTTATTTGATGTTAATCGTTTTCTGACATTTCTTTACCCCAATTTCTTTCTTTCCAGGTGCAAAATCTTCTTCAGCAGATGGTGAGTTGTGTAGCATGGGTTCTTAGAGCTGCATTTCTGACATTTATAATATGTTTCACTGTTGCTAACTGGAGAATTTTGTTTCCAGCAAAATAGGTTCCAGACAATGTCCGACTCCATTGTTACAAAGAATATCCTTTTGTTTTGGTTTGCCCTTCAAGTTCTTAAAATACGCTTATGGTAATTTGTTCGTGCGTTTTTTTTTTATCCCCTCCAACAATAATATTTGATTAAAATCGTTAGTGTGGTTGGATGGTAGGAGATCTAACGGGGTATTTGGTTTGAGAAAATGCTTTTTGTTTCTATTTTCAAAAGTTTGTGTAGGAAACAGTGAAAACAATTTTTAATAATGTTTTTATTTTCTATTCTCATCATTTCCTGATCAAATTTTTGAATACAAGAAACAGAGTGAAAATAAGATAGATTTTGTAACTAAAAGTGAGAATGGAAAACCTTTTCTTAAAACAAAATGCCCTAAGCTCATTTGCATTCTGTTAACCTATATTTTACTTAACGGTTGTGCTAGGAATCACTTTGGACATATAGTTAAGGAATTAAATGGAACCTTGAAGTTTGGTTGTATGATGTTGAAACTGTAATCTATTTTTGGTTTCAGTTCACATTGTTTCATTTGATTATTTGTGTTGTTTTGTTACCAATATATGAATCTATTTCTGTTTGTAACTCACTGGCTATGCTCCAATGCCCATAAAAATGGGTTCATGTTATCAATACTCAAGGCAATTACATGATGGCATGTATACAGTTTAGTATCCATCTTATGCACCTTCACCTAATAACTTAAGTTGTTGGGAGGATAATTCCCTGGCATACACAACAGAATGGGTGATAAATTACAACTGTGCACAACTGCATCTTGACCTCTTCTCGTGAACACAATGCAACCACCTATGTAGTTGTGTACAATTTGTGACTCATGACCTAGTTCAATTTATATCTGGTCTGTGTATATGTGGTGTCATGTTATTGGCTGAGGCAGGGTGGGCATTGCTTCCTGTTTATTGCATGGGAATTGTAGACTTGCAAAAATACTTAAACACTGAAAAAATGTTTTTCTTGACGTCACTGCACTTGATGATATGGGAAGTCGCATAAATGAGTTGGAACAAAGCATCAATGACCTGAGAGCAGAGATGGGAGTGGAGTCCTCTCCATCACCTGCAGCCCCTGCTAAGCCAACGGAGGAGATAACCAAAGAAGAGGGTTCTGCTTAAGTGGCATTCTGACTTCAGTTGCTCATGATACATGTATTGTATTGCACAAGGATTGATATTCTGCATCTACTTTTGTCTGCCGTAGTGGTTCAGAAAACAGATGTGCTGTATAGCTAGCTATGAGTGCATCTGATTATTTGTAGCTTACTCGTATTGTTTTTATGAATTATGGGTACACCTATACTTTTATGTTGCAATTACTTTGTTGCCATCTTGTCTGTTTTTTCCTCAGGATGCTCTGGTTGGACGAATCCACGGCCCCAATTCCAGGCGTTGCTGTACTCACTTTTTTAAAAAATTTCTAGCCTTGTTCTTTTTCAAACTTTTGAAAGAAAGCTAAGACTAAAGACGCACGTATGTATGCAATATGCCCCTATGTAAGACATGTAAAACCAATTTACCAACGGCATTGCGGGGGATTTGCGATTCTGAATTTAAATTCAGCTCCACCTTCATGATAAAACCCTGCCCTTCTTGCACTGTCACTCAAATATGTTGCCATTCTTTGACCTGCCAACCCCTACGGTGCAAAGCCGAATTGTTCATTCTCTGATAAAATTTGATGTATAAACTTTAAAATAAGTGTCTTAGCTAATGAGATTTTATTCCCGACTGCTAGAATACACAGTTTCATGTTCAAAGTTTTCCAATTGCCGAGGAAAACGCTGCATTCATTCATATAATGTGGGATTTACCATGTAAGATTCTGCCAACTACGAAAATGAAGGGGCATCCGACTCTTCTAATATTTGGTGAGGGTAAGGTCTTCCTACGTTGGATTGGGATATGAGGAAAGTGGTATTCTAAAGATGAGTTAAAACATTTTTAACCTGAATCTATTGTGGTAAATGTGTTCATTATGAAACAATACTAGGAGGGGTATGTGGAAGATAGAGCTAGTGACGGGAGTAAAATTGTAACAAAGTAGCTGTAGTGGAAGGTGCGGTTTGTTACAGTACCCAATTCAGGTAAAAGTCCTTGAGCTTCAACACGCGTTTTGTATAGGTTATTATGGTTCATCCCTTATCCATCTAAGCAAAGCATATGCATGAAACATATGTAGTCCACGGTTGTCCTTAGGAGACCCGAATTAACGTGAGATTCTGCCGTTTCTATAACAGCTGGGGTCTGAGAAGAGCGTGAAACAAGTAAAAATTCAACCTTTTTGCTGAAGTAAAAGAAAGGAATTAAATGATGGTCTTAGTTCTCCTATTTGATTGAGAAGCAAAGGAATTGCAGGCGCAGGGCAACCCTTGACAAGTAATGATTTCTGGACCTTCATTTTTCGCCATTTTGAATGTGACGGTCTTATTGTAGAGTGCTCCCTTATGCACAATCTTTTTATTATTTATTTATTTCCCATAACTATTATCACTAAAGACCAATGTTTCATGCTGAAAGCACGATCTTTTTTCAAACACCTAAATTTTAGGACTAATTCAATAATCATTTATTTAAGATAACACCGTGGTGATTGGCTGATTGCAAATTTAAATTCTTAATTTTCAAATACAAACCAGGAAAATTGCAATCAGAATTTGAAACATTAAAAACTATGGATTGGAATTAAAAATTGATTTTAGTTTCTAAAATTTTCAAAATTTAGAACTGATAATCATATTAAACAGGGCTTGAGAGACCGAGGTATTTTTGTTGAACAAATACAATGCTAGCTGAAACTAGAAGTTGCTTTTCTTAAACCTTGGCATCTGGAATTTAAACTTTCATAGATTCGTATTGACGCTAGTTGCTTAAATCGAATTAGATGGATCATATTCAATTCATTTATCTATGCCTCAGATCACAAGCAAATATTAATTAATTGCTTCAATTAACAAGTTTTTTTGTTTCTTAGCGTTGATTCATCTTCCATTTACTGAGCTTATGTTAAAAGTTGATACCTTTGATTTTATTTATATTTTTTAGTTTAAATGATATTTAATTTTATAAGGAAGCATCTCGATTCTCAATTGCAACTTGCTGGCTTTATGGGTCTAAATGACTTGAAACTTACCCGTGGTCGGAGAACACATTTTATATATGCTTTTGTTAGCGACAAAAAAAACACGTTAATTCAAAGCCGGAGAAAAAAAAGAGCAACGTCTCAAACAAAAAGTTGCAGGAGAACACATTTATGCTTTTGTGAGTGACATTGAAGACGACATTCAAGAGCAGAGACGATCTTCGTACAAAGATATTTTTATGAAGAGTTTTACCATATTGTCTCGCTAGAATTTTCATGTGGATAACAAGGACAACACTCATTAAGCAACTAAAACACAAATGAGTAAAGGCATTGACATGACGTGCAAAGAGTGTTGTGACACTTCTCCTTGATGACATCTTGGGACAGTGACATTAGTTGTTCTCCTTGTGGATAAGGATATGTGCGTGCTTCATTCTAGTCGGCTAGGTTTGGTGCTCTACATTTCTTTTGTGATGTTTAATTCACCCTTAACAAGTTTAACACATTTAACATTTAATTGTATTTCTTTTTTTACATCATAATATTGTTAGAGAGTATTCATCAGTTTTACTTATGCTTAATCTTCATCAGAGATTTGATTAATTACCTTTATAAGATCTTTTTTCTTAATTATATTTTTTTATCTACAAACTCAAACATGAGACCTTGCTTAAGGAAATAAAACTCAATAATGTTTTGACTAACTATTTATTGGTATTTCACTTTATATATCTTTGTAAGCTATCATGAATAACTTTTTATGTTTTAATTAATGGACACTGATAAATACTATTTATACGTAAATTGTGCATTTAAATTATATAACAATTATTTTTTTTCCTCTTTTAATGATTTTTTTATGATTGAAACGTAGAAATTTTGAGCTTAACGCACCACAATATTGAAAAAGTCCAATCAAACAAAATTTTGATTATAAAAAGGGGGAGCAATCAAAGATAAAAGAAAGAGAAGCCACAGAGAAATCTAAGACACAAAGGAGATAAAAATTCACTCCATAGAAGTTGGCATATGTCCCTTGTTCTACCTGTTTCTTCCAATCTCTTTCATCAATTGTTGTTCCATTTTGTTTTTGTAAGTCTCTCATGTCAATGTTAAATCACTCATTGTTGGGGGTTTAGCAACCAAATACTCGTGACGTAACAATTATCACTATCTATTTAATGTTATTTTCATGTTATTGTTATTTTCTGAATCTATCATCATGTTTATGGTCTGATTATCCATATGCATGTAATGTTATGAGAGTTTATGCATTGAAAAATGTCTATACTTTGAGGACTGGGAAAAAACATCTAGACAGTCTATATCTAGAGATAGAATGACATTGTTTAGCCTCAAATATACATTTCTACTCTTAATGCAAATTATTTGATGTAGCTTTATGAGGGATGAAGAGTGAATTTAGGTAATTTAGACTCTTTCAAATAAGGAATCATGTTAGAGTAAATTAGAGGATGAAAGTAATATGTTAAATAATAAAAAATATTTAACATTACATTAAGAGTAACTTTAGTAGGCTGAACACCTAACATATCACATAATTATGCATCAATTCATCTCTCTAAGTATTTGTGTTTTCTTTCTCTTGCTCTTAATCTATTTCACAATTTATTTTATTTTGAATTTATATTTTTGCATATTATCATATGCAAATTTCAAAAATTATTCTGTTAATTGATTACAATTAGACATATACGAATATTCATCAAAGTTTATGTGGACTCGACACTCAATCTTATTATTTATTTACTATTTAGACAAATTTGATACACTTGCCAAACAAGTTAATAGACGCTATCAATGATCTTTTGATTCTTGCAACTTATTTTGCCCAAGTGATATTTTTAGGACTAGCATCAAGTTAAATAAATACAAGCTTAGTTATAGAAATAAAATTACTTAATGGTTTCATTTTCTGGTAGACCAACCTTCAATTTGAAACACGGAGAGAAGACGAATATATCATAAATTTAAAAGTGCAGAGAAGAATATTTACATGTCCAATCATGAACTAGAACCAGTTTTGTTATACATACATACCACCATCTTCGGTGTCTGATGTTTCTACCAGCAAATCTGAAGAATAGACATAATAACTTCCTTGTTTAATCACCAATGCAGTATCAAAGCTATAAAATCGAACCTCGCATCCTTGTACTGTAGATTATTCAGAAATGAGAATACCGCTGGCTTATGCTTTAGCTTATTCTTTGCATTGTATTTGTCTTTCACTCAAATTATGCAAAGTTACAATAGTCCCTGACATATATGTGGGTGTCAGTTATGCTAATGTACCAATTAAATTATTCTATTGAACCGGCTAAGGTGTTTATCCTAATCTGACTAACATGGAACATCTAGGAGGACAAGAGTACCGGGTACAAGATGTTTTCACACACCAATGGAAACGAGTGATGTAGGGAGCATCATAATCATAAAACCATAAAAACTTTCAGATCATGTGCTCTGTCTTATTCGCATTGTTACTTGGCACGGCTAAGCTTTTGGAAGTTGTGTTGTCCATTATGCAACATTTTGCATGATTGTTTCCATAGAATGTACCCAAAAAATTTGTTTTCTTAGAACCTCAATTCTGAAATCATTAAGCTGAAATCAAGTAAATGCTTTATGGGGACCACTCAATGAATGGCATTAACATTAATTGTTTCCAATCGGGTTGCACTGACGTGGTGCTAAGAAGAAAGGAAAGATAAATTAAACAAAAAAAAAGAGAAGAATTCTAAATAAGAGTTGTACCTGGCCATATCAATAATAGGACAAAACTAGCAAAAAAGATTCGAAGGTACTTATGGTATTATACTCCAATAAAAAATTAATGTGTATTATTTTATTGACCCTCAATTTTGGGACCATTAAAATGAAGGATATATAAATAAATAAAAATTTCCACGCAATGTATAGGTTAGGAAGAGAAAAAATATTGTACGCAACTTTACTCTTACATATGCAAAGAGATTGTTTTCAGATTTGAAATCATGATTAAAAAGTTACTAAGACACAACTTTATTGTTGTGTCAAGACTCGTCTTCTCAAAATGAAGGATATATAAAGTGATTAAAAGAAAAAGTTTTAATATTTCAGGATTAGTCACACATTAGGATGGAGATATCATGGTTCATAAAAAAAAAAGGTAGCTAAAAAATAATACACATGTTTTTATTGGAAATAACATTACAAGCACCAAACAAACTTTATGTTATAATATACACATACCTATCTATAAATAAACACACTAAATGCATTTCACACCAAGTGAACATCAAGTGTTATACACTACACTACCCTTGCGTGAGTTCTTCTGTTCCTTTCTGTGGACATGGATGGAAAGAAGTTAAGAGTACAAAGGTGAGGAAGCACTGAAGGAGATAGAGAGGTTGACAATGAAGGCTGCTGAAGTTCAAGAAAGCCTTTTGAAACAGATCTTAACTCAGAATAGGGAAACTGAGTATTTGAATAAGTATATGAGGGGAGAAAAAAATACAAAGGACGTAGCAGAGTTAAAGAGGTGTGTTCCAGTCACCACTTATGAAAGAATCTTCCCATATATCCAGAGGATTGCTAATGGGGAAGGCTCTTCTCTCATCACTAGTCACCCAATAACAGAAATGTTATGCAGGTACTATACATAACTTTCTGCAACCACAAGTATATAAATTGTTCAGTCATTCCTTTATTATAAGTTTCTAGTATTTCATCTCAACAATCTTAATCATATATTATGGTACATATGTGCAGTTCAGGGACATCAGCTGGAGAGCCTAAAATGATGCCATCAATTGTGGAAGATCTAGAACGCCGTACCTTTGTGTACAATCTTATCACGCCAATCATAAACCAGTTAATAATAATAGTAACATCCCCACATCTTTTTATTTATTCTTGGCCTTGATTATGCGCACCTAGAATCCTATATATCAATTAGTCACACACCTTGTTGCATTTGAATTAATATTTCAATGTTCATTCATCAGCGGTAGTTATCTAAATTTCAACACGGTTGAAGCTTAGAGAACACGCTTGATTTTGCTGCTTAGCAACTTGATTCTTTGTTGCGTTTGATGTCATCACGCTTGGGTTGTGATTCTCCATTCTAAGTATACGGCCAAATGAAAAAGATATGACGTGACAACGATTCATAAAAGTAGGAGGGCGGAGGGCCCATTACCATGCATCGGTTACGTTTATATATATATATATATATATATATATATTATTTTTTTTTTATAAAATAAAAAACAGATGATGATAGTATCTATCATATGATTCTTTGCTTGTTATATTTGCGTTATACAAAAGGAAAAGGGTCATATATATAGTAGTGCATGCTACCTAGCTAGTGCATCTTGACATGTATTTCATTTATGCATATATATATATATATATATTCAATCTCATTAATCTTACCAAGTTACCATTTATCATGCCAATAAAACATATCTATCTAACTCTGGTTAAATTAGTAATATTACCTCATTTATCAGATAATATGTCATTAATTAGTGTTCTGCATGGTGGTACTAACTACTAAGTAGTACTAGCGTGCCTACCCGTTCTTTCTAGCTACTACAGCAAAAAATGAAAAAAACTTGTAAAATTAAGTAATGTTTGCTAGTATTTCATCAAACACTCCATTAATATTTTATTTTTATTTATTTTTTCTTATCACATCATATCATTAATTATACCAATCATTTATCTCTTATCTCTTTCCCTCTCTCTCCATATGTAAACACTGAGCGACACAGCATCTATTTAAGAGTAATTTGTTTGCAAAGAAAGAGAATGAAAAAGAAGAAAAATGAATCACATGGAGGTCACACTTTTACGCTCTTCATTAATTTAAAACTTTTTTCTCATTTCATTCTGTTTTCTTTTCTTTCCACGGATCCTAAGAATAATTTTTCTTCCGTCAATGTAACCCATTTTCTCAACCAAATATATCTCCAACTTGAACATAACTAAAAAATAATTTCAGGTACATTCCTGATCTTGACGAGGGCAAGGCAATGTATCTGTACTTTGTAAAAGCAGAAATGTGCACTCCTTGCGGCTTACCAGCCAGAACAGTGTTAACAAGCTACTACAAGAGCAAGCACTTCAAGTACCGCACGCACGACCCTTGGAACGATTACACAAGCGCCGACCAAAGCATTCTATGCAATGACAGCAACCAAAGCATGCATTGCCAGCTCCTAGCAGGTTTGGTTCACCGCCACCACGTCCTAAGGCTCGGCGCCGTCTTTGCCTCCGCACTTCTGAGAGCCATTTCCTTCCTCGAACGAAACTGGAGGCACCTGTGTGAGGACATTCGCAGTGGCCAACTCAGTTCCTTTCATAACAGACCCTTCATGCCGCTCCCGCATGTCCACATTGCTCTCTTCCCCTGACCCTCGTCTTGCTGATGAGATCAGAAGAATCTGCAGCCAGAAGTCTTGGAAGGGAATTCTGTGCCAGCTTTGGCCTAAGGCGAAGTTCATAGAGGTTGTGGTACGTTACTGGCTCCATGGCTCAGAATGTTCCTGCTCTTAAGCACTACAGTGATGGGAAATTGCCTTTGGTTTGTACCATGTATGCTTCTTCTGAGTGCTACTTTGGGGTTAATCTGAAGCCTCTTTGTGATCCTAGTGATGTTGCTTTTACCCTCTTGCCTAACATGGGCTACTTTGAGTTCCTTCCTCTTGGACACAACGGGACGCTGTTGATGGATTTTGATGAAGGGGAGCAGGTTCCCAATGATAAGCTCGTGGATTTGGTGCATGTCAAGCTTGGTTGCTTTTGTGAGCCTGTGGTCAATACTTTTGCTGGTCAGTTCCCAATTAATTTAATTGACCCATTTTCTTGCTAAGTCCATGCATGCACATAAGGATTTTTTCTTCTTCTTTATGGTGTGTTATCTAATCGAGTATTGCTAAATAGTTGTAGTAGTTTAACTAACACAACCGTTACTTTAGAAGCCTCTTTTCTAGTGATGTACTTAAACACACTAATTAACTGTGTTGGTTTAATAATCGGAATTAAAGCAGCCAAGTGTTGTGCCATAAGGGTACATGTGGTGAGACTGAGAAATGAGAGTAAATAATTTTGATTATACAATTAAATATAAATAACTAACTGCTGATTCTGTTTTTTTTTAACCCGGAGTACCCCTTTGCTCGGAGCCAATAATTAATTATTTGAACACTGATATATTTGTTTTAAGGATTTGTCATATTCTAACAGATACTCTTTCACATACACTAATTGATTGGTATATTTTTACGGTATAGTTATACCATTAAATATATATGATGTGATATATTTTATATGTTTGAACTCATATATATCATGGATGTGTTGAGTGTGACATGATTATTGTTTTTTTTGACTTGAGCAAAAAAAGCTAGCAAAATACAATTATATAATTATAAATTATACATTTTGATCCTAGTCATTCATGTAAAGTTTAATCATCATGTACCTCCTCTTGTTATTCCGAAATAAAAATATATAGTCTACTCCATACAGTAAAAATACAAAATATATATTATATTTACACGTAAAAATGATGATGTATCCTTGTCATCAGACAATTATTTTCTACGAAGTACAAAAAAAAGTGGGTTTCAAATAACATACATACCCCATTTACTATTATCATCATGATAACATCCATTTACTAATGCAATTCATATTTTATTTCACCATGATCCCAACATATAGGGCTGTACCGATACCGCGTCGGTGACGTGCTTCAGGTGGTGGGATTTTACAACAACGCCCCACAAGTCCGTTTCATCTGCAGGAGAAACGTTGTGATCAGCGTCGACACCGAAAAGACCAACAAGGAGGACTTGCACAGGGGCGTGACCACGGCAAAAAAATTGTTGGAGCCATACGATGCTCTCTTAGTGGAGTACACAAGCTACCCCGACACTTCTTCAGTACCAGGACATTAGGTATTGTCCTGGGAAATTCTGCATTGTGGGATAAAGACAGAGTCATCACAACAACTTCAACTTGATGCAAACGTGCTTGAGGAATGTTGCATTGCGGTGGAATAGCAATTGGACTACGTATATAGACGATACCGTATAATTGAGATACGTGTGGTGGAGCCAGGAACGTTTGACGCGTTGATGGACTTGTTTATTTGCCAAGGAGCTTCCATCAATCAGTACAAGACTCCATGGTGCATCAAGTCTAAGAAAGCACTCAAGTTACTCAAGTCTAAAGTTGCAGCTTCTTTCTTCAGCCCTAGAGATCCCAAATGGGCCCCTAAGATGTGTACAAGTTGAGGATTATGTATGGTACGTCTTGGATTGCCTCAAAACTCAATTCGTCATTGGTAGTTGTAAAAGAATTTGGCATTTATCCACTGATTTGTACTCATAATCTTTTCTGTAAGCAAAAACAGAAACTCTTTTAAGGCTGGCCGGTACACCAAGAAATTCTATAACATATATATCCGCATCAATTTAATTAATCATATATATGGATATAGTATATGCTCTATTATGAATTAAATTAATTAGAGATGTAAATGCAATGCGATTGACCAACAAATCTGATCAATCCAAATCCAACTACGTTTGAGCGAGGTAGGTTAGGTCATCAGATTGGTTTGAATTTATTTTGATCGATCCAATTATAATTGGATTTGATCGTTTAAAATCCGTTGAACTAGATTGATCCCAATATACATATAATATAATAATAAAATAATAATTATTCAAATTCCATTAGTATCTTATGCGTGCATCCTAACTTTAAAAATAGTGGATGCAAAACATGATTTTGTGGCCACGTCCTTAGTTGATTCTTGGATTCCTACACTCAGAACTCGGAAGGAACTGTACAGAGTAAGCTACACATAATCTAATTAATCTCAACAAAATTTTAAGCATAGTAGTATAATTAATCTAACAATTGTTTATCCATATTCATTTCACACCACACAGACAAGGAAAACAATGCTAGTTAGTATATTATTATATGTATGAAAACATTAAGAAGCCCTAATAAGAAGATATCACATGACACTTGAGTCAAGTCATTTTTATCCTTTAAAAAACAGTATAAAAAATGAATTACCTAATAATGATACTAAAAATAATTAAGTACTTCATTTTTATGTTTTTTAATATTTGTATAATATATTATTATTTTAATTAATCAATCCGAATCCATCCTAATTCAATTATGGCCAAGTTGATTCTGGATTACCTAACAAAATCTAATCCAACTATGTTTTACTAATTTGGGTCTTAAAATAGACCAAACTCAATCTAATTCACGTTAGATCAGTTATACCTTTATTGAGAATACTTTACTTTATTCAATTTTTATTACGAAGTTAATAAATATAAAATAAACAAAACAAATATCAGTATAGTCTAATAAATATAAGTTGTAACATTACAAAAGATAACAGTTGACAGGGATACGTACATATATATCATATACTTATTTTCCATACAAAATGCTAAATAATGAATATATTAATAAGAGCTTACACTAGGAAAAAAATCTTAATTTTGGACGAAATATTTTTCACAGAATATATTCCGTAAAAAATATTGCATTACTAACAGAATTTACCAACGAACCGATTAAATTATTGACGGATTTTAGGGATTATTGATGAATTTTTGCCATCAAAAATACCATTTTTTTTGTAGTGTTAATCATCATGTACTGACTATATAAAATATTTTTATATCATTGTTAAATCATAATTTGTTATTAATATGACTTTAAAAAAAATTATCATACAAATCAATAAACTTATCATACATGATATATTGTAATTAGGTAATTATGTAAAAAAATTTATACTACAAATATACATACACACACATATATATATATATATATATATAATCATTTTCTCTATTGATAAAATAAGATATGTATGTAATTCCAATAATTAGTCCAAACATATTAATAATACTATAAGAGATATGATAATAAAGTGATCAATACAGATATGATATATCCCATAAGAATAAAGTACATGCTTTAACCTCTTTTTAACCCAAAACATAGAAAGAGTTACAATCAGGGGTGAGTAAACGGATTGGTGTGGTCCGTTTAAGGCTCGGTCCACAAAGTCCTTGTTTTATATGGATTGAATAGATTTGGTCCGTGAAATAAATGGACTTATTTTAAGTTTGTATCCAACCCACAAAGTTGCTTGCAGATAAATTGACTAATCCATGGGCCTAAGTTTTTTTTTTTTAAATAAAAGTAAAATTAGAGCAATAATTTTTTTGAGAAAAATGATGAGACACTATTTTTCGTCTCCTTCCTTTTAAAATTTATTTTTACTTTTATAGAAATCTCATTTTAATATACTAAAACACATTATTTTTGTTAAAAAGTGAAAGTTTAAAAGAATTAAGAGTTAGATCGTTATACTTGAAATTTAGAAGGTTTTTTTCTCCACTTGAAAGGATATCTTTCCTGTAACCAATGAACAATGAATATTAAGCACACACGATGGTACGAGTTATGAAAAGAACAAACACTAGCCTTAAATTAATATGATAGGATCTACAAGGAGCAGAAGTGTTTGACAATGAATTAACAATAAAGCTGGGATACCAAATTCAAAAGTATTCCTCCTACCATATTCAACTATTACTTACAATTTCCAGATTGCCCAAGTTCAAAAAAGAAGACAAGTTTGGTTGTGAACATCATCTCTCATTCTCTCTCTCGCATAGTCACACACATACAAGCATAAATTTTATTAATGATTAGGGTGTGTGGTGTTTAGAAAGAGTACCTAAAAGAAGAGATTGAAGATGATCATTGGTGAGTTTGAGAATGAAAGAGAGAAAAATGGTATGGTCAAGTGACACGATAAGCATGGGCGAGTGCAGGAAGGAGGTTCCCCAAATGCGTGAAGCTTAGGCTCATAGAGGAGTAAGGTCATCAGACTTACAGTTGCAGCTCGCAAGGGAGGAGGAGGAGGGGCAACGACTTGCAGAGAAGGAGGAGAAGAAAACAAAATGCAAATTAGGTTTGGGTTAGTTGATGGGAAATTGGGAATGGATGAATGGTTTCCTTATGCTTGGCTCACCCACTACAAAAAAAAAAACATGTTCTAGTGATCGACAAATTCAGTCGCTAAATTGTTAAATTCGGTCGCTAAACTTATTAGCGACCGAACTATGCGCGTTGTAGAAACCCTAGTCGCTAAAATTTCAGCAACCGAATTAGGATTCGGTGACTATTTAGCGACCAAATAGTTCAGTCACAAGGGCATAAAATTCAATGACTACATATTTGGTTGCTATTATACAGGACCAATGGAACTACCGAAATATTCGGTCGCGAAGTCGGTCACTAATAAGTTATTTAATTTTATTTATAAAATAAAGTTGAATATACTTCGATCGCGAATTCGGTCGCTAAGAAATAATTAAATTTGTATATAAAATTCAGTAAATTAATATTCAGTCGCTAATATATATATTGAATTTTAAAATGAAAACATCAAATTATATTCGATCGCTAATTCAGTCACTACTATTATAATAAAAAACCAAATTTAAATAATTCCAATCCCTCTTTAATAACTGATTTTTGACGTAAAATAAATTAAAATTTCTATTTGGTTGCCTTTTAATATTTAATTTTAAATAAAAACAAATTAAAATACAATTCAATCACTATTGGTAATGATTTTTATAATAAAATAAATCGAACATATATATGATCGCTAAAAAAAATGCTTTATTGTTTTTTCATTTATTATATTTAAACCTACTTAATAATTAACGAATATAAATGTAATTCTTAAATTAAACTGTATAATGAAAAAAAGAAATAAAGGAAGCATATAACTTGAGGACATGACTTTCACCATCTATATAGAAATGTAGTCAACTTTTATGACAAACAAAGAATGTATTGATATACAAAGATAAAAACCAGTTACAGGATCTATTGAAACTCTAAGAATCTTAAATCCCCAATGACCAATGAAACTTGTTTGTAAGTGAAGCTAAGCAAAACATAAGCACATTAGATTTGAAAAAGTAATAAAAACTAGGAAATAAAACTTAAAGAAAAAAAATAAGGCATAAATATATTGGAAAGATGCACCTTAGCTTAGCTCTTAGGTAGCAACAACTAATTATATTACTATTCATTGAACAACCTCTAGCCTGGTGCATACAATTTATTTCTACTGATCCATACCAATATGCTAAATAATTATTGTGAAAAAGAAACAATGTGCTCCTACTAGTAGGCTAAGGCTGAACCATAGAACGTGCAACTTGTCCCAATTTCTCTTTTATGCTCTGAAAATAAATAAAAAAAACATCATTTCTTTAGGTACTAAGAGGTATTTGTGCCTCAGAACAAAATTGGTTTTGCACAAATCAACTTGATGGTAAAATTCAGATACAAGAGTGAAGTGCAAACCAATAAAACAAATTCTCAATAATTCTTCCATGACTACCTCAAATTCCACATTGCTAACGGCCTTGTAAGGAAGGTCAAATTCTTCCATGACTGCCCTCTGTGCACTCATAAACAAATTATATGATGAATAAGTACTTAACTTGAATACAAAAATAATAGAATGGCCAGATTTTACCTGAGCTTCAGCATTCAGAAGGTGAAAACAGTAGCGAAAAAGTGCAGATTCCATGGAAAGAAACCATTTCCTCAAGTCCTCCCTCGGAATACAGGCATATATAATTATTCATTTTTAGCATATGTTTAATAATTAGAAATATAATTAGGATTTCTTACAACAGTTTCTCTTACTAACCTGTCTTTGTTTCCTTTCTTTGGTCTGGGTATAGCATCACTAAGGATTAATACACTTGCAGAACCATAAAATATGATCAATACATGTAATTGTAGTCGATGGTCTTAAACTCTCATTATTACCAATTTACTGAATTTGTAGTAACATTCAATTTAATTTGATCAGTCATTATTAGTCAAACAACTGAGGATTCTTTTCAATGGCACATAACAACACAGAAAAAGAATACACAAAAGAGAGGGAAGAGCTCTTACATTCTGCAATACACCAAACATAGAAAAAAAATGTGATATAATATCCTTGCTTAGAACCTAAGATGCATCTTGATGTCTCATATATAGTCTCAAATATAAAATAAATGAAGGATTACAAATGGACCAAAAAATATCTTAAAATAACCATAAAAAAAAACTAATTGAACCTATAAACTTCAAACGGTCATAACTTTTGATAGAAATGTTCGTTTGAGGCCCATAATATATCAAAATGCTTGAAATTGATTAAGGAATCTCCTGGCAAATCTATGAAGGGAATTTGGTCAACTATTTTCTCCAAAAAATACCTCTAACTAAGTGAAAAATAGGATTTAAGATTCAATCACCAAATTTTATTTTTCAATCACCTATTGTAACTAATGGTCTCATAAAACCTTCACCACTAAGCTAACTTTATAATCCCATTATATAGATAATATATGGCAAAAGAAAATTGAGTCAAAGGTCTAAACTGATAATCTTGTCACCATGCATGCCCTCCTTTTCTTAGAGGGGAAAAGTACAGACATATTAGTAACGCTAAAGGGAGCTAATAAGTAGTAATGGGATAAAAAAAATTAGATAACAATGTTCATTCTTCTTTAAAATAATGAAGAAGAAAAAAGACAAGGTACCTCACCTGCCATTTAATTTCTTTGCAATGCTTCTGGCATGTTCCAATAGGTGAAAGCTTTTGGCACAGTCATCATCTTGTGTTGCAGCTTTTAAGTTTAAATAGAAATGTTTGTAAGCTATATCAAACTCTTTATGTGAATTTTTATCTACATAAAAGAGACCAAAATGAAACAATCAAAGTTTATAAATTTATTAAAAACAATAAATATTGAACCATTGAAATTTTTTCCCTTTTTTTTTTGTAAAATAACAGAAACAAGTTACTGATATGAGAAGCCAGAAGCAACAGAAACAAGTCCTACTGCAAGATTCACAAGTGGTGGAACAATTAAACAAAACTAGAATGTGAAAGATATATGCAAAAACCAACCTAGAATCCATGGGAAATGACATGTTACTGATAGTCTCAAAAATTGTAATTGTGAGATTTTTATTTTTCATGTTCCAATTGTCAAGTATCACAAAAGTATAATTTTAGTCCATCATATTTAATTGTGTCAATTATCTTTGAACTTTTATATTAACTATCAGAAGTGCATGCAATATAGTTGTTACTAAAGCTTTATATTTTTTTTTGCTTCTTGAAATGTAAGTTATTTTTTATAAACATTGTTATTATCTATTATTATAAAAATTAAATATTTAATTCTAAATTAAATCTCACAATTCTAAGTTAATCATTGACTGTTAAATTTTAAACGTTAACTACACTGGAGTGAGTGAAATGGGCTAGCGGAATAACTAAAATCATGATCTTTAGAGTGAGTGACACACTCCTTTACCACTACACCCACATACCCATTTTGATATTTGGTGCAAAATATAGTATTAATAAAAGTCTTTGGCAAAAATTGTTCAAAATTCAAACTTTATTTTTTTTAATTTATTATATTTTCATAATCTTATATATTATTTTTTTAATTAAAATATAATTTATAATATTAAATTATATTTTTGCATAAAACATATATTAATACTAGCTATATTTTGCAAAAATATTCAAATAAGCACTTGGGTGTAGTGGTAAAAGGTGTGTGCATCTCACTTCAACGACTATGGTTCTAGTTCTCCCTCAAGCATTTTCAAAGTTCTTATTTTTTAACAAAGTGTTTGTCAACTTTCTAGTCAACATTTAAAATTTAACCGTTAACGTTAAAATCACTTAAATCAGGGACTTAAATAGTGAATTTTAAAATATATGGAGACTTAGATAACGAATTAAAAAATAGGAGGATCATTTTGGTGAAATAGGAAAAATAGGAGGATTAGTAAATTTTGCAATTAAGACTTATGTTAGAGTCAATTTGGGATTTTAGTGAATACATAAGTTACCAATTGTATCTTAATGTTACCAATTTGGGACAATGCATAAATTTTACTTACACCATATTAAATCTTAATGAATCATTAGTGTTACACTTATGCCTTATATTTTAAAATACTTAATTTTACAAAATTTGATTATAACACATTTTTTCATAATCTAAAGGGTATTTATTTATTATAATTTTTAAATAATTATATGAAATAAATAATTATTTTATACAAAAAAATTAATGATAAGTATGATTTATTTATCTTAATAAAAAAATTTAAATATTGGTTTGTTAAATTTATTAAAAATTATCCTAGTATAATTAAAAATATTATATATTTATAAAATATTGTAAATATTTGTTTGTTAATTTAAAAATAATACTAATCTATTATTTCAACAATTTTCAAGTATAAAATGTATTCAAGTATATATCATATAGTTAATATGATTTAAAATAAATTAAAATTTTAGTTTTGCAGAAAAAAATACAGTCAGTCGCTAATTCCGTCGCAATTATGATAGTAAATTAATTTAATAGCGACTGAACCAACATCAGTCGCTATCTTCATAATATAACGACCGAATAGTACTGGGTCGCTAACTTCAACTCCCTCTTCAGTCGCTAATTCGGTCGTTATAGTCTTTTTGTGTAAATAGATATATAGTCAGCGAAATAGCGACCGAAACTAACAGCGACCCTGTTTTCGGTCGCTAATTCGGTTGCTAATGCAAATAAGTAGCCACGTTCAAATTCGGTAGCAAATTCGGTCGCAATTCGCGACAGACACAGTTCAGCAGCTATTTCGGTCGCTGATAGCGACCAAATAATTTCGGTCGCTATTTTTGGTCGCTAAATTGCATTTTTCTAGTAGTGACCTTCAAGTTGAGCGGATATGGATAAGTCTGCGGACTTTGCAGATTAAGCATGTGAACTCCGTGGAATAAATGGGTCGAGTCTAAAATCTGGTATTATTATGTGGGTTCAAAAAAATTAGGTTCGTTATCCGCATGATCCACGAGCTTAATAGACTAGTCCGTGAATCTGAGTCCATATACTCACTCCTAATTACAACTATATAGGTATAAATACAAGTCTACGAGTATCTAAAAAAATAGAAAATCATATTTAATAAGAGTATTAATATTATACTTACATGCAAGATACTTGTATATCCTTAACTTATGGAATGTGAAGCGTTGGTAAAGGAAAACACAATTAAATTTTCATGCCAAAACAGTCAAAGTGAAATTTCCAACAAAGTAGCTCTAATATCCAATTAGCGTGTTTACAAAGATTTAACACAATTTTATATATCTAAGCATATATCTCGACCATATTGCAATAACAACTTCATTTAATTACTAGTAATATTATAGAGCATTTTCTGCAACCTTGTAAATATTATGTGAGATTTTATATATAATTTATTTCTTGTAAGCCTATATATATATATAAGATGATAATCTAAGGCTACCATTGGTTTGACCAAACCTTAAGAGGCAAAAAAGAATCTCCAGTGTTCTGATTCAAGTTTGCCTATCATAATAACACTAAGCTAGTTGAGGTTAAGGGCTACAGTGTGCCTTACAACCCAAGTGAACAATAGTTTAATCAAATTTTGACTGGATTAAATTTGAGTGTTGGATCGAATCCAGTCCACTACTACAAAAAGCACATTCTACGTCGGTTATTTACCCCCTTCAACATCGGTTCCGCAACCGTCGTTGTTGCGGGTGTCGTTGATAACAAACACTTTCTACGTCGGTTGTTGAACCGTCTTAGAAAGTGTCATTCTAAGACAGTTCTTACTTAAGAACTGTCTCAGAAAGTGACATTCTAAGACGATTTTTGGTAACAACCATCTTTGTTTCCATTAAAAATATTAAAAAAAAAATCAAAAACATAGGAAACTAAGACGGTTATGGAAAAGACTGTCTTAGAAAGTAACTTTCTAAGACGGTTCTTGGCATAGAACCGTCTTAGAATGTGACATTCTAAGACGGTTCTTCTAATAACCGACTTAGAATCTTTTTTTAAAATAAAAAAATTAATGATTCTAAGACGGTTTTTTGCGAAAAACCGTCTTAGAATATCTTTTAAAAAAAATTAAGATTAGAAATTTAATATTTAAAAATGCATCAATATATAGTGGTCTAATTAATATTTAAAAATGCATTATAATTTAAAAATTCATTATAGCTAGCCTAATATATGGATATTATATCTTAGCAAAATTAAAACAAGCAACTTCACTTCATGAAGTTCAAAATTACCCAGCAGGAAACAAGGCACAATAAATATTCAGACTGAAACAGAAATGCCAACCCATACATGCAGACTTAATTAAATTGAAACATAAAGTTTAAGTGATCTTTACATACTGTCATCATCAACCCATACATAACACAAGTTATTGATGTGAATTAGATTTATTTACCTAACCACAGGGTTTGGAAATTCATAATTAATTTACAAGTGAAAAAATACCATAGAAATCATAATTTACAAGTGAAAAAAGCTGAATCCTAACAAACAGCACTGATATACAATTCAAAATATATTAGCCCCCTAGTATATAACCAAACCAGATTCCATCAAATTAAGCACCACTATTCTGAGAACTCATTGGTTTTATTTATGAGAAGAAGACTGGAAGACAAATCAGAATTCTCTGCAACAAAGTGTGAAGACAGATCAGAATTTGACCCCACTATACAGCTAAACTAGTTACACTTGGAAGTTATGGAAGCAAGTTTAACTTCATCTAGTTCGCCGAACATGGTTTACATAATCCTAAAGCATTTCATTCATCCATGACTCCAACAAACATCTCAGTCGTCCAGGAGCAATTCATCAATCATCAATTCTCTCTGCCTCTTCATGGTCGATCTTTAAGATCAACTAATCTGTCATCAAACATATATATATATATATATATATATATATATATATTTAACAAAAACATATTTTGATATACCAATTTCTAAATATAGCAGCAAGGGACATCAGTTAGAAGAGGCAAAGAATATAAATAATTCAAAAGTAGAATAACTAGGATAGTTTGATATACTAATTTCTAAATATAGCAGCAACATATTTTGATCATTACCTTTGAAACTTAAGTTCCCTGTGGATGAGCATTACGCTGAGTAAAATTGGGATCAGTGCTAAGCACAAGTGTTCCAAAGAATGTCCATTGTAAAGTGTACACAACTCTCGTATATTCAAATCTCAATCATAAATAACTATTGAAAATAAAATATAAGCACCATAGTTTACAAATTAAATTGGGAGAGTAACAAAAATAACCTGCTTTGGTCACTGCACATGAGGCATAAATATGTATTGGGAGTTGTATATTCTGAACAAAATTGCAATGTTTTCTGTTTGGTCCTCAGATGCTAAAGCTAACAAACCAAATGGCCCTATTATGCCACTTCTTGATGCATACTCTTCACTACATAGTAAGTGAGGATAAACTTCACTTTCATCAAGCCACTCCGCATTCTCTAGTTTACTTACTTGTGATGCAATAATACTCTATCACAACTTGTTTGTCACCACCTTTTCCTCTTTCACACGCGCTTCTATATATCTGTCATGTGTGCATGCTCTCGCACTCTTTCACACTATTTTTTTAATTTACATTTTTCTAAAATAAGTACATATATAAAATAAGAAGTGTTCTCATTGCAAATCCTCATCAATAGATAGTGTCTTGGTATCCCAGATATTATTCATTTATATATTTGATAAATCATTACAACTTTGTCATTAATAGAAAAACGTTTAAAATCCTTGGACATCACAATGATCATTTTATTTAAGATATTGTAAGGACAAAATTATGATGGTGCATAGAATATTTAAATGGACAATATTTCAAATACAAATACCTTAATTATATATGTGAATTTGAGGTTGAAATAAAAAGTAAAAATATATTCATTGTCAGTTTAAATTAAAGTATCTTATAAGTTAGAACTTGTAAGATTTAAATTAAATGGTTTACTACAACTAAAAATTGTGTTAAATTGATTTTAGTTACCTTATTTATATTAAAATATGTATATGGTGTAAAATATTAATTTCTGCAATAAAAAATCATAAAGCACTTTTATAAGGTTTTTTATGCCAATTTCTCCAGAACTAAAAAATTAGATTATGCAAGTACAGGAAAAAAAATAGCCAAAGTTGGCCCAGTGCAGTGCAGTGAGCAAAACAAAAGCCAAAGACACTATTAAACTCTTGTTAAGAAAGTTGCAACACCCAATTAACTACAAGACTTTTGAAAAAGCAATATACAAGTGTCCACACGAAAAGGCTAATGTTGCCTCACATACTGCAGAAAATATCTTACCCTGCATTTTGGAATACTAGCAATTAGCAAATACATCAAAGCCAGAGCAGCCAAATCCAAACAAAAAGTGCCATTACTGTATTTAATCCAAACAAAAAATTCATGTATTTAATCTTTCCTATTAGTAAAAAAACTAACAATTAAAATTTGCTGGATAAAAAATATATAATAATTTACAAAAAATTGAGTTTAGAGGAAGAGAAGTTGAATATATATATATATATATATATATATATATATATATATATATATATATGGTGTAGTTATATATTATGCCCACAATTATATATTATTCCTAAAATATCTTAGATGCACACAACCAAATATAATGATAATAATAATATTTGATTAGTGTTTTATTCAGAGAAATAACTAAATGGAAATGCAAATTAGATGGTGCATGTGTTGCTTGCTTACATTGAAGGAGGCCTCCAGAATATTCTCGCTGAAGCCTTGCAAGTACGATTGTTGGTCTTCAGTGCTAGATAGGAAGAAATTTTAGAGAAAGAGAGAAGAGAAAGGACTTTGGAAAAAAATTAATTAGAAGAAGAATTAATTAACTAATATGTTATAAAAAAAAAGGCAGTACCTCAAAATTGCCAGGTTTGTTAACAGGTATGGCGAGTATTATTATTTTGAGATCGTTCTTCTTGTCTAGGTTAATCAAATAGACAGTGGTTCCTGCAGGGATTCTTTGGGCATAACCACGGTCAAGGTATTAGGAGTCTCTATCGTCAGCTTTCACCAAGTTAATTAAGGCCCTTCCTTTTGCCTCTCTATTTTTTCCTCTCTTTCTCTACACAACCTTTTGTCTTCCTTTTCCAACCTTTTGTCTTCTCACGTCCTCCTTCTTCTCACGGCTTCCATTTTCTTGATCTGGATGTCGGACCAGGAGTCCATGGTGACCGATCTGACGAAGGAGATGTGGACGCAGAGGCCACGGTGCTTGCCGGAGCACTCGAGGCACATGAAGATGTCGTAGGAGACGGAGGCCCACTGCGGGTTCTTCCTGGAGCAATCAACGCAGATCTTGTTCCACGCCTCGAACTGCAGGTCTCAAAGCCTCCGCGATGCCACCGCCGCCATCGAGGATCAGATCTGGAAGAAGAGGGGGGTGAGAGTTTGGAGGAATTGGGGGTGAGAGTCAGAGAAAGGGTTTAGAGGAAATGTTTTCGGAAAGTGAAGAGCAAGGGAACGAAGGGAGAGAGGAATCAATAAAAACAAATGAAAGCTTAAACCAAGACGGTTTTGTATGAAAACTGTAGTGGGTGTGAACAGTAAAAATGCGAAAAATTACGATTTTTGAAAAATAGACATGAAATGGTAACTATTCTAAGACGATTTTCGTAAAACCGTCTTAGAAGGGTAGTTTCTAAGACGGTTTTAAAAAAACCATCTTAGATATATTATACTTATTTACAAAAATGCTACTGCGTTTCTTTCTAAGACGATTCTTCATCAACCGACTTTGAATCAGTGTCGTAAAAAGCTGTTTTTGTAGTAGTGGTCATTGGATTGCAGATATTTTGATTTTATATTTAAAAAATAGTTTGGTAAAAATAAAAAAATAAAAAAGATGAAATTTCAAATTATCTATATTTACCATTTTAAAAATTATATTCATGAAAAAATACATGCAGTGTAACTTGCACACACATACTTAACCCGATGAAGCTGGGTTTAACACAATTCAATTAATATAATGGGATATGTTAATTAAATTGATCTGACACTTCATTAACTTTAGAAAGGGTTAAGATTAACTGGTTAATCTGACCCGTGCGGACTCATACAAACTATTAATTAGTTGAACAAGATATATACATAAGTATTATAAATATCTTCATATTATCTTAAATTTTTATGAATAAAAAAAAATGCTGACGTATCTCCCGTCCAATACTCTCAACCGTATGTTGTAGTTGTGTACTTGAGCGTACCCATGAATATAAATTCCGATGTACTTGGGAATTTTCTCCTCTCATCCCACGTCAAGTACTGATGGATTCGTCCATGATGTTACTTATATCTGGTTTCTCATTAATCTGAAAGTTCCTTTTCACCCTTACAATAATAATATAAAAAAAGAGAAACAAATACTCCGCTCCACCAATAAAATGTATAATACTCCTCTCCACCAATAATAAAATCTCTCTTGTTATCTCCCTTTCTTCAAACTAAATAGTCTGTAAATGTATAGAATGACTCCTAAAATGATTCTTTTATCTTCCTTTTAGTACTGTCGTGGAGAAATACGCCTGTTATATATCCGTTATATCTACTTCTTCCTTCATCCAAATGCTTACAAAGTTCCCTATCTTTAACATCAGTTATCTACGCAAATACACAAATAAAAAGACCGAATAAAACTGAAAAACTCATATGTAACAAGCCCTGCCGCATGCCATATATGTAACGATGCAGTTAAGAGAGATTTCTACATATTATTTGCTTAATAATAATTAATAATATTTTAATGGCTCAGTACATTTGAGTCTAGCTTTTACATGAATTTTTCGTGATGCATGAGTTCATACATTTACTTTTTCTTTAATTTCATATATATCTCACCTTATTTTCATTTTATCTCTTTTTTATTTCTTTTAGGTTAAAATATATTTTCCAATCTTTTAAAATAGATAAAGTTCAAATCCATTCCTGTAAAAAATTTCATTTATTTCTTGTTATCATAAAATTGATGTGATATATTTTCTCTTTCCATTTATTTTTACTCTCTATTTCTAACTTTTATTTGTTCATATACTTTCTCCTTCCATAATGACTGATGTCTAAGGTTTTAACACGGGTTAAAAAAATTAGTATTCAAAAAATGAGATTTATATTCATCATTAATCGAATTTAAACTCGTTGTCACAACAAAAAAATTAGGTTTACACCCAAACTTTCACCAGCGTTTCTTATGATCAATGATTGGTGTGGTTCTCAGATCGACATTACTCATCACGTTCTTGAAGTTGAAGGCAGTCCAAAATATACTGCAGTGGCTAATGCTCACCACTTCGTCATCAATACTTTATCGGTATTAATGTTAAACCATAGAGATTGAAATTTGACAAATTCATACAAGCTTTTATAAGTGTCCCACTCGTTTGAAATTTTGCAGTCATAGACTTTATCATAGTGGAATAATAATGCCCAGCATGCGCATGGCAATTTTTCAAAAGAAATGAAGGATTGTGAAAGCTCCAAAAAGAGCGTTGCGTACGGAATAGAAATCACAGTGATGCAAACCGGAGCAGCATGGCATGTCGAATGAGAAAGAGCTTAATGTTAGTGAGGTTTTATCTCTTTATAATCCGTCAATGAGATTTTTGAGTTTTGTGAGTTTTAAAAGGTGGATTACTAATTACTTCCTCCTTCCACACTTAAAGTTTGGCAAGATATTAAGAAAGATAATTAAAAATACTTTGGAGTAGTAGTATTATGTATTTCTTTAAGTCTCTATTATTAAAAAAAAAAATACATACTTCATACTTATTAAAAATATATTTAATTTTATTAAATTATGTTATTTTTAATTAAAAATAAATTTTTTCTAGATTATCATTAGCCGAAACTTGATATCAAGCATAAAAAATATTTGACTTTATTAAATGAAAACTATTTTAGAAAGAATCTAATTAAATACAGTATAATTAATTAATATTTACTTATATTTAAAAAAAATAAGAATTTTTTTTGTTATATGCAAGACTGAAGGAAATACTTATTAGTAATTTCTCTAGATTCATATATAAGTAAAAAAGTAATCATGTATATTAGACTTAAATATAAGCAAATTTAACTAATTTTATCATATTTAATGTTATCATTTCTAAAACACCTTTTATTTAATTCTAATTCTAATTATATTTTCAATGACTTCTTTTATTCATGATTACAAGTTTTATTGAATGACATTTTAAAAATAATCTTATTTTTTACTTGAGATTAAAAAAATTAAATTATGTCAATTATTTTCTTAATTAATATTAAATTAGTTATTTTTGTTTATATATAGTATAGAAGAAATTTATCTTTTATCTCGCTAATTAATTAACCTTTTTCTCATTTACTACACAATAATAACTACCACCACTGAGAGTATCACATGAAAAAAATATTTAATACTTTATTGGTTTTCTAGAACAACAACTAATTTGGAACATTTTTTTATTGCTAAAATGTCATAAAATCCAAAGAAGGGAGTAGACGATTAGCTAGAGAACAAACTATAAGACTATGAAATAAGCCATCTAACTAAGTTAAACAATATGTTTAAGTTATTGATTATAAATTTTTTGTTACTAAATTTGGATTCTTTCATTTGAGAAAAAAAAACTACAAAGTTATGATTATCAATTTTGAGTTACGATAAATTATAAAATTGACTTGATAATTGGAAAAAAAATCTTTGAGTTCAAATCTCTACTAATTACATTGATAATTACTATTGATATGTAAATTATGCATTTAAATTATATAATAATTATCTTTTTTTTTCTTTTAATGCTTCTTTTGTGATTGAAAATATAAGAATTTAACTTGCCGATTTTTATAGTGTGTTGGTTGAATTTTCTTTGTAGGATTACATATTAAAAACTTGAAAGATGAATTGAGGATATGAGTTTAGCATGTCACCAATATAAAAAAAATCTAATTAAGCAAATTTTTGATTATAAA
Organism: Glycine latifolia; assembly: GCA_013407115.1. Classification (NCBI taxonomy): domain Eukaryota; kingdom Viridiplantae; phylum Streptophyta; class Magnoliopsida; order Fabales; family Fabaceae; genus Glycine; species Glycine latifolia. Next base: position 1,825,966 of record CM023960.1, read on the forward strand.
AAGGAGGGAGCAGTCAAAGAAAAGATAACCAGAAGCCAAAGATAAACCCAAGACACAAATGAGAGAAGTATGCACGTCACAAAAGTTGGCTTCTGCCATTTTTCTATCAGTTTTCTTTCATTCTCTTTCATCAATTGTTGTTCCCTTTTGTTGATTGTAAGTCTCTCATGACAATGCGAGGCTAAACCACTCATTGTTGAGGGTTTAACAACCAAACACTCTTGATATAACAATTCGTACCATCTATTTAATGTTATTTTCATATTATTGTTTTTTTTTTAATTTTCTATCATGTTTATGGTCTGATCATCCATATGCATATAATGTTATTAAGGTTTATGCATTGAGAAATGTCTATACTCTAAGAATTGAGAAAGAACATCTAGACAATCCATATCTAGGTATAGAATGATATTGTTTAATCTTAAATATACATTTCTATTCTTAATGCAAATCATTTGATGTAGCTTGCTAAGGAATCAAGAGTGAAATTAAGTAATTTAGGTTCTTTCATATAAGTGATCATAATTAGAATAAATTAGATGATGAAGATAACATGTAAAATAATATTAAATAGTGAAAAATCATTATTAATAGTATTTCTAGTATGTTGAACACCCAACATATCCTATCATCCTGCACCAACCTTCAAATTCAATATTCAAGTGTTTGTTTTCTTTTATAGCTTTTAATCTGTTTCGCAATTTATTTTATTTTTATAATTATGTATATTATCATATGCAAATCCCAAAAAAATATTTTGTTAATTGCTTACAAATAGACGTATATAAATTCTGAGTATAATCAAAATCCTTGTGGACTCGATACTATCTTACCATTTTATTTACTACTTGGATAAATTGGTACGCTTATCAATCACTCAACATACATCTGAACAAAAATCTAACAATTAAAATCCACCAATTAAAAAATTTGGGTTACTGATACCATACTTCTTATACACTTCAATATCCTGTAAAACTTAAAATCTTGCATCTTTTAATCTCTATCTTCTAAAGCTAAATTTTCTTAGATAAAGGATCCAATACGAGAAACTACGATCACACAAGTACCAGTAGTGGTACAGTATAGAATAACACTTTTTTTGTTTGGTCAGGAGAAGAGCACGTTACCATCTCCAGACATTACAACAATGTACTAGGAAATGGGCCATGGGTCATTCAGCTTTTGTTGCATTGCTCTTAAAATCTTCCCACTCCACAGTCATGATCTTCCCCCGGCCACTTAGAGTGCTATGCAATGTTTGACACCCACTTTCCGTACTATTAATTTGAAGCTACCAAAATAACAAAAATCAAATTAGGCAAAGGAGAATACTACACGTTGAGGTTGGTATAACAAAATCTTCTACAAACATAGTGATCGTGGTGGTGACCTAGGACTCTAGGAGCAATGCATCTAACACCCAAATGATGGGGGGATATATACTAATCTATAGGGTACTAAGATCAAGTTTATGGTTTCAAGCGGGACCATCTACTTATTCCTTCGAACTAGGGTCCATATTTTGGAGTGTTATGTTGATTTTGAGTTACTTAAAATTTGAGAGAATTACTTATATAAATAATTATTGTTCATGAGTTACTTGATTATTTTGGAGTGTTATGTGTGATTTTGAGTTACTTAAAATTTGAGAGAATTACTTATATAAATAATTATTGTTCATGAGTTACTTGATTTTTGTATTAAATATATGGAAGAGAAATATAATATTTATGAGTTAAGCAATTTATTAATAAAAATATTCATTAAAAAAATTAATTAAATTATTTAAAATTGAGATAACATAAATTGATGTAATATATATCATTGGATATGCTCCAAGAGGAGCGAGCTTTCCCCCGTTTTTAATATGCCATGGTAAGTCCGTGCAACATTTATAACTCTGGATTTCATCCAAATTTGGGTCCCCTTTAGAATGAATAATTAGAGTCCCATGGTTAGTCTTATAATTGGTAATGCTTTCGGATCAAATTATATTAGTGTAATTTTAATAATTATTATATTATTTTTATAAGTTGACATATAATTTTACTTTTATTAATTTAATTGTTGAATTATATTTATATATTACTGAGATCGTCTATGTTAAATTTTGTCAAAATTAAACAACAATAAGATATAAAATATTTTGAAATATTTATATTACATTAATTTTAATCTATATGAACGAGGTATCAAATAATTTTAATTAGATTAATATCAAACTTTGCATATATAATCTATGTAAAATGAACTTTCAATCTAACAGTAAATTTTAAGAACACATTACATAATTAAAATTTATAAAATAATGTAATGGTTGTCAAAATTATACTGATATAATATTTGATCTATCTTTTAGATATATATGTATTGAGTATAGTCTCATCGAGGCAAATATTGTTTTGAATAATATTGTTACTTATTAGTTATGTTTTGTGTTTTAAATTACAATTGTATTTATGTTCCAACTTTTGATATTGTAGACAATTATAAATTAAATTGGAAAAAAATTTGAGTTTGATTCCTGCATAATACACTTTAACAAGGAACATAAACATGTGACTAAAATCTGAGAATTAAATGTCTATATTAAGGTGGTTGAAAAAAATTATAAATGAATACATATTGATGCAATGATTATGATACAACTACAACTTGAAATATTTGATGTCACAATTGTAATTGTGGTAACCGTGAGTTAAATCAATGGTCAGGTTGAGTGAAGTAGGCATTTTCAATTGCTAAAGGCATAAAACTACTGAAATCTTTCATATTTTCCAGTGCTGCTGCCGTTCGTTGCATTACAAATGTACAATTTGATATTAAGGAATCCGGTCATGTGGTATGCTCATGTTTTGTTTCATTGGGACAAATCATGTTGCAAATTGCAATATTTGTATGCATTACATGTGATCCACTATATTTCCCTTTGGGTATCTTGGGAAATGCCGCATGCATATCTTCTATACTGTTGATCCATTGCCATTGCTTCAAACTTTTTTAAATAAATTGAACAGAAATGCCAAGATTTACTTGGCGTTTGTTTAAGTTATCAATTTTTATGGCCAGAAATAACATACCTGAATTTTTTTTTAAAAAAATTTAACAGAATAACATACCTGAAATTAGCATTCCTGAATGTTTTAAGAAAATATGTTTGATAATTTTATAGAAATATTTTAATATTCCCTGAAATTATTTAAAATTTAAAACATGTGTTCGATTCACAATAGACTTTCATGAAAATATATATTATAATTATTAAAATATCCCTATTATATAAAAGATATTATTTTTTTACTACCATACATAAAAAAAAAGTATTACAACTATGTATTATACGTCATCTTTAACTCATTGTATCAATAAACATTGGTTTGAGATCATTATAAAAGATTCAACGGGTTAGAAAGAGTTTTATTATGAGCCTAGGTACATTACTTTAACTTCAATTGTTAAATTACCTATCAACAAAATTGATCTACTTGATAAAGGAACAAATTTATATTTTTAAAAGAATGTAAATTTGATTTTCGATTTAGATGTAAAGATTTTATTGATGGATAATATATAAATAATTTTATAAGTGTTTTTGAACCTTGAGAATTGTCTTGTAATGATGAATCCAAAATTCAACTCACTGAACTCTTTTATGTAATAGGAAAAAAAAAACGGTTAAACTACTTGTAGCAGTGGGCGTGCCGACTTCGGTTATGTAAAATTGTAAATTATATATATATATATATATATATGTAGTTTCACTATGTATGCACGGTTTTTAAAACGGCCCCATAAAGACGCAGATGAAGGAAAGGGAGACTGGAGCGTGAGAGAGGATAGTGAAGTAGTGAATAGTAGCAATTAACGAATTTTCGAATTTTTAGTCACGAAAATATATTTCCATCTCCATGAGAATCAACTTATTACCCACCTCCTCTCTCAGGAATCAAAACTAGCATTAACACGGGAGTATATCTTTTCCAGGAATAAAAGATGTCTAGGAATCCTTGTTTTATTAACCCTTAATAACAGGAGAATAATTTTTTCCAACCTCATATTCCTCGAAATAAGGAAAAATAATTTGAAACAAACACCCTTAATAATAATTCAATTAAAATAACATTTCATTTTAATAACCACTTTTTCTTGATAGGCAAATAACCACATATTTAAGTTATTGAAATGAAAACAATAATTACTGAAATAAATATTGATTTTAATTAAAAAATAACATTAGCAGTACTTATAGTACTAAATCTAAATTTTCTTTTAATAGAAGTTTCGTACACTTTTTGCCTTCGCAATCTTTACAAGGAGGGCCAGAATACTGACACTTAAGGCATTAAGGCGCAAGACTCCCATACTTAGGGACTCAAATCACCTGTCCCAGACCCAGTCTCCTTTCCTGTCCATATTATGCCACATTATTTAAATTTTACATGCCAGATATGTTAAAATGTAATGTCGTTTGAGTAAACACAAATCGTCCTCCTCTTAAGCTTTCGACTCTCATCTTCCCTTTCCCCGAAGAAGAGGTGGAGAGACGGTGGCCGGAAACAACAAATGGGTCAAAAAAGGAACAAGGTAATACGGAGGAGAAGGACGGTCCTAAGGATGAAGATAAAGGTGTTAAAACATAACAAAATTGATATGTTAAATTTTAATTAAGTGGCATAATATTATTGGTGGGACGGGGAAGGGAGCAGGATTGTAGGACGAACTATTTTATTATCGGTGTTCAATTCCAATCAATTAAATTATTTTTAGTGGTAGATTTTGAATTAAAATTTTATTAGCTAATTTGAAATAGTCAAATCACTCAACCACATTAAATGACATGTATTGCTGTTTTAGGCTGATGCTAAATTCTTGATTATAAAATAATTAGAAAAAAATGATTGCATTAGCTTTGCTTGGCTTGGCCGATGCTAGTAGCGTTAGAGTGGGGACCAATGCTATTATGCTTTGGATGTTATTTCTGTGATAATTTTCTTACAATGGTCACTTTTAAAAAAATTACACGAATTGTTCAGTTGAGTATAAACCACTTTTACTCATAAGTGGAATAAAAATATGAACGTCTACTTTATTTTGGAGTGAATTAGAGTCGAAGGAAGGAGGAGATAAGGGGAATAAAGAGAAGATAAAAAAGAAAAAATAATAAATGTGATAGGTATTTTTTTTTAATGATGTGATAGGTGATATAATAAAAGAGAATGAAGAACAAAGAAACAAATAAATAATAATAATAAATGTATTGATATAATTAACGAAGTGGAAGTGCGGAACAAGTTCTATATGGAACTGACCCAATTACACCTTTGGGCGAGTCCATCGAACTTGCTAATTCGGATTCGGGTCTAATGATTGTATCCGGAATAAATACAAAACATGTTTTTTAAGAACAAATGCAAAACTTAAAACATAACTTTGTTAGATTAAAAGATATAATATGAATTATTTATTTATTTATGTTATCAAAATCAACCTAGCTTCAGAATTTCTTTAGTTGTTCTGTGCAGAGTAAAAATGAAAATGAACTAATATATAGGTTTTGTTTATATATTAGTATAGTGGCCTATTTAAAAATTTAAATTGTTTTTGAAAATTTAATAAAATTTTAACAATTTATTTTAGTTTGTAATTTACCCTCTTGTCAAATCAAAGCCAAAAGGAAGAGTATTATTCTTCTGTTAGTGCTGCTATACTAGCTTCTTATCTCCTCAGATGACTAAAGATATATGATATATCGTAGCAGTATAGGGATGATCTATGATTAAAATCATACAACTCTGGAATGAAAATTCTTTCTCATCTCTGTTCAAGTAAATCATTTGACTAAAGTAGAGTGTGATATGGCGGAAAATTGAAGTAAATACCACGGTTTTCATTTTAGTAACATTAATATATGAGCCAGCAAAACAACTCACCACACCAATAATCCATGATTACACCATAAAGCATGCTCATTTTATTATTTTTATTCATTTATTTTTTTCCTTTTGATATATTATTTATGGTCTGTTTAATTATTCACTTCGAGGTTCTGCTTAAATCTCAAACTTCCAAAAACTGCGTATGTTGGAGCGGTGAGAGTGTAGAGTTGAGTCTCAGATGACAAGCTTTTGACAAGAGATAATCAAGAAAATTCTCACTATAGTAGATTATATCAGATCTTATATAAGTACATGCATAGATCCAGCCATATATAGCAGCAGTAATGGAATCAGAAACTTTAAACTATATAGATATTATAACATTAGATAATATACACATATACATAAGTAGACTGGTATTTTTTGGTATGTAGTTCTAGATATAATATATATATGAAGCTCCATGACATATTACATCACTGTTGTATTAACATATTTATTTATATACGTGACAATTGGAATGAATTTTAGTTTTGATCGATTTTTCACCCCCAACTCAAAGGGAGTTAAATTTCAACACCAAGGTTAGCTAGGTCCATATACCTCATTAATCATGATTCATATCATGTGTGATTCATAGAGCCTAAGAACATCAAGGTTCTTATGGGGTCTTCTGCACGGTGGCTCCTCCTCCGTCGCTTCTCAGTTTGTATATACTTTAGAACCCTACCTTGCTTGGCAGCGTCGGCATCATCAACGTGATGAAGCTTCTCGCTGACAGATCTCCTCAATTCATTGCCCAGAGAGCTTTCACCGGAGATGTGAGGTTTCATCCTATTCTTAATCTAGTGTATGCCAGAGGAGTAAGATATTAGAACCTTAAGGGAAGGTAGTGGGGCTTTATATAGAAATTAAAAGGTAACCTATTATTCGACTCGTAAATCAATTAATGTGAAATTGTATTTAGTTAACAAGAAATTTTGAGTTAAAGTCTTAGTTAATAATACATGTGGATTATCTAAAACAAATGTGTATATGTTCATTAAAAAATAAAAAAGGAAAAAGGAAAAAAGCCTTCGTGTAGGTTTGGGCTGCTAACTAAGAATCTACTTTTTTTTTTTAATGAGAGAATCTATTTGTATTTTTGGTAAAGATTAGAGATTAGATGTATTTTTTATTTGAGTTAGGTAAGATTATTATGGATTGATAAATTAATTTTGAAATTACTAAATGTAATTACTTGTTTGAATTAACTGTAATTATAATTATTACATTAAAATGACGTCACGAAGTTAATTGTATACGTTTGCCAAATGGACAGTACTGTCTACTATAGTGGAGTCCAAAGTGCTTCCTGGGCCACCTATCTGTTGTCTCGTTCATATGCCTCACGATTCCTTGAAGTTTTGGATAACACAAGGATTCTCCACAAAAAATATTTATATATTTTTAAATTAAAAATATAAAAAGATAAAAGTAATATGACAAAAATAATGTAGATATAAAATTACCCGATAATCGAACTCACTCTGGATAAGTATCCATGACTTGACTTTGTTTTGCTGAATAAAAAAATATTATTGAATTTTTATCCTATAGTCACATTTTCTTTTTTCTTTTTCTTATCTTGTATATTTCATTATGTAGTCTCATTATAAATTTATCATTTTTTATTTTGTAATAAAATTTTACGAAAATGAATTAATTGTGTTTTTCTGATAAAAGATCATCATTTTTATATACATTTTTCAAATAATGATTCAATTTAAGATCTTTTCGAACTTATTTCAAAAGATTTTTCTTCTAAATGCTGTTATTAAGTGATTTAGCGATGTTTAACTTTTCTAAACGTGTTTCAATAAATAAAAATTTATTACCCAAATAACCACTAAGCATGTGAATAACTAATATAAAATTGTTTCAGATTACTTAAATACTAATTTTGATTTCAGATTTTAATTATGTAATTGTTTTAAATTTTTTAAAACAGAATGTCGTAGTGTATAATAATCTTATTCAATTCCATAACTCGAATAAAAGTTACTATAAAAATTTCATGTCTTGTCTAGTTGTCTACCAAAAATATATTATTCGTATTGTATACATATCTAGTTCCTCTGCTATTTTAATATAGTTAAAATATCGCTTATAATATCAATAAAAAAAAAATCCTTCCTGACCTGACCAATAAAAAAACTTTAAACAAAAAGGCTCAGATAAGCACAAATCCTTCCAGACCAATAAAAAGAAAAGCTCAGATTATTGATAAACACTTGCACAGCTCCACTCCCTATAGATCTAAAGGTGTCAATAGGCAAAAGCGGATTATCGGAATATTTGAGCTAATATATGTCTTGTCACTATCACAAATTATCTAACAATTTTTTTTTAAAAAGGCTTAATTACTAAATGAAGTAGGATTTAGGCATTTAGGGGGTGTTTGGTATCGGAAAATCATATTCTGAGAATGCATAAAATTTATTTGATATAATCATTGAGAATATTCAAATAAGTTTTTCAAAAATCAAAGAGGCATGTGATAATTTTACCATTTGTCTTAGTGTAATGAGATTAATATAATACTTTTACGGTGGTAAAAGAAAAATTAAACACACAAAAATAAGATTTTTACTATTTAAAAAATATTTTTGAAAAATATCATTTTCCAAAAATAACTTTTTAAAATGAATACCAAAGTGAGAAAGTAAGATTTTCATGAAATTAAAAATTTCTCTCCTATCAAACGCTGCTTAAAAAGGCTTTAACAGTTTAGATACCATATTCATTTCTTGTTTAAATAAATAGTTAAATTTATAATATAATTTTGAAGTTATTTTTAATATATACAATAATATGTTTTCTACAAAATATAATATAGATCTTCAAATAGACTTTTAAATTTTGTCAAGCTGAGTTTCTACACGCACAAAAGGTTAAGCTGATCATCTGAGTTAAAAAAAAAAATCAGTATGATTTGTCATACGTAAAGTTTGCTCAACATTTTATAATGGCAATGTTTTTTTTTTTTTTTTACAGTAACCAACTCATTGCATTGCATTATTGAAGATATGAGAAATACAAACAGGAATTTCATGATGTAAAATGGGACTAGCAAGATCTATAGCCAGCCTTGCTAGAGAGTGGGCATTAGGAAATCTTTAAACTGGTTTATAAGGACACCTACTTCAGAAGTCTCTTGTATGCCACCATGCACTCTATCGTATACCAATTTGAATTGCTGTCAGTTTCAAATATCACATGTGTGATGTCTAACTCCAAAGCCAACTAATTAATTAAATAGCTTGAAGCAAATCGACTCCCTCTCCCTCAAGAACATTAACACACGGTCTCTTACACAGAGACTTTGCCAAAATAAATGTACCTTCTTCATCTATGTTACATTTATAAAACCCTTTGCCTGGTTTTTTCAAAAGATGCAACTCACTTGCTTAGACAATAGCAATTTTGGCACACACAAAAAATGCAGAGCAATTAAACATGCATATATACGAAATTTTTGAAGTAGAATGTATTTACAAGTATCATGATTTTTTTGGAAAGAAGATGCTGCATTTATACTGAAATTCGTATATTTCAGATGATATTTTATTTCTAATGTAAACATCATGAAAACCGTGTTTTGAGGATGCCAACTAACTAAGATGCCCTAAATTAACTATGAAATCAGGCACTGGAGGATGTCTCCTTCTGACCCGTGGAATCAAAACAAAATCGAATAACTTCTTTATATAAGCTGCCAAGTGTCAAGAAACAAAATATCTGCTCCACAGAAAAAATGAAAATTTGAAAGAGCTTAACGTTCACACGCAGAAAAAAGTCGGGTAAAAGCAAAAAGCAAATCGAGTGAATATATGCTTTGTCGAAAAGATATGGTGGAGGACATGTTGGTTATATATTCGAACTCTTATGAACTCAATTTTTTTTTGTCATTTATTGTGAATTGTAAATTGATCTTTTTATTAGCCACTGATAGTTGCTTAATGAACAGATGCTTCTTGCATCAAATAAAATTGTTTCTTACACCTTTTTCACATTTAAAAAAGGTTAATTCAGAATGTAATTTTACATATTTAATTGGCGACACCTTTTACATTTAAGAGTAATCATGTGAGAAAGGTGCAAAAAGTAAAACACGGACTTTAAAAAGCATCTGCTTGCTTAATGACGTTCCACTGTTCTACAATGAAGCCCCTGGCCCAACAAAATAGTTTATGTTAAGTCTAGCGGCAAAAAAATTAAAATATAGCAATTTTAATAAAAAAATTACGAAAATATTGTAATTTTGAAAGTATTTACGCATCTATAGCAATCAGTCGCGTCCCTCCTGGACGTGACTAAATCCATCTCTAATTCTGTCTCTAATTCGGTTGCTAACACTTTTTGCGACGGAATATTGGATGTGACCAGTATACTCAGTCGCAAAAAGTATTAGCGACGAAAATAGAGACCAAAATTAGTGTACGCCTTTAAAATCAATTTTTTTATTTACAGTATAATTTTTCTCAATTTTTTAAATTAGTGTTGTGACCACAATATTGTGATTTTTTAATTTTTTAAACCGAAATTGTTAAAAAATTTGCAGTATAATTTTTTTTAAACATACGACTTTAAAATCAAATTTTTTTTACAACTTTAAGTTTTTATTATTATTAATATACGACTTCAAAGTCAGTCTAAAAATCAATGATGAAGATCGGTCTAAAAATACTTTAAAATTATATAAACATAACAATTAATAATATTATTACAAACTATAATAAATTCGTAATTAATTAGATTGAATATTGGCAATATTTAATTTTTATCTCATTTCGGTCTTTATTTCCGTCGCTAATACTTTTTGACTGAATATTCTAGTCACGTCCAATATTCCGTCGCAAAAAATGTTAGCGACCGATTTAGAGATGGAATTAGAGACGGATTTATTCACGCTAGGAGGGGCGCGATTGATTGCTATAGATGCGTAAATACTTTCAAAACTGCAATATTTTCGTAATTTTTTATTAAAATTGCTATATTTTAAATTTTTTGCCTAAGTCTAGCTGCTAAACGATTATATAGGGGTATGTTTTTTTTTCTTTATTATCACTTGGGAATCAATTTTAAATAATTATCAAGAATGGGATAAGTCATAACTTCTAAGTTGAAATTCGTAACCAATATTACGACTTGTAACTTTTTTAATTTCTTTCATCTGAAGTCGTAGAATAATTTACGATTCAGTGTATTTTTTTAAAAAAATTTACAACTTTAAAGTGATACTCATTTTTTTAACTAGAGTCGTAAAATATTTTAGGGCTTCAGATTAATTTTTTTTGTTTACAACTTAAAAGTCGTAAGTCAATTTTTTTATATGACTTCTAAGTTGTAAGAATATTTTCTTTTATTGAAAGTTTTTTTTTAAAATATATTTTTTTCAAAATTGTAAATAATTTTTTATTTAATTATTTCATAAATAAATACATTTTTAATATTGTTTTTAATTTTTATATATTTTAATATTATTTTATTTAATATATTTTTATATTTTTATATGATTTTATTTAATATTTTCTTAATTTTTGGTATATTTATTTTTAATATATTTTTTATTTAATATATTTTCTATTTTTTTACTATTGTTAATGATTACTATTTGTAAATGTTGAGATCGTTTATCTTCGCTTCTAAGGAAATAAAAGTAATTATGATAAATTTTGTAAATATTTTTCATCTTGTATACAAGATTAATAAAATCATCGTAATTTAAATTCTATGAAACACATGTTGGAATTGCATGTAAGCTAGGAATTTGAAATATTTGAATGATTACGACTTCGGTCTTTTTAAATTTAAGTCTTTTGCAATATTAATTTTTTAATTTACAAAGCAAATAATAATCCTTAACATTATTAAAAAATATTGAAAATATATTAAAAAATAAATATACCAAAAAAATATTTAAGTAAAGTAAAAATACATTTATTTATTAAATAATTAAATTAAAAAATATAGACAATTTTTTAATGAAATATTTTAAAAAAATTAAATAAAAAAAATTCTTAGGATTTAGAAGTGGTAAAAAAATTTGACTTATGACTTTGAAGTTGTAAGAAAAAAAAATTAAATTGAAATCGTAAAATATTTTATAACTTGAGTTTAAAAAAAATAATATGAATAAGACTTTAAAATCATAAAATCTTTTTAAAAAAAATACACTGAAAATTGTAAACTATTTTTTCACTTCAGTTTAAAAAAATTATAAGTTATAACCTTAGTTACAACTTTCAACTCAGAAATTATATAATATATTACGACTTCCTTCCTTTTGGATAATTATTTGAAATTAACCTCCAAATAATAATAAAAAGAACACTCTATTTAATCGTTTATCCAAGTCTAGCAAGCATTCCATTGTTAACACCACTGCAAAATCATACCTTTCGTGGCATATTGTAGAAAACAGTGTTACCAGAAATCCAGAATCGAATTAGATCAGTTAATTGAACTGGTTTGGTAAAAACTAAAATTGGAGACATAATTAGTCTGGTTAAACATTTGAATTATTCAACAAAAACGGATCAAACTCAAAAGCTTAAAAATGTTGCTTTCAAGCAAGACTTGAGCTGAGGATCTGACACTTTTTTAAAAAATAACATGTGCCACTAATCTAGAATGTTTTTAACGGTAGTAATATATAAAATATATTAAAAACATTTTCAACATTTATATTTCTTTTTTATTTTCATTATTTTTTTATTACAATATATCACTTATTATATATACATTTCTCTCTCAATGTTAAATATAGTCTAGTGTCCATCAATTTTTATTCCCAATTTTTTGGTATATATCCATATATAATATGTATATATACATATTTTGTTGTAGAGTACGTCCTCAACAAAATCGAAATATGTGTGAACTTAGGACACCACCAGGGAGTGCCATTTTTATTTATAAAATGTCATTGAGTCAAGGTCCAAGACCCAACATCTTATGTTAAAGAATGTCTTTAGATTTAATATTAAAGGTCCAATTATCTCATTATTATCGGCCTACTATTCTTGATAGGATATAGTTTATATGTATATTTTCAGTATAAAAATTCACAGCTTTTACAAATAATTTTTACCCAATAAAAAGGCATAATGAATGTTCAAAGTCTGGCATTTTCTATCTCAATTAGTAGGATGTTAATGAGAAAGGGTGGCATGATTAGCAACCATCTGTCACTTGCCTCAATGAATAAACATCCGTTTTCTTACAGTCCTGTATTCAGCAAATGGCATTTATGAATTTTAAAAATATTTACAGATGTCCAAGAATATTCATATTTGTCAAAATACTAAATTTTTTAAAAATTATAAAATAAAATAAAAGTAAAAATAAATAATTATACTAAAATAAATAATTTTAAAACATAATTTAAGTAATTTTGAATTGTAAATACCTATCAAAAAAAGTTTCTAAAAGTGTAAATGGACAATCAAATCAATCCGAAAATAATAAAAAAAATATGACTAAAATGACAACTTATTTAACATTTTGTTTAATTTAAGAACTAATGTGACAATGTCTACCACTTTTGAGAGCAAAGTAACCATTTATTTCAAGAAAATTTTCTCTCTAGAAAATTACCATTTTAGTGTTAAATAAATCATTGAAATGTTTAATTGTTCATCCAAGTCTCTAAATTTAACTACTTAGTAATCATGTTAATTAAGAGTTTAAAGCGTTGAAAAAAAAATTAAATTATCCTTGAATATTAGTAAATATATCAATGTTGAAATTAAACTTAAGAATGCTCAATACTTTGAGATTATTTATATAATTATATTACTTTAAAGACTATTTATGATATAATGTAATACTTAGAGTCCCAATTAATAATTTACATAAAATAAGTCGTAGTGTTTCTATGATCATAATTGTAGGTGCTATATGCATAGTTGTGAAGCATAGTTTGATCATTGACTGAATCAAGATAATGGATCAATGATTCAACCGGTGAGTTAGTAATTGACTTGGTTTCATGCTCTAAAGTTCAAAACTAACAATTGATAATAAACCAAAATCTAAAATTCAGTTGTTTTAAAAACAATACTATTTTTTTAAAATTGTAAAACTAGCCGGCTGAACTTGACAGAATCATTCTAGATCAATTGCATAATCAATCATATAGTGGAACTGATCCTAGTAGATCACCAGATCCCAGTTCAATTGGGTCAGACCGAATTTTACAACACTGATTATAAGCGTCCAAAAATAGTTAAAGACAATATAATGTTAAGTAGAATAGATTATTTTAATTTTTTTATCTTACGATTAATTGAAGCTTAACAAAAATTATAAATACAGATATAATTTCTTATTTAAAGAGTCTTCTATTATAATTTGATAGTTTTAATAAACGTTATTTTAAACAAAAAGATCTAGAAAATATGTTGCTAAGAATCTAAATTATAAATAAATTTTATTCAGTAATTGTATTAACAAGCGCAACTGGTGTAGTGGTATCATAGTACCCTCCCACGGTACTGACCGGGGTTCGATTCCCCGGTTGCGCAATTCACTGTCGGTTTTTTTTAATCCAAAGCAATAAGACGGAAGAAGTATAATTAATCATAAGCAATAATCAAAAGAATGCATTTACTTGGAATTGAATGCTTTTAATTATTACAGGAAAAGCATAGACCAGCTTGGCATTAGAATATTACACCGACAATTTCACTGCATGGTTTCTTCAAAGTTTACATGATATTTTTGCCTTCCTAACTTCACACATGCAGTAACCTGATCTCTTATAATAATTATTTTTTTGTACTTATTTATGGGGAACGGGGTAAAACAAAACTTCATGACCGTACTTAACTACTTATGTTATGGTGGACATGCATGCATCTTTGAACTTTTCTTCAGAGAACACGGCATGCATGCAAATCCTGAAATGGGTTGCTCTCGATCTATTTACTACTTAGCAAAGGCTGCATGGCAAGGACCTTAGACCAGGCTGGTCTTGCTGTAATATCAGCCACCCATGCACCAACACGGGGTCGTGATTCAAACAACGTCTTGCTCTGTGTTTTCATCAAGTGATGAATCGTTGGGAGGTGATGCAGATCCGCCAAGGTGAAACACTCACCCGCCACGTATTTGGATTGAGACAATGTTTTCTCGTAGAAATCAAGAACAGTGCCTAGCTTCCCTTCATTCTCTTCCACGGCTGCTGGATCCGTAGGGAGACCATACATAGGCTTTACCATGAGCTCCCATACAAGTTTTGAAGCTGGTTGATCGTAGTGTTGGCTCTCTATTTCCAACCACAACCTCAATTTTGCCATCTTCTTGGACTCCTTGCTTATCAGTTGAGTCCCCTTATCAGCATACTCGTGAACGATGTACTGAGTTATTGCTCTTGATTCTGTGTTTCAAATTGTTAGTTCAATGTTCCTACCAATACAGATTTAGCCAAAGGTATTACTATTTTTTATTTTTTATTTATAACAAAAGTGGGAGATGGACCCAGGAGAAGTAGAGATTAACATCCCAACTATGTTAACACCCTATTCCTAACAACTCCAAACAAACCCAACTCTGAATATATCAATGATAAAAATCAAATACAAGACACATGGGGGATAAGACCAAATTCATGGATAGAACTTCAGAAAATTTGTAAAAAGAGAGTTCCTGTCTATACCTAAGGAGCTCCTCGGAAACAAAAGAATTTGAGTTTCACTTTTTTTTCTTCGTGAAAGCAAGATATCCTAGTTGTCAGAAATCATGAGATCAAGCTGTTGAAATAAAAATCACCAAAGTAATTTTTTTTTTTCTCTCAACAAAATTTTTCCTTTTAACATGCTTAAGAACCAAACTTGGCACTTATTTAATTAGTAAATCTCACTCATGATTATATAGCTTACAATCAGCTTTAATCAATAATAATAAAAAATGTATTATGAACTTGTTAAAGAGTGAGTTGTTAATATTACTCTTAATATGGATGAATGTATATATGCAATAATGTATATGCCGTACCAAAGAGCTTCAAATCTCCATCTTCAAAGGCTGGAACTTGACCGAAAGGCTGCATGCATCAGATCGAGGAGAATATATAATAATAGAAGGAAAACTTCACTTCATAATTAGTGAGTGTGGTAATGCTTACATTAAGGGAAATGAAGGGTTCCTTTTTGTGTTCACCATTTTTCATGTCAATGAGAACAAACTCAAATTCAAGCTCCTTCTCGTGTAGGGAAGCAGCAGCTCGCATGGTGGCTGTTGAGAAGGGGTTTCCATGAAGTCTTATTGTTGCCATGATTGAGCAGATCGAAAGTTATTTTATTAAGTGATGAAAATGAAAGGTATTTATCGAGGGAAGAGGAGTGGCTAGATGGTTATGAGTTATTTTGATTCCGTGAAGTGAGGCTTATGATTAGTATATAACATTAGGAGGCAGTTACTTTCCAGGAATTTTTCAATGCGAGAGAGATTTGTAGGCCAGGCAGACAAGCCAGTTAATGAATAACATTCACGTGGACATACGTACAATATTCAAAAGCATATTACGTAATGCTTACTTTTGGAAGTAAATTAAGTTTTTATTTTTTATTTTTTTATGTGCCATTGAACGCTCAAGTTTTATCATGCCTACGATGCCTTGTAATTTATTTATTTTTACGTTTTAACATTTAAAAATCAATTGAAGTTTAACAAAAATATCAAGCAACCTTTAATACTCAGGTGGTCAGGTATCGTCAATATGAAACAATATATGTTCTACTCGAGTAAAGTAATACTTTATATAGTTAAAGTGGGAGTTATAGAAGCCAGTGAAAATGAGTGGTCGAGTGATTATGACTAGCTGACGAGTTTATTATAAGTCCTTTACTTCGGGTGTGAAGTTAAAATAAATTATATTTGTCTGTTATGCATTATTTAATTATATAATGTTATGTGATTTATTTTGTCTTAGTTAAGTTTAAGTTTTTGTGAATTTGTAAAAATAATTAAGTTTTAATTATAAAAAAAATAAAAAATAATTATTTTATGTGATAAAATAAATCATATATCATTATATATGATTGAATAATAAATATTCTAAAATCACACTGAAATAAGAGTCTTATTATAATTAAAATTAGTAAGAGGCTTATAAATCCATTTAATAATTTCTTCTCCCATTCGAACTCAATATTTTTTTTTTGTAAGAAAGTCAAATTCTACTTGTACTAATGAAATGAGAAAAAATAGAAATTAGAATCATATAATTTAAAACACTAGATGAAGTAGGATATTAAAACATATTATCAAAACAGTACAACATATGCTCAAATTATAAGATGAAGTAGGAACTTAAAGTCCTTTTTCTTAAAAGACCCCTCTAAAAACTTATTCGTTTTCCTAATTAATTCTAGTTATATGAAATGAAACAAGTTTTCAAGAACACCCATCACTAGATTATAGTTGCTGCTGGACTAGACACTGCAACAAATTCCGTAGCAATTGAACCTCACAAAATACTACTCACTCATTCTTCCTGATTCTGACCAAAACTCATTCCTCCCACAACCTTAGTGAAAGCAGGCCTAGAAGAGATATCCTCCCACCAAGCCTTTACATGGGGACGCTCGTTGACCATTGAAGCACAAGGGGTCTGCATAAGGTAGTGAGTTTCAGAGACATTGCTTAGATCAGCAAGGCTATAAAAGTCCCCGGCAAGGTACTTGGTGCTGCTCAGCTTGGCCTCGTACACATCAAGCACCTTCTTCAGCTTCTCAACGTTGGTGTCAATCACTGACTTGTCGGGCTCTTTGCCTTGGAAAGGGGCCACGAAGTATTCGTAGATAATGGGTGACACTGCTGGCTCGTAGTAATGAGACTCTACCTCTGTCCACACCTTCACCAGTGCTGCTTCTTTTGCGTCCTTGTGCCTTATCAGGTCAGCTCCTGTTTCCTTGAATTTTTCAGCCACATATGCGGTAATGGCTCTGGACTCTGTTATGCAAAGCCTCATAAAGATATCATTCAAAGATTAAGAAAAAGAAACACATTTTGTGTTATTTCCATTTCAACTTTTAGATCAATAGGTTGGAGTATGGAATATCATAGGCTACGTTACAGTTTATGGGACATGCATTTGGGTCCGGAAAAGGATAAATTATTACATAGTACATATTAGTAATTAAGCAGGTGTTATTAGGAAGTTTACAATAAACTCATGTATCATATTCAACTTGTCAAACTATGATAATCTCGGACTGTATAGTATTTTTTTTCATACTTGATAAATCAACTTGCATTTATAGTAAGTTTTTTTCTAAATAAAAGGGGTCTCATGCAGAGTGAAAAATTGTAAAAAATAGTAATGTATACCAACTGAAAAAGAAGAATGAAAGCATACCAAAAAGAGTGAGATCACCATCTTCCAGTAATGGAATCAAACCAAAGGGCTGCGTGTACAACACAAAATAAAGTTGGTGTGGCTGTGACTGAGCTTTCTTATTGAGAAAAGAAAAATACTACAAGCACTTACATTCTTGGAGAGAAAAGGAGGCTGCTTATGCTCCGCAGCGAACACATTGACTGGAACAAGTTCAAAATCCACCTCTTTCTCATGGAGACAGATCATGGCACGGGTAGTGTTTGTGGACATTGGTAGACCATAAAGCTTAAACGCCATTCTTATTTTTTGTGTTTTTTATATTTTTTATCAGACAAAGATTATAAAGGGATTCTAATAGCTAGTACTACAGCTGTGGACAGCGAGGGAGAGGGAGAGAGACATTTATGATATGAAACCAATGCAAGGTCCATTTTTGAAGAGGGTGTGTGTGAGTGTGATACTGTGGCCTTGGGCACCAAGCCCTGCGAGCGATTTGAGTGTGGGGAGGCTTGGATTTGTCGTTTTGACATGTCATGCCATGAGGAAATATAATTTCACCAATAACGAGGTGAAAACTCCAGTCTCTGATTTGGAATTGGACATATTATTGTCAGTTGCGGTCCCCAAATCTGTTTTCCACTGACTTTGCAATACAATACTGTTACTTACACTGACAAGTAAAAAAAAAATAGTGTTACTCACTCCTTTTATATTCACCAGTGCAACGCACTCCCCGGTGAATTTTTCAGAGAATTCATAAATTTTGAACACTTAACTGATATTTTTTTTATCAAATTATATTATTTATCTTATATATATTTCTTTTTTTCTCTCTTTCTCTCTCAAGACCTCATATAACACATGAGTGTCTATCTATATTTATTTTTTATAGAAAAAAATAGAGATAAAACAAAAATGTTACCAAATGTGTAAAATTTATAAATGTCTAAATATAAACAGCCTAAAAAGGAATAATATATATGTGTGCACCTATTATTTTATACATTTCATCAATGTATCCCATCAATTCTCTCTATTATAGTTTTAAATTTTTTTATGCTGCCAATTCATATATAACTTTAAAATAAGACTCGATATTTTCAAAAATATGATATTTGTGATTGATTAATAGTATTATTTATATATATTATTTTTACTTTAATTTACCTGATTTATTTATTTCTATTAGGTTGATGAGGTATCTATCAATCATTTTTGTTTGATAAATGAGAAATTATATGTGATTTATAACAGTTAAAAAGTAAATATGTGAGAAATTTCATAATACGTAGTAGTTATAATACCCTTTAATGAGTAGGTTATTTCTGAATTTTCTGCACATGCATCTTATAGAAATTAAATGGGCAACTTGTTATTATGCCAGTAATCACCCCCCGCCCGCCAATTTACTCTCCTTCAACAATGCATCGAAAAGGTTGAATTAATCGGATCTATCATATTTTATGGCATTGGAAAAATAAATTCAGAATTTTATAAATGTAGAGAACAAATAAAATAGGAGATGCACCTGATGATTGTAGAGAATAGAGAGGACAAAATTTCCAATAAAAAATAATGATGCCCTCCAGTCAAACACAACTTTCAGAGCATGATTTCAGACGAAAATTATAGGATTTTTAACTCCTGCAAACACAATTTTAATACTCAGTTTGGTACAGTTTTGAATTTTGTTTTTATACTGAATGTCATAAATTACAGTTATAAATCTAAACTTGTTATTAAGTACGACTTAAATATACTATAGAATGTAACTTTTAATTGCACACGACTTAATTTTGAAATCTATTGTTATAGACTCATTTTACACTCTCTTTTATTCCCTTTCATTTCCCCCCTAAATTAAACAAACCCATATAATGAAGGCAGGTAGATATGAGTAATTGTAGAGAATTAAACATTAAAAAACAATGATATTTGTACATTTGTATAATATTTTATCTCTCTCTTTTCTTCTTCTTTTTTTCTATCTCTGTCAAAAAATAGAATATAGGCTCAATTTGCATTTGCTTATCCATAATTTTAGTGAAAGTTATTTAACACACAATATCATCACCAAGTCATGACAAGTTGTGCCCACCCTAACAAATATTTTAAATAAATAAATAAGAAAACAATGCAAGCCAAAGTAATAAGACACTATGACTTTTAAAAATAAATTATATTTCATACACGACAATAATTGAATAATAATATAAAATTATGTTATATTGTTAATATATATATTTTTCTCTTAAAATAATTAATTGTTAATATATAAATTACATTGGTATAATGGAATTAATAATGTGGTCCTAAGTAAAACAATATAATATATTAGCCAAGATGTATCTCAATTAGCGTCATTCCAAGACCTTTGACATGGGAATCATGTAGACGACGAAGGAGGTTCCTCCACTAAGCCATTATTTCCTCCTCGTCTATCAAGGTGCTTGCACCTACGGGCTCGGTACTGCTTCTGCTTAGGGTTGCTAAAAAAATTAATTTTTAAAAAATAATTATAATTATAAGTAGTTGCTTCTGCTTAGGGTTGCTAAAAAAATTAATTTTTAAATAATAATTATAATTATAAGTAGTTTTATATAACTAGTTATATAAAACTAGTTATAAAACTATAATTAGATTTATAGTCATTATTATTTTAAATAATTTATTTTTATTTAAAAAATAATTATAATTATAAAATAATTATTTCAAATAACTTATTTTTATTCATTGTAATTGGTTTTAAATAAAATTTACTATACAATTAGTTATATTAACAGTTTATTTATAATCGACTATATACATATATTTTAAAAATAATAACTGATTATATCAAATTATAATGAATTATATAAAATCATATAACTAGTTATAGTTGTAATTATAATATCTACTTATAATCTAATTATTTATTATTTATAATTATAATTATTTAAATCCTCAAACTAATGAGCGGTTGAATACTTTTAATTGAGTGCTTGTATTTATATTAAGATTGCTAAAGAACTTTAATTAAACGTTGAAACGCCAGCATGATATATATCATTGCAGACTCTTGTCTATTCTAACGTCACACGAGGCTGTTTCTGGTTGGTTAATTTTACAAAGGTATGTTATTCAAGCTGAGTCATTTCCACACTATGCACTGGGTCAAACTGCAATCGACAGAGCAATCAACTACGGATTATTAAGATCCAAACATTGACGTTCTCTTAATAGCAAGCATTTTCAATACAAAGCAGACAAGGTAGGAAACAATCAAAGCATATATGCGGAAGGAATTTGTGTAATGTCTAGAGAGGCATGGGATTCAGTGCAACGCAGATGGTATTGGTCAATATAAGAGTACTAAATTTACTTTTGTATTGCTTGTACATGAAATGACCTTTCTTCAAAATGTCAATTCAGTAATACTATAGTTTATAGTGAATATAATAAGAATATGAAAATAAATATTTATGTGAGATGAGAGTGAAGAGAATGGGGGAGGTGTAGAAGGTGTAGGAAATTAGGCAGGGGTAAATTTGACTTTCATTCTATTTGAAAAGGAATGAGGTGGAAAGAGCAGTATAGGAGGTGAGAATAGCATTGATCATAATCTATTTGCCTAATTTGAATCCACTGCAATCCGAAGGCCCATTTGGGGCTTTATTTTGAAGATCAAATTCCATCGAACCCTTATTGCTCACTCCTAGCAGGACACAAAAATTAAAAATTTCTATTTTTTCCCCCATAAAATTGTAAAGAAGAAGAATTATATCAAATTGTGCAAACTTTGATGGCACTTCATAATCTTGTAAGAAACACAATCAACTTTCTTGGCCGTTCACGAGAGTTAAATCCAATCACAAAATTCATTTGGAGATCAATCAATCTAAGGAGACAAATTTCAAAGTCGAAGTGTATGGCTAAGTAAAAATTTTCCATGCACAACAAAATCCAACACGGATAATTTGTCCCAAGTTGGAATCTTCTCATCCTTATACAAGCTTATGTCATTGCAGCGCAGGGAAGGCAACGGCAACTCGCAGAATCTGTGAATAATGTTGCATAGTTGTTGACACGATCAGAAAGTCTGAAAGCTACCTCCTCAATAAATTTCAAAATAATTGCCCTATTTAGTTTGAAAAAATGCTATTATTGCCTTGACTAAGACACAAAAGAAACGTTATTTAGTATTAACTTCGATATTGAAGTGGTGCAGGTGTTTACTTTGGCACATCTGAACTGGCAATTCCTAGCCGGGTTAGTGGAGCTTTTAGACTGGCCAAACAGATGCAGACAGAATACGATAGCAACAAATAAACTCTCATATTCACACATGATTTAAGAAAACGGGGTAGTTTTCAATTTAGTTAGACGCTATGAGAGCATGAAGTTTAATGTAAGGCTTCAGGTGTTTATGTGACAATTTAATATTATGATATTTTAATTACATAGTAATTATGGTGATAATAATCCTAGCACAAATCCGAGTTCTCGCCAATAGTGGATACTTAGGATTGTATCCCGTGCATAATCTGCGTTATTAAATCAACCCGGCAGTCACACGTCAAATGGGAATATGTATTTGACTCGCCAACCCGGTAGTTGGTGCTTTCACAAGCTTATCCTATGCATGGGATCCACATTAACTACTAGGTCACTTGAGTGACACATGTTGACTTTAGTGACGTATACGACGTGCGTTAACTACCTGAGTATTTAAGTAACGTGTATGTGGACCATTTCTTACATAACTATTTTCTTCCTTTGTCCTTTCACAAAAGGCGTTCTCTCTCTTCATCTGTTTCTTTGTTTCCGTCATTGACGAATGGGGGGAAAGCTTCTGGTTTAAAGGAGAGAAGGCGATTTGTTAGAACGTTCGACCTTGTAGAAGCTACTCTCTAGCCTCATTAACAGTCTTAGAGGTAAGGAACGCCGGTCTAACCTTAATATCTAATTGTTATGGATTTTAGGCTAGGCCATGATAGACCCTTTTGGGGGTCTGCATGTCACCTGTGGGTGACTGGTTCTTGCAACCTGGAGATGTATAAGTTTCTCTACATGCAACAGGTGAGAACTGCTATTGATTACTTGCATGCATGTATGTAGGGCGCGACACTGAGGATTGTGGTGTTCGGAACTGCGAGGTTGAGTGAACCAGGATAGAGCTTAGAACAGATAAGCTCTCTATTCTTGAGAGTCATTCTTTGGACCGTGTTCCACCATACTCCAAGGGAGTGATGGTTATTATATACCGTGATGCATGTACTGAAATTGTGTGTTACCGCTTTCTGATTGTGAACATGTATATGTTTTGCACTGTGATGCCATGTATGATGTATGAGATTCTATGGCCAGTAGAATGGATAAATATGGACTTCCCTTAGAGCCAAAGTGATGTGGAATAACTCTAAGTGGTCAATTAATATATACGAAAACCTGAGAGATAATGCCTATTAAATTGGATGAACCTCTCTTGGAAGAACCATATACGTCCGTGTAGAACCCGAAGGGAATGTGCCCATTAAGTTGGATGATCTCTCTTGCTATATCTGTATCATTATATACATGTAATGTATTTTTATGAAAGCCGGGATGACTAGCTTGCGTAATGTCTGTTTTGATGCTGTGTATCGTGGAAGTTAACCTGGGAAATGAGAGTCTTTCGGAACCCAAAATTTACTGAGATTATTATCTCACACCGGTTAGGGGATTATATATTATTGCAGGTGATGAGCACAGAGAGGACGGCAGATCCCGGGACAAGAGGCTCGGATAGCGAGGCAGTTTGAGGGATTCCGGATGAGAGGCCGAGTCGGGACGGGTTCTGAGCGAACTTTAGTTTATTTTGAAGCATGTTGGCTCTGTTTTTTTTATATGTATTTTATGCATGTTGTAACCCGACCCTGAGGGGAGATCGCACCTCGGGGCCTTATATGTTTGTAACCTCATAAAAAAAATTACCATACATAATATACAACTATTATTTAATTGTGGACGTATGATGAAGTTATTTTATTAGCTGTTTCCTAAGTAATTATTTGTTAAATTAATTACTACGCTTAACGATCATAATAGAATGTTAACAATCAGATGCATACAAAATGATACATTTAATTTCATCAAAATTATTCAGTACAACTTAACGCATATTATGTGTTTTCTTGATAAGCTAAGATTCAATTTTATTAATAATATCAAAAAAGTACAAGATGTGCCTCGTTGGCTACATCATATTATGTGTGATTTGAATTCATTTATTTATGCATGTGCGAGATAGTTTCATTTTTGACTAATAAGGTGTAACATAATTCATCGATATTTATGTTCATTGGGCATGTGATGGTGAGGAGTTTAATTCTCATGTGCATATTTATTATACATGGAATCACAATAAGATACTCTGTACTACTTTAAATTAATAGGAGATGAGAAAAAAAATAGTGGACTTTGTGACCCTTTGTTTTAACTCCAGCTTATTCACATATGTTTTTTAACTGCAAGTTTGCACACACTCAACCAATTTTAACAAATATTATTTATAATTTTTTGGAAAAATAGCTACCTCACTCTTAGGTAATCTCTCTCTCTACTCCTACCAAAAATAATATAGTAATTGTTTCTTCTTATTTTACTGTTAATAATCGTTGTTTGACTCAAAAAAAATTGTCACTTTTTATTTTGAATTAAAAATTAAGTGTGAGTGGTTTTTAAATGAATACTAAGAGTTTTTCAATCGTCATGAATTGTATTTTAAATTTTTTAACAAATACATAATCACTTAAATGTGACAATTAAGACTAAAAGAACTTTAAAATATTAGAAATTTAAAACAAAAAAAATTTATTACATACTCAAAACAAAATTCGTCAATTGACTCATTTATATTTACAATACATTTTAGTAGCAATAGTTCACCTTTTACACATCTAATTAGGTATTTGTGGTTCGTTTTTGTAATGACAATTAGACAAGAAGATTCAATTAAAAAAATCTAAGAGTCTAATTTAAAAATTTGATAAAAGTACGAGAGTCGTGGATTAACCTAGCCGATAATATAAAATATAGATTTTATTTATATGGTCCGTAACATTCCTAGTATTCACCACCAAGAAGCTCTTGTTTTGGTCGGTGATCCCTATATTTAATCTTGTCATGTGTACATGTATGTGACTTGTAATTTGAGAGATGATATATAATTTAAAGATTGGAGAGAGCGTGCATTCGTGCAAGCTCATTAAATACCGTATAACGTTATTTTAATTTAAGCTCGTTCGTACAACCCAAATCATCAACATGTCTTCTGAAGTAGTGGTGGAGGGTGTGGAAAGCAATGGAAGAAACGTTGAAAATACAGAGCAGCACCATCATTTGCCAGTTTCTGATCCTCATGGGCTCACGGGGAAGAAGCTTTCATGGCAAAAGTTGCCTAGAAGTGTTTCTCTCGACATGGAATCCCGCAGCTTCCCTACATCCTCTCATGCCTCTATAGTACGCATACCATTTTTCCTTTCATATTTCATATGTATAAATCCAACATTTCGGTTTATATATATTAACAAGGTTATATTTTTCTTTTTTCCCATTGTCCATATCATATATAATACATGGTTTAATTTGTAGGGGCCATCGATGTCAGTGATTATGCATCTAGCGTTTCAAAGCATCGGAATTGTATATGGTGACATAGGAACATCACCGTTATATGTGTATGCAAGCACCTTCGTGGATGGCATAAAGCACAACGATGAAATTTTGGGTGTTCTTTCGTTGATCTTCTATACTATAACTCTCATTCCTCTTCTTAAGTACGTATTCATCGTCTTACGGGCCACTGATAATGGCGACGGTACGCCGTACGCACCATCATATTAAACACGTACTCTCAATTCTTTACGTTTAGTTTTTTTTTTTTTTTTTTGCCTAACAATTACATAAATTCTTAAGCTAATTATAGCTTGTGGTTAATCTAGATAGGAAAACATTAAGGAGTGAATACTCGGCGATTATGATTTTTATATATATATAAACTTTACATGTAATTAATGATATAATGAATTATAATTTGTGTTGGACATATTTTAGGAGGGACTTTCGCTTTATACTCTCTGATATGCCGTTATGCCAAAGTGGGACTTACTCCAAATCAACAACTTGAAGATACGGAAGTGTCTAATTATAAGTTGGAGTTGCCCAAGAATGACCGTGTAAAGAGGGCTTCAAGGCTCAAGTCAAAGCTTGAGAACAGCTACTTTGCAAAGCTCTTCCTCTTGCTAGTTACCATGCTTGGCACTTCAATGGTCATTGGGGATGGTGTTCTCACTCCTTGCATCTCCGGTTAATATTCTTATAATCTTATTTATCAATTTGTTTTGATGTTTATGTCATAAATTTGTTTCATTTAATACGGCTAAAATTTCATTTTTACTTTTTTATTTTCAGAACTTTAGTTTAATCCCACATGTTCCTTTTGTTTCACCTAGTCATACATATAAAATAAATATTATTACATTTGATTTGCAGTTTTATCCGCTGTCGGCGGGATCAAGGAAGCTAAATCTTCAATAACCGAAGGTAGGTATATATAGTATGAATTTTCTAATTTATCCCAATTAAAAGAGGAATTTGAACAACTTCTTGGTGCAATTAGTGATGTATTTTCAGATGTTTGGGACAATTTTTTAGTCCCTCAAATTTACTTTTAGAGGACTAAAAATAGAAACATTTAAATTAAAAAATGTAAGAAACTAAGTAAAGATGTATTTAATTGTTTTGCTGTTTGGATGGATCATGTATACGTTAATAAATCAAGGATCGTTATTAGAGAAACAAGAAAAAATCATTCCACTATTTTTTTAATCGAATATTCAAATGCATAATTTTTATAAGCAGACACATTTAACCCCTGCCTTTTTCGAAGCTTTTTTTGTTCTCTTTAGTAGAATTTTCTAAAATTGTTACCAATTTTTATAGTCATTATATTTTTAGAGAATCCTAAGTACTTATACGATCGACGAACATAATATTGCAATAACTAGTCGATTTATTCGTAGCAATTAAGTTGAAAACGTAATTTCATAATCAATTAAAAATACTAATAATTATTTTTATCTGTATGTTCATTAGTTTAAAAATTATAAAATAAATTTATGCTAAAAAACATTTAATGTTTTTAGTATCAATGTTGTTATCCTAAAATTAACGATATTCTATGAACATAATTAATCGTTTGTTTTTTATTATTAAAATGTATTATGTACTATTTTATATTATACTCAACTATCAAATTTATTTTAAATAGAATATTAGATGTTGAAATGAAAATAAATAAATAACATACATAAAATAAAACCCACAGGCAGATTGCTTTACAGATAAATAAGAAATATCAGAAATTCAGGATGCATGATGAGACTATAAAATTTAATACTACCCAAGACTCTGGTTTTAACTTTTAAGGCATGACAAAGTTATTAATGATTCATGCAAATTCCCTTCTTTGTGCATAGGTGCCGTTGTTGGAATATCCATAGCAATCCTAATATGCCTTTTCATGGTTCAAAGATTCGGAACTGATAAAGTGGGTTACAGTTTTGCTCCTATTATTTGTGTGTGGTTCACTTTCATTGGAGGCATTGGTCTATACAATTTCATCAAGCATGATCCAACAGTTGCCAAAGCAATAAATCCAAAATACATTGTAGATTATTTTAGAAGGAACAAGAAAGATTCTTGGATTTCTCTTGGTGGTGTAGTGTTGGCCATAACAGGTACATTTTTGTTTTTTGTATATATGTAACTCCTAAATCCTAATCATTCTTAGTCTTTTGTTCACCATAACTCTAGACTTAATGAGAATTTTCTTTTTTTTGCAGGAACTGAAGCATTATTTGCTGATGTTGGACATTTCACAGTCCGGTCCATACAGATAAGCATGTGCTCTGTAACATACCCTGCTCTCGTACTTGCCTACACTGGACAAGCTTCCTTTCTTCGCCAAAACAATGATCTTGTTTCAGACACTTTCTACAAGTCCATACCACGTAATTCAATTTCACCACCTAAAGCCTTACTTTTTTTTATTCCATACAAATTGAAATCATGTACTTACAAGAACTGATGCATCCTGGTCAACCAATTAAGTTAGACCCTCTTAATCCACCTATAACTGTATACGATAGTCAATCATGTTTTTTCCAAAATGAAAACTAAACAAATTCATATCAAGATTATCTAACTTAACCCAAGTAAAAATGAGGCTAAACAATCTCAGTGAATGATTAGTGGCATTCTCTATGCACTTAAAGAGGATTGATACAATTATCTTAAATCGCATCAATCATTTATAATGGAGTTTGTTTAACCTTTGTCGTTACTTGGTGTAAGTTAGACAATCCTTGTTTGTATTATAGAGACTAATTAATGATGGCTTCATATTTTGCAGATCCTTTATATTGGCCAATGTTTGTTGTTGCTGTTATGGCATCCATCATTGCTTCTCAAGCCATGATCTCTGGGACTTTCTCTATCATCCAACAATCC
This sequence comes from Glycine latifolia, assembly GCA_013407115.1. Taxonomy (NCBI): domain Eukaryota; kingdom Viridiplantae; phylum Streptophyta; class Magnoliopsida; order Fabales; family Fabaceae; genus Glycine; species Glycine latifolia. The sequence goes on from CM023960.1 coordinate 1,854,766, forward strand.
CTCGCTCTTGGATGCTTTCCTCGTGTGAAGATAGTGCATACATCTGCCAAGTATGAAGGACAAGTTTACATACCCGAAATTAATTTCATTCTCATGATTGCATGTGTTGCAGTCACAGCTGGATTTAAAACTACCACAAAAATTGGCAATGCTTATGGTAACTTAATTTCTTAAACCCTCAAATTTTAGTCTCATAAACCATATATATTACGCATAATGACAATTACACTTGAATAAATTTGTGCATGCAGGGATAGCAGTGGTGTTTGTAATGACACTTACATCTGCTTTGCTAGTGTTAATCATGATCATGATATGGAAGAGTCACATACTTTTGGTTATCAGCTATGTGGTTATTATTGGTTCTGTTGAACTTATCTACTTAAGTTCGGTGTTATACAAATTCAAAGAAGGAGGTTATCTTCCTCTGGCCTTCGCTGCAGTTCTAATGATCATCATGTACATTTGGAATGATGTGTATAGAAGGAAGTACTATTATGAATTGGATCACAAGATTTCTCCACAGAAGCTTAAGGAGATTGTTACCGGGAGAAACTTAGTTCGAAGGCATGGTCTTGCCATAATTTACTCGGAGCTTGTACAAGGCATTCCACCTATTTTCAAGCATTATGTGACAAATATTCCTGCACTTCACTCTGTGGTTGTCTTTGTGTCCATCAAATCATTGCCTATTAGCAAAGTTCCTGTGGAAGAGAGGTTTCTATTTCGCCATGTGGAACATGAAGAACTCAATGTGTTTCGATGTGTTGTTAGATATGGATACACTGATGTGCGCAACGAACAAGAACCTTTTGAGCATTTGTTGGTTAAGAGGCTGAAGGAATTTATTGGTGGTGGATTTTTGGCATCCCAGCGAGTGATAGAAGATGGTAAAACTGAAGAAAAAATGAATGGTGGTGGTGGTGATGAGTTTGAGGTACATGATGAGGGTGGTGATAAAGAGAGAGTGTTGCAAGAGGTGGAGGCTATTGAAAACGCAGTGAGAGGAGGAGTTGTTCACTTGATTGGTGAAAGTGAGGTGGTTGCTAGCAAAGGAGCTGGCATATGGAAAAGGATTCTGATAGATTATGCTTACAATTTCTTGAAGAAGAACTTGAGGCAAAGTGATAAAGTATTTGATATTCCTCATAAGCGTATGGTCAAAGTGGGAATGACATACGAACTTTAAAATTAAGAACAAAACAGTGCTTCATGAAGAATCAGAAGAAAGAGAGAGTTACATCCACAATGATAAGCGCAACTGCGCAAGTATGCTCTTTTTTATCAGTAAAAAAGGAACCAAGAAGATTGTGATTTCAATATTGTTAATTAATGTCTTGGCTTGTTGTGATTCCTCTTTTTCTTAATATTTATATTTGTTATAAATAAATTGAGAAAGTTACTAAAGCCTCTAGATTAACTTTGGAAAAAAATATTTATTCATGTTATTATTCTATTTTATTAATATTCTCTTATTCCACTCAATAAAAATATAAAAAGATAAGAATATTTTTTTAAAAATGTAATCAATGGTTTCTTTCTTATATAAAAAATAATAAATGAGTTAGGAAGGTTATAAAAACCATTATCTTCTATCATTTTAAAACATGTCCGTAGTATTTTCATGTCAAAAAAAATGTCCGTAAAAAAATTAAAACACAGTATTTTGGGGGTGGGAAAATCTTACTTGTAATAAAGAGAACATTGCATAGAAGAGTTATGAAAATTATGTCATAAGCGATTGATTCTGAAAGTGACTATGATGTATATAAAGTCACTACGATTGTTTGTTGCCAAAAACAATGCCTGTCACGCTACAAGAGGTAAAATATTTATTATTCAAACAGCATATGCTCTTTCGCATGGATCCGGTGATGGATAAATTTTCGCCACCGTTGTTTTATTTAGATCGTGGAATGGATTTTCCTGCTTTCAAGGAAAAAATGTAAGCCGATGTCATACCAATGATATTGGTAGTTAACTAACTTTGTAATGTCATCTAGAAATTTGGCGGAACAATTACATATAATCTTGTTACAATCATTTCAACCAACGAAAATAATTGAGCCAAATGATTCTATAATAATATAGAGTGAGCATTTTGCACAAATAATATATATATATATATATATATATATATATATATATATGAATTTGTTAATTTATATATTTTTATTTTTTAATATGAATGTGTTATCAAATTATATTATTAATATATTTTAAAATATTTTCTTATTATAACTTATTAACACACTCATACTAAAACAAGAATATGTATTTTAATAAATTCTACAAATATTTATTAATGTATATATTCTTGTTTTTTAATATGAATGCATTAGTATTTTAATATATTCTCTTGTCATAGTTTACTAATTCATTCATACTATAATATAGTTTAATATATTGTTTAATTATTGATATTTCGTGGTTTTAGAAGAATTAATGAATAGCGACAACAGTCTTAAACTCATTATCAAAAAGAAAAAGTTTTAACCTATACTTCAACTTTTCTGAGGACTTCTTTCCCAAGCGGTAGTTAATTAAAATAAGATACGAGACATATAATATGCTTTTATACGTTTAAGAATTAGTAGTTCTTGTTGCTTTAACATGTATTTTTTATTCAGGTTCTCGTTCATTTTCAACACATGCCTATAAGAAAGCAAAATAGGAAACAGTTTCTTGCTTCTTGTTGTCTCTGTTTTCGAAGAAAATATATTATAGACACACTTGTTAGAAGATGATTCAAATTCTTCCGAATAAATTAACTAAACGTGTCAAGCTCATCGAGACCCAGGAATCACTGGAGTTCAAATAATCCAATACGACAAAACATGTGTGGGTATGGTATGGGAGGTAGAGCCAGAAGATGTGGTCCCTGCAGGATTTTGCTAGGGTTTTGAATTTCAACTCCGCGCGTTACCAATATTGAACATATCCTGCTGCCCCAATATATTGGATACTGGACTACATGAGTAACTGATGAAGATTCCGACAAAAAAGCCAAGGAATAGAAACAAACCATCAGCCACGTGGGCACTATGCCTTGTCTTTACTGTTGTTTTCCAATTTCCATTTTAATTTAGTTATATATATATAAGTAAGAAAAATGTTGGTTATCTGCATATTTATATATCAGTCAAGAATAATATAACAATAAGCAGTTAATTTAATTCAAAGCCTAATTCAAGGGTTTCCCTTGGGTACCCTCTAAAATAGAAATATTGTATTACCTTTTTTGGAAATTATACATAGATTACAAAATAAAAGTTACTTAACAATGAAAGGTATCAGTAAATTCTTGTTATTTAGTCTATAATTTTGTCATATAACTTTTATTACTTAACTTATGTAGAATTTTATTTTCGTGTAAACATTTTATATTATTAATCAAAAAGAAATTATCCTAAATATGATTTTTAAGGCATTCATTATAACTTAATTTATAATTTCAAAAAATAATATAAAAACAGTGAAGCTTTCTTAGTTTCTTTTATAGGGGTAGGGGGATTCCAAGTGAACCGCGCCTACCGACAAAACCATTGGCTAGCTTCTATACCTGTTATAGTATCTGGTAATAAAACATTGGTTAGCTTTTATACTTGTTATACTCAGATTCACATTTACCTCAAATTGCTCAGTGAATAATTTTATGAAAAAAAATAAAAATATCCACTCACTTTGTCTATTGTTTCATTTCCACTCTATTTTCTTTATATTTTTTATCTTTCTTTTTCATAATATCACTTATATATATATATATGACATTTTTTTACTTTAATTTTTTCCTCTTTTCTTCTTATTTTTCTCTTTACTCCCCCTCAACTCACCTCATTTTCGGGCGAATGTTTACCACTCCTCATAACGATCGAATTGTTTCAACATAAATATATTAAGTATGAAATTTTATTTATGAGAAATAAATTCATGAGTGTTTTTGGCGTAAGAAAAAGTTCTTATTTTATATCATTTAGTGTGGGATACCTTCTTTATTTACTAATAATGCCCTACTTAACTAGCGTATTGAGTTAAGTGAAAACTCTTTCATTTTTGCTTCAAAAGTACCTTTTCCCATTAGAAACAAGCACGTAAAGATTTGTAACAAAAATTCCTACGGATAGAAAAAAGAAGAAATTTGTAACAAAAATTATACTCCACCAAATATGGCCTTAGCTCAAGCTTGGTTTGAATTGAACACTGGGAACACTAATACAGGCAAGGTTTACGACGATAATTCTAAATCTCATACAGACGGTTCGAATAAGGAATTGAGCATATTTATATTGCATTACATCATAACTGTATATATTTCAGAAAAAGAACATTTTTAATTGTTAAAATAAAGGAATATCGATCTGAAATTCCACCTCACCTTTCTCCTTACTTCAGTTTCCAATTTCGTTCAGGATAAAACGCTGTCTAATGAATCCTCTAATCCATTACCTTTAGTGATCAAACAGAAATGTAAGCCTTAATTAATTACCTTTATGTGTAGTCCATGTTGAATTTCTTTTTTTTGGGTTACATGTTGATGTAAAAGTTATAATAATATATCAAAATTAATTTTAGAAATTATCAGTCAATTCACCTCTGTTGCTTCAAATAGTGAAGAATTTAGCTTTTTTTAAGACTGTGGATTCGAGTGTGTGAATAATAACAAAAAAAGGTATTTTGAGATATTTGTTTCCTTAGTTGAGTTCAACTAACTCTACTCATCAGATTACTTGATGCTCAAAAGTTGCTTCTAAATAGCAGGATTTGAGTCCCTAAAAACACTGAAACAATTAAAACAGGAACCAGCTAGGACAAAAGCAAAGTGGTCTTAAAAAAACAAAACAAGGTTCTGAATATTGAGGGTTTTAAATCCAAAAAACAAGAAAGAAACAATTAACAAGCACAATTAGACTTGAAAATAACCAAAACAGTTCAACAAAACAAAAACCTTTAGCATCAATCATAGATATGCTAATTGCAAAAGAAAAAAACAATCATAAAAAACACGTCAATTACATATCTGATATTCATATGCACAAGAAAACATATTTTCATCGAATGAACCCTTCATATCTCTTACTTAGGGTAAAAAGCAATCATTTTTCGAAAAGGAGAAATCCTTAATTGTATATCGTTTAGCTGACAATTACATACTGATTAATAAGATCCAAATCACAGAAAGAGGTTAATCTGCTAGCTGTGTACTATTATCATTAGTAGTAGCATTAATATTTTGGCTCTTTGATGCTCCCAGCTCTCCTTCACTACTCCAAGTCCAGCTCCAAGCATAGGAGGTGAGTACCTCAAAAGTTTTCTTTTCCATTCTCCTATTTTCTCAATCACTTATAGCAGGGCATTTTATAAGTACTCATATCTTTATTACTCGGCGCTGAACTTAGAAAAATGGAGATCGAGCTGAGAGCTGGGATGCTACGTTAGCTTATTTATGTTCAAATTAAGATATTCAAATTCCCAATTTTCAAGTCAATATGATGTGGGAGAACATTGATGCTCATGACTCTGGAAATGATTCAAGCTTATTATTGGACAGACAAATACAAAGATTAGTTGTAACTCACATGATTCTCAAGCTACCATGTGTCCATCTGGTGTAATTTCAACCCTTGATGAAATATCAGGTAAAAAACACACGAGTATGCATACATGACTCACGTCATATATATATCACATAAGGAAACAAGCACCTAGAATATCTCAAATTCAGGAGAAAACTAGAAGATCAGATCAACCACTATCAAGCACATTGATCATGGGAATTGGGGAAAGTGTTCACCTTCCACATAATTAATTTATATGTTTGCAATGTTGTTTTCATAAGTGTTGTTGTTACCCTTATTTTGATTTGCTCTCTCCCCTTCGAACTCCCTATACTTATGCAAGTACCTTTTAAGTGGCTCAGAGTAGTCATCAAACCCTAGGGTAGCAAGGGCCCAGCAAATATCGTCGCCATTCACGGTCTTGCGCTTCTCCTTGTGACACTTGTCAGAAGCTTCCCCAGTGACAAAGCTAATGAACTCGGACACACATTCTTGCATGGTTTCTTTAGCTTCCTTTGAGATCTTGGCGTTAGGAGGAAGGATTTGCTTCATGATGCGCCCCACATTTGCTATTGGAAGCAACCGATCTTGCTCTTTAATCACCTCATCTTGTGCAGAGTTGTCACTTGCAGCTGCCGTGAAGTTGTACTTAAAGCCTTCTCTCTCTAAGACTTTGCCTATGTTGTTGTCACCCATCTGTATACTTTAGTCCTCTCAAACACAGACACGTTGCTCTCAACTTAGGTCAAGTATACCCGATATATGCTTATATATGTGTAGTTTTATACTGAGTCAGAAGTTGCTGTTTATAAGATATAGTGAATAATTTTTTTATTATAAGGTTTTATTTTATTTCTTTGTGTATTAGTTATTTTTTATTAATATATATCTTAAATTGTATCTTTTTTATATAAAAAGATTTATAATAAAATTAAATATAAATTTTAAAATATTATAATTATAGATAAATTTAATATTAATAATTAAATTAATTAAATTTTTAATAAACATAAATTATTCGATTGTATATTATAATTTAGGATGAAAGAAATATATTGTCAAATTTATGAATCAATTCACATGAATTATTTCAACTTAATATCATAAATTTGAATTTTAAATATATGAAATTATATTAAATATATTTTAAAAAATATTATTCTAACTCAAATAAAATTATGTTCATAAAAATAAACATGTCTATGTAAAAAATATGATGATTATGCAAAAACGTCCATGTCTATGTGTATGCGCACCATGTGGCTATTTAACTCATTGATGACAAATGGCACTTCATGAACAGAACTAGGTTAGTTTTATAAGGGGGACACAGTGGCAGGCAATCCCCTTTGTTGCTGAGAGTTAGGTTTATATCTTTTGAGATGGTATAACCTTACTTATGGATCTCAAAGTGTTCGTGGGGCAATTAATTCAACTTCCCGAGATCCTTGAACAAATTGACTCAACTTATATTTAATTAGAGAGTGGTCCCCTTTACGTACCTTTCCTTTTATATCTTATTATATTTTATTATCAATTGACTCAATGCCATCACTTTCCTTTTATATCTTATCATATTTAATTAATTTCTTTTACTAATGCTGTCCATAATTTCGAACCAAGTAAATTAATCTGAACTTGTGGACAATGTGAGTACACGTTGCTGAGTATTGTTGGACACGATTACACGTATATATATATATACCCAAACACGTAGACAGAAAATAAATTTAAAATAAAGTCTCTTGGATTACCTACTATTATTACGTACATAATGTCACTTTTCGAGGAATAATAATGATGAATTAATCCAGGCAATCCTGTCCAAGTCTAATTCGATCTAATCAATGAGATATACTTCAGTTGATCATGAATATTTAATTTTTTATATTATTTTTATTTTTACAGATAAAAAAATCAATCTAACTAATTCATAATGATAATCACATATTTAAGGGTATAATGACTTGATACATTTGTCCATAAAAATTATTTGGATAATATTTTTTACAAATATTTATAAAAGAAATATATATATAATGAAATATTTTTTATAAATTAAAATTAATTTGTGCATAAATTAAAAATAAGTTCTTAGAACATTAATATTAAAAAAAAAAAATTTTTTACACTAGTCTATGCATATCTTACTACGACAAAGTACTTTCTTATAATAATAAAAATATAACAAAAACCTTATAGAAAAATAAACCCAGTACAAGTTACCTACTTCCTCAAAACTCAAAAGATGCATATCTGACCACGACAACGGACAAAGTACTTTCTTACTGAAAATCATATTTTTTTAAGACTGAAAATCATATTTGCCTCCTACTATATATAAGGTTTCAATGTGAAAAAGAAAGATAATTAAGTGGAACATTTCATCTTAACAAAATGACATGTTGATGAAGACACTTATTGTGCATTTAATGTCCCAACTTGCAGATACTTTTCTCTTTGAAGAAAAAAAAGTCGAAGAACATGGCTATAAGCTCTTAACAAATACTTTTAAAGTTTGCCTATATATACCGGAGACCTTCTTAACAAAGATAAAATTGTCGAAACCTTGAAATCTCATGGCCATCCTGTGCTCCATGTTCTTAAAGTTCTTTATGTATTCAAAGGACAAAGACTTAACATTATGCATCCATCTGTAACAAACGATTTAGTCAGTTAACTTTACCTGTATCTAAGTGATTTACATAGATTAAGCCTGAAGAAGCTTTGAGAGAAAGAATACTTACGGTATTACTTGAAGTGGCAAGTTAAATACTACTGGTGTATAAGCCTAAAGAGACCTGGAGCAAATAACACTTGTAACTGGTTTAATTAATTGGTGTAGAGTGAAAAACTTGATGGTTTGCGAATTAAGAAGACATGAACTAATATAAAGTTTCTTGATTTTTTTCTCTCTTTTAATTCTTGATTATAATCTTTTAATAAATTTTTGCATTCTTCACTGGATATACTCTTAGTGGATAGAGCATTTCCAAATTCTATTAAGCATCTTACCATCAAGCCCCCGAATATTGAAGCTACCTCAAGACAGGATAGAAGCAAGTTATAAGTTGAAGAGACAAAAGACTTGTTTGTTTAAGGTATTTTTTTTAATTATTTTTAAGAGTGTTTAATTTTATTTTAATTAAATATTTTCTGCTTTTTTGTGTGTTATTTAAATTATTTTTTTTATTTTTTAATAAGAAGCAATTTTTCTAATGTCCTAAGGAGGTAATTAACAAGATTTTAAGTTTTAGAAGAAGGTCTTCCCATTAGAAAGAAAGTTCTCCTCCAACTTTACACACTGCCAAACACTCCCCCCCCTTCTCCATTTCCCATTCTACCTATTACACCTTCCTCATTTTTCGAAATGTGAAATAATATTGGGAAAACAAATTGAAGCGTCCTATTGTATATCCTCTAAGGTATTTATTTTTGGGAAAGCAAAAAAATTCAACAATTTATAAGAATAATTTAATAATTACTGAAACAACCATTTTATTTCAATTCATAAATTCGGTAAATTATTCATTGAAAAATAAAATAAAGGAGGGAATAACATTTCTGGAAATATTTTAAAATTCATTTCAATTAAAAATAAAAATATTTAAAAAATAAAAAATAAAGTGAAAGTGGAAAATAATTTTAGACAATAACTACTATTCTCGTGAGAATACAATATTCCCACAAATTTATACGGAAATAGAAAGTGAAGAAGTAATGTGCAATGTATATTTTTGAGAACAAAACATGTCTTATGAGAATAATTTTTTATGACTCGTGCCAAGCATGGGAATGATACATTCCCAACTTATATTCCATGGAATAAATTTGTATAACTTGAACCAAAGGGGGAAGAATTTGGGAGTAATTTTAAGAATATTGCAATGTTATTACACATCGGAGCTTTTTCATAATATTTTTTTTATAAAGAAAAGATTAGATGTGTTGGATTCTAAAACTCACCATAATTAAAATATACCTAAAAATTTATTGAACACTTACAAACATATTTACAAATAACACTCTCGAAAAATCAATAGTTTGATCATCCATAAAAATAAGACTGATTATCAACTTCCCATTGCATGCTTAAGACATGTTAAATGTCACTTGAAATGGACTAATATTAATGAAACCAAGTGTCAACAAATGTTTAACTGAAATTTACTTTCTCCATAATATATATATATATATATATATATATATATATATATATATATATATAAGTTTCTCTTGTTCAATTGCGCCCTCTCGTATCTTGCTCCTAAATAACCTCCAAAATTATACACATACACATGTACCAGATTATTTTAAGAAGAAAAAATTAAAAACAATAAAAATACGGTCGTAATGGTAGATTGATCCTTTGCAAATCTAACATAATTATATTATTTCATGAGGCGCATATTAATTGACGAGTCGTCATCTCAATCATGATTCTTTCAAAACTCTTTTTTCACTCTTTTTTTTTTTGTGGAACCTTTTTCACATTCTTCATACAATGAAAATGACTTCATTAATTAGTAATAGTGCTATTTATTAAAGGGAATGTGTGATCCCCTATGTGAGCCAACGCTACGATACCTATTACGCCTAGATGCTTGTGTTTCATATATGAAGTCTGAAATCAACGCACTTGATCGGATCAGAACCAATACTCGCGAAAAATAATAGAAAAATTAAGTGGGAAGAAATTGTTTCCTGCTCTAATATATAATGAAGTCAAAACATGTCCTCTGAAAGGAATATGATAACAAAGTTCATATCTGTTTTTATTTTTTAAAAGATGTCGATCGGCCTATAAACTCATTAGAAAAAAGGAACACATCTTTCAATTTTGCATGTTCATGAACGCAACCTTGTATGATCTTACCAGTGTTTTAAGTAAACAACAACCACAATAAAAATATAAGATTAATTGGATGATTAAGAAGAAAGAAAAAGAGAAAAAAAATCACATATTCAATTCCTTCTTCTAACAAAAACTAACAATCTAAAAATTTATCAATAATAATAAAAAAACAACAACAACCATAATAATAAGGAACAGCTCCATAATAGTCATGGCATCATTATCATGTAAATATTAATTAATTAAGATGAAAATATTTTAATTGGCCCTCAAGGAGCTCATTATTTTCTTTAGGAATTCAAATCATACAAGTTTGCACACTAATTAACAAGGCCAGATTTAGTAACAATACAAATAAATTAAAGCAGACGGTGGAGAAACTGAGAATAAAGTTTCTAAATTGGGGTATATATCATCGATCACTAAGTTGCTTTTGGTGAGATTCTTAATTAATTAATAGTTTTGTTGGGTTCAAAGGTTTTACAGATAAAATAAAATAATAAAATTTTAGAAAGATTTGCAAACACCCCGGAAAAAGAGAATGAGTAACAACCAAGTTGAAAATCTTCGTTTCTGATTGATAACCCAAACGGCCAAACCCCTAAACATGAATTTAAAATAAACGTGTATATATGTCTTATTTCCAGTGCACATATATATCCCCGCATAACTGATATTTTTATTTTCTTTTATCTTTTCCTTTCTTTGCTCTTCGTATATATATTGAGCAAATAATAATCTACTTTGATACCTCTCATACATGCATGATATCAAAATCCCAATTGATTTCAATTACTACACAAGAATATATATTGATTTAACTTTCGCAAAAACGAGACATCATCAATCTGTAGAGTAATATTGTGGGATTGTATGGGGGATGAATTAGTTCTTTTTATAATAAAAAAGATGAAGACTAATAAGTGGTACAAGAAAAAAAAAATTGTACAATTTTCTTAACAATATGAAAGTTGTTATAAAATTAATAAAGTGAAAAGTGTGTATGTGAAGTGTGATTATGGCCTGGATGCCTTTGTACTTATTCTGATATTAAAATATCACCCAAGGAAGTTAATTGCTATATATGCATGGTAGATCTATTGCACTTATAGGGGCAAAGAGAAGGATTTTTCGTCTAACTAAACCTCTTGGCGTGAGATCACTGTTGCGGAACATGGTGTGTGGTCCTTCATACAGCAATATAGAAAAGTTGCATTTATATGCAGGGATGGATGTATATAATATTGAGAAGCAGACAATCCAAAAAACATAGTTATGTCCCTCACTTGTGTGGATCAGTGGATGTAATTATTATTGTTAAGTATTCATCACTGGATTAAAATTAAGCACAGACTGCCAAGTCCTAAGAAAGACTTTTCTCTAACGTCCTTCAATGTGACAACTTATAGGTTATGTGCTTTTATTTTGACACAACTAGAATTTTCAAGTTAAGAAGTTTTGGTCGGTTCAAATATATGTATTTTTTTATTTGTTAGTTTTTATTAAAAACGTCAGTGGAAGAAATTCTAACATATGATCTTTTCCTCCCTCCTTTTTTCTTCATCCTTAAACTTCTAATTCTCAATAATCAAATCAACTTTCTAACTACTCAAATATATGTATCTACACGCGCGTGCTTGTTGATGCTTCCTTCTGTAATTTTCTTTACGGTGATGGCTTCATAAACATTATAGTAAAATTTGGCACGTAAGTACATTAATTCCAAGGTACTGGTATGGCAATTTAAACACAAGCCTGTGACCTGCAACTAAATAATTTTTCAATAGACTGATTGATAAATTAAAGAAATAAAACAGACCTATTATCAATGAGTAAGACTAAGATTTGATCTGGGATTCTTTGTCACAACTTGGGACAATATACTAATATAAACCTGAAAGTGGGTGTAGGCACATGACTGGGAAAAAGACTTTTGTTTTGGGTATACAGAACTACGAAATAGACTTTGGCAAACCCAAAAGGGTTATTAAAGCTCTCTATGATGGAGTTAAAGAAATTCATACATTCCAAATCTTTTCTCTTTTCAAGCTGACCTTCCTTCCCACTTTGGTTAGGATTCTCGGTTCTTGATCCCTAATTAGTTCCCACTCAATTATATAGTGGGTATCTATGCTGATATTATTTTATTTTGAATCTTCTGCAACGGCTAACCCTCACCATTAAATGTTTAAAAGGTTTTATTTTAAAATCCCTATTTTTTTAAAAAAAGAAATTTTCAGCATAAAAAATTAAAGATCTTTTACTTGAAGCTATTAATATTAGAGAGTTGGGTTCTTGCTAGCTAGTCAATGATAAACTTAAATATTTTTAATTAATATTTCTAAATATAAAATTTTAATACTAATTTGGTCTCTTGTTAAATCCAAGAGTAACTCTTGATAGAATTACTCCGTTGTGTATATATTCAGCAAAAAAAAAAAAAAACACTCCGTTGTGTATATTGTATAAGGAAAATGTTTTTGTCAGACATGGGGTGAAAATAGAAAAAAGTGAGTGGGAATAGCCCCTAATGGGTCTGTTTATAATTATCTACGGCCCAAAATAATTACTGGGCATCAAGTGGACCAAAAGGTAGTGGATAAAAGTCCTTTTTGAAATTACTCCTTTAGTTGAACAAAAATGAAAAGCTCTGTTTAGCTCACTTAATTCCTCTCTCCCGCATGGTTTTATGAGTAATTGAACAAGGGATCTCAAAATAGGTTAAACGCAACGACGCAACTCATTTAACCCATCAAAATGAATTGAGTTGGCTTAATTCAACCTTTTAACCTACATAACCCAAGTCACATAACCCGCTAATTTAACAAGTCAAAGGGTGAGTTGGGTTGGATTGTTCTATCGAGTTAAGTTTTTTCTGTTAAATATTTATCTGTATTGTTTGCTTAAATATTAGTATTATATTAGGAAAAATGTTCTGTAAACAACTATTGATTTTATGTTTTTTTGTTGTTTTCTGTATTACATTTATTTAACTCGTCGTAACAGTTTCTAAAGAGTATTTGTACCAAGGTAATTTAGCATAGTTGGATTATTTATATTTTTTTGTTTATGTCGTATGTCAACACATGAGTCATTCATTTTTTATATAATATTTATTTTCTTTTATAATTATTTTTTAATTTTAATGGGTCAACCCAACTTACTAACAATCTACCAGGATTGGGTTGAAATTTTCAACATAACATTCTTAAAACATATTCAATCCAACTCGGTTCATTTTTAAGAGGATTGAGAACGGATTGAGTAGAATTAGATTGAATTAATCTATTGTTTAATTATTGGAGTTTGAGATGAGAGAAAATAAAATATATTGTTGACTTATTTTTATTTTACAAAATTATATAAATAAAAATATGACTAGATAATCTACATAATATATTGGAATTTGAAATGAAATGAACTAATCATTTAAAATATTTTTAATCGATTAAATTGATCTGATAAACAACTGTATATAATAAATGCAAAGTAAATAAATTATAAATACAAGAAAAATAGTTTGAAATATAATTCAAATATTTCTAACGGAATATATTCTGTCGGAAAATAAAAAATTTCCTATAAAATCATTTTCATTGAAAATTTCTGTCGAAAATACGTGTTTTTTTTGTAGTGTATATATAAAGGTTATAATTTTTCATATACTTTTTCAATAATAGTTTTTTCTAATTAAAAAAGCTGATGGAGAGAAAAAGATAAATAAAGAGACAGTATTCTTAACTCCATGTTGATTTATGCTTAAGATGATGGAATAATATTAATAGTCATCAATTTCCCAACTATGGGTAAGACTATATGCAGGCTTGTTGAGCGACCAAATACTTTTCAATTTTCTTTATAATACATGCATTATTCGCCTAGTCGAAACATTTCCAAATCAAATTAAAATAATAATTCTATGTATTTCCTGTCCTTGGATAAAACAAAACACAATCGTTGAAGAACTATAAGATATGCTCATGAAAAAGAATAATCCATATGGTTGATTTTATCCATAGAGCTACTTTGTCAGTGTCAGTTAGCAACCATATCAAATTAATAATTCTGAACAATCTTCAGGAAACCGAAATTCTGTGGAACGTCATTGTAACTAGGGCTTACATTAATCAAGAAATGTGTGAGATAGTATAACTGAAGTTGACAAGCTTCTATCTTTATATTGGTGTAAGTATGCATGCGCTTCATCAAATATATCAATCTCTCTATCGATAATTTCAACGAGGCCTTTCTTATCGTTTATATTGGTGTAATTTAGCTCATGTCTGATATTCTAGTTTGTGTCTCTTTTTATTATTTTACAATTGCGTACATTTAAGCGTGTGCCGTGTGGGATCTAGCAGCAGTACTCAACATAAACAAAAGACAAAGATAATTTTTCTAAACGTGGGATTATGACTCCTTCAAGCAGTTATAATTTATAAACATGTCCTTTTACTTTCAATGATATCTAGCTAGTAATTAACAATTCTGATAATAGGTTATATGCTACCTTCGATCGTTCTTAGTTTTTTGAGAAATTTATGTCTATTTTTATAATTAGACTTCTTTTAAATTGTCTCTTATATTAATTATATTTTTACTAAAATACTTTTAATTACTTTACAATTTTGTATTCAATAAAAAATAAATATTATTATAAATTAATAATATACTATAATAAACTATTTTTTCTCTTGATAATTTTTTTTCTTAGTCAAATATACTATAATAAACCATTTTTTCCTTTTTTTATGCGGGTTGACAAAATTACATATCTGCAGTTCTGTCACCTGAATTTGTCACACATTTGTTGTATCCTAAATGATTTTCACATTATTTAAAATTAACATTACGAAATGAATGAATAAATCCTTAAAAACAATATCATCACATTCACAAACCTTTAAGTCTCTGTTTATACGCTCATTTAAAAGGTCGGGGAGAAAAATATTATATTTATGCCCTCAAACTATGGAATATTAAATGTACCAAAAATAAAAACTATGGAATATTAAGGATGTCATAGGACGATTTTTGTTAATGTGATCTAGCTAGGTTAACTCGTTAGCAACCCTCTGTTTTTTTTTTTTTTTTTGTCTTTACTAACCACTTTATCCATTTTATGTTTGAACTTTGAAGATACTTATTTTGCCCGTTTCCTTGGACCTTTTGGTTCAAATGAGAAGCAAAGAGTCGGCTATGATATATATAACTAACATATTGATAAAAAAAAGAAGTCATAAATGGTACGTAGGATTTGAATTTGAGATCACTTATTATATTAAAAGGCATCATATACCAATTGATGTACATTGGTAATAGATCATCACTAATATGTGAATTAACTAGTATACAATTATATTTAATGTTTAAAGGACAAAACTAAGGGAGATAAGTAGGGATTTCCCCCCCCTCCCCTCCTAGAGCCATATGAGAAAAGAGAAGAAAAAAATATTTATATACGAAAATAAATAAGAAAAAAATTAATTAGCTGAATTAATATTTGTTTAATTTTTTATAATAGTATATTCTATTTCTAGTTTTATAGAGAAAATTACAATTTTTTTAAAAACTCATTATTTATTTAAAAATTATTTATTAGAAATTAAGATATTTAAATAATTATGTAAAAAAAATATTTTCCTTTTAATACATTTTTGGATAGAATAAGATTTTTGTCACTCATGTAGGCTTATCGAACAAAATTATATTTTATATGTTACGGGAGATTAATGAGATTAATCTTATCTATATCTTTGTATTTCAAATTGGTTTGTTATATATTTTAAATATAGGTTAGTTGTTAGTTTGTTAGACATAATCTTATCTAGTTATTAGTTTGTTATCTAATTTGTTATACTTTGTAACCTATAAGTACAGAGTTTTATTATCAATAAAATTACTCAACACATTTCTGTAAATATCTTCTTAACATGGTATCAGCCTAAGATCGATTCCTGTCACTTTATTCACAATGACTACACCACCAGATCATTCATCTCCATATTATCTCCATTCTTCTGATCAACCTGCTCAACCACTTGTCACACAGCTCCTCAATGGTGACAATTACCCCACTTGGAGTCGAGCTATCATTATGGCATTAGAAGCAAAAAATAAACTTGGATTTATTGATGGTACCATTCCCAAATCTGAACCAAACAGTCCAAATCTTCCATTATGGATTCGTTGCAACAGTATGGTCCAATCTTGGATTGTACATTCAACCACCCCAACAATTGCCAATTCCATTATCTGGATTAAGAGTGCACGTGACATTTGGCTTGATCTTCAAACTCGTTTCAATCAGAAGAATGCACCACGGATTTTTGAAATTCGTAGAGCAATTTCTAATCTAACTCAAGGCAACAATTCCATCTCTGCATACTACACGATGTTGAAGGCATATCGTGACGAACTTGAATCTTATCGCACACTTCCAGCATGTGCTTGTGGTATTGTGCAAAATTTCAATGCCATCTATGATAATGATCATCTCCTGGATTTTCTCCAAGGGTTAAATGATTCATATGCTTCTGTTAGAAGTCAAATTCTTCTTATGGACCCACTTCCATCAGTGCCAAAAGCATATTCTCTTTTTTTACAGGAAGAACGTCAACGTTCTTTATCAGATTCTCGATCTGTCACATTGGATCAATCAGCAATGTCTGTTCAACATGCTTCATCCCGCAATGCCAATTCTAAGTCTCAATATCATTGCTCTATTTGCAATGTTGATGGTCATTCTGACAGTCGTTGTTACTCAAAAATTGGATATCCTTCCTGGTGGAAACATGATGTTGGTTCTAAGAAATCTCGGCGTGGCTCTACTAGTCATTATAATCGTGACTCGGGATCTTCTCTTCAAGCTCATTCAAATGCTGCTGTTATTACACCATCTTCGAATTCTTCACCTCCGAATAATTTAACTCCAACTCAGGTTCAACAGCTTCTTTCTCTCCTTAATACTGGTAATGAACAACCTGCTGCAAACTTTGCAGGTACTTCTTTCCGCTGTTTTGCTTCTTTTAAACCTCATTCTACCATTTGGATTCTAGATTCTGGTGCCACACATCATATGGTATCTGATCTGTCTCTTTTTCACTCATACAAAAAAGTATCTACCTCTGTTAAATTGCCTGACAATCAATTGGTTCCAATTCACCATATTGGTTCTGTTTTTTTAAAACCAGGTCTTTCAATCTCAAATGTCCTACATGTTCCATCTTTTCACTTTAATCTCTTGTCCATTAACAAACTTTCCACAGACACTAATTCTTGGATTACTTTTACTCCCACTACTTGTTTCTTACAGGACCAGAAGACGAAGAAGATTACTGTGATGGGTGAGCAACATGGGGGCCTCTACACCATGGATAATTCCTCTGCTGCTTTTGTCGCTTCTGCATCTTTTGGTTCTCATTTTGATTTGTGGCATTGGCGCCTTGGACATCCAGCCATAACTTTATCTCCACAGTTCAATAATTTAGATTCGAGCATTAAGTTTTCAAATAAATGCACTTGTACTGTTTGTCCTTTGGCTAAACAGTCTCGTTTAAAATTTCCTTTGAGTTGCATCTCTACTGTTAAATGTTTTGAATTAGTTCATTTTGATATTTGGGGACCATATAGTAAAAATCATTCTTCTGGTGCCAAATTTTTCTTGACTGTGGTTGATGATTTTTCTAGGAGTACTTGGGTATTTCTCATGCAACACAAAAGTGAAGTTAACTCAATTCTCCCTTTCTTTTTTAAAATGGTTGAAAATCAATTTCACTCGAAAATTCAAAAAATTCAATCTGATAATGCACGTGAGTTTTTCAATTCCAATACCACTCTTTTCTTTCAAAATTTGGGAGTACTCCAACAATCAAGTTGTGCTTATACTCCTCAACAGAATGGTATTGTAGAACGTAAACACAGACATTTACTAAACATTGCACGTGCCTTACATTTTCAATCCAACTTGCCATTAGATTTTTGGGGAGATTTTGTATTAACTGCTGCTTACATAATTAATCGCTTACCTACAACAATCTTACAAGGTCGCACACCCCATGAAATTCTTTTTAATAAAAAACCAAATTTTTCACACCTTCGAGTCTTTGGTTGTTTGGTTTATGGTCGAAATACCAACATCAGTCACAAATTTTCTAATCGGGCATCTCCAGGAATTTTTTTAGGGTACCCTCATGGTCAAAAAGGATATAAAATATTTGATTTATCTTCACAAAAAATTTATGTTACAAGAGATGTTATTTTTCATGAACATATTTTCCCCTATCAAATGCTTAATGCTCAGAATCCAAAATTAGTGTTACCTTTACCCCCACCAGACATGACCATTTCTTCTCCCATTATTCACCCATTTCCTGAAGAGGATTTACCCCCTCATGACCACCAACAACCCCTAAATCCTTTTCAACCATTCCCTGTTGCAATAGAATCTGAACAATCAGCACCATCCACCGAACAACCCACACCACCTACCACTATTATCTCTCCACCACATGTTCCGCACTATACAACACGTACGAGACACCGCCCTCGTTATCTTGATGATTATGTGGTTTCTCTCCCTTCATCACAGTCTTCTTCTTCTACCAATGGTTCAGGTTCCCTTTATCCTATTTCTAATTTTTTATCTTATGACCGTTTTTCAAATTCCTATCGTTCTTTTCTTTCTTCTTTGGCTGTTGATACTGAACCAAAGTCTTATTCGGAGGCTAAGAATTTTCCGGAATGGCGCAATGCCATGCAGTCTGAGATTGATGCCTTATATGAGAACAAAACTTGGTCATTAGTACCTCTACCAGCCGGAAAAAAGGCAATTGGTTGTTGGTGGGTATATAAAATTAAACGAACTTCAGATGGCAGTATCGAACGATATAAAGCGAGACTTGTTGCCAAGGGTTATACTCAGATTGAAGGAGTTGATTACTTTGAGACTTTTGCTCCTGTTGCCAAACTTGTCACAGTTCGAGTCCTCCTCTCCATTGCTGCAACTAAACAATGGTCGTTACATCAACTTGATGTCCATAATGCCTTTCTACACGGGGATTTACATGAGGATGTATTTATGCAACTACCCCCTGGTTTTCGTCGTCAAGGAGAGACCCGCGTTTGCAAACTACAAAAATCTTTATATGGTCTTAAGCAAGCTTCAAGGAATTGGCATTCAAAATTCTCACAAGTTCTTCTTGATTTTGGTTTCACTCATAGCAATGCTGACCATTCACTATTTTGCTTGCATCACAATTCTAGCTCTGTGTTTCTTCTTCTTTATGTCGATGATATCATCATTACAGGTTCACATCTTCATCTTATTACTCTGGTTAAGGATTTTCTACACAAAAAATTCAAAATTAAGGACTTGGGACGATTGAAGCACTTTCTCGGTATCGAAGTTGCCACATCTAAAAAGGGTTTATTTCTATCTCAACGTCAATATGCTCTTGACATCATCTCTGATAGTGGTCTTACTGGTTCAAAACCAGTAGATTTTCCCATGGAGCAACATTTGAAATTCTCTCCATCACATGGTACTGCATTATCTGATCCTTCCCCATATCGTCGCCTTGTGGGTCGCTTAATTTATCTTACAGTCACACGTCCAGATATCACTCACTCGGTCAATATATTAAGTCAGTTTATGCATGCTCCTTGCCAATCTCACATGGTTGCTGCTATTCGTCTTGTTCGTTACCTAAAGGCCACACCTGGGCAAGGTCTGTTTTTTTCATCTAATTCAGACTTCTCCCTTCGTGCTTATTGTGATTCAGACTGGGCTAGTTGTCCCATAACTAGACGGTCCACAACTGGTTATTGTATTTTTTTGGGTACTAGCATCGTTTCTTGGAAAACAAAAAAACAAAGTGTGGTTTCCCGTTCATCCGCTGAAGCTGAGTATAGAGCAATGGCAAATGCAACTTGTGAAATCAGTTGGCTTTCATATCTTTTGCAAGACATTGGCCTTCCCATTTCCGGATCAACTCCTCTGTATTGTGATAATCAATCTGCTCTTCATATTGCTTCCAATCCAGTTTATCATGAGCGCACTAAACACATTGAAATTGATTGTCATGTTGTTCGTGAAAAAATTGCTTCTGGTCTAATTAAAACTATGAAAGTCAGTTCAGTGAATCAAATAGCAGATATATTTACCAAGTCTCTTGGTAGAGATCAGTTCATGCACTTAAAAGCCAAGATGAGTGTTTCAAACTTACACACACCATCTTGAGGGGGAGTGTTACGGGAGATTAATGAGATTAATCTTATCTATATCTTTGTATTTCAAATTGGTTTGTTATATATTTTAAATATAGGTTAGTTGTTAGTTTGTTAGACATAATCTTATCTAGTTATTAGTTTGTTATCTAATTTGTTATACTTTGTAACCTATAAGTACAGAGTTTTATTATCAATAAAATTACTCAACACATTTCTGTAAATATCTTCTTAACACTATATATATAGAAAGTTCATGTAGTGTTTACAAAAATAATATAAAAAAAATTCTAACATAGTACAGTTTTTTCTTCTTAAGTGATAGAGTTATATTTTGTACATACACGTGCATGTAAAATATAAATTACTTGGAAAGTAAGAATTATACATGTAAAATATAAATAGAGAAATTATTTTGTTCTTTTAAGATATTATTATAAGATCAACTAACAAATTGTTGGTTTGAATGGTGATATGCGCCTAGCATATGCTCTTTTCCAAGCTAGTAGAAGCATAAAATCATCCATATTTGATTTAATTTGCTCATTATCTCGATAGATGTTGATGATTATGTTCCTTGCATGAGTTATAACTAAATTGAATGAATTTATAACAGGAAAAGCCAATAACACAGAGCAAGTCAAGCAAAGGAAACTCCCACGCCATCAGCGTGGGATGCCACGCCATCAGCGTAGATGTTAGAAGTTGTCACGCTGTCAGCGTGAAGCCTGCGCCATCAGCGTGAGAAGCTGCCCAGAAGTGCAATCTCCACTGGAGGTCCACGCTTTCAGCGTGGAGACCCACGCCACCAGCGTGGGCATGTCAAAGTTACCACGCCACCAGCGCGAGGTTCACGCCATCAGCGCGACAAGGGCCCTGGAAATGGATTCCCCACTGGAATGCCATGCCCTCAGCGTGGACTGCCACGCCTTCAGCGTGGAACTTGAAATGAAGCCACGCCGTCAGCGTGAGATCCCACGCTATCAGCGCGGGACTCTGCTGACTGTGTAAAATTGAATTCTGCTGAGGACAAAGCTGGGTTTTCACATGTCTTTTATAAATAGCCCAACTCCAGCATTGAAGGCACGTTCCTACACTTCAGAAACCACAAAATCTAGGGTTTTAGGAGCTTGGGAAGTTTTTGTTAGGGCTTGGGGGTTGAAGGTTCAAGTGGGGTTCATTCTCCATCTTCTTCTTCCTTGCTTCTGCTGGGGATGATTCTTTTTGTAGCTCAACCACCCATTATGAGGTTTGGCTGAGCATTTATTGTAGTTAGGGCCAAAGCACTTAATGTAAATCTTTTTGGGATGTATTGAATGCTATTGTTCATTTATTACAAGCTATTTTACTGCACTTTGTCTTAATCTTTCCATCTCTTGCCTAGACATAGCTAACCTAGGTAAAAGCTTAGAGCTTAAGTTCACAATAGACATACTGGGGCTTTAGTTTCAGACCTAAGTGTGGTGACTTGCTAACATCACCTAGACATAGGGATGGGTGCTTGCAACTTAACTTATTTATGTGTTGCTTAATGCTTAACTTGCTCAAGATCACTAAGAGATTAGGGTTGGATGGTGAGTTAAAGAACTAAGTGGAAGAGACATCAAAGCTTAGTCAACTTAAGAAGAACACATTAGTTGAATAGCTTGGATAATAGAATACAGTAGTCAATATCATTCCAGAGGGAGGCACATTGAGTGTGGGTTGCCCTAGCTACATTTCCATACATATTGTTACTATCTAATCTGTTTTTGATATTAATTTATACCCGCATTTAATTTTAATCTCATTTACTCGATTCACACAACAACAACCACAACATTATTCTTCTTTATTTTGATATCCAACTTATCGATCAAAATTATAGTCTATTTGGTCAACAATCCTCGTTGGGAACGACAAATCCCTTACTTTCACTTTATTACTTGTACGACCGGTATACTTGCCGAGTCCGCAACAAGTTTTTGGCGCCGTTGCCGGGGATTGTTTTAGCCAAATTCATTATAAATTTTTATCCTTAAGATTGGATTTATTTTGTTTCTAACCTGCTTCCAGAGTATATGCGAGGTACCGTTAGCCCTGACCACCTTCAGTTTGATCCCGAAATCGAGAAAACCGCAAGGAGGAATCGAAGGCTAGCGAGGCTAAGGAGGGAAGCAGAAGGGTCTAGTTCTCAACCTCTAGAAGAAGAAACATTTGAAGAGGAACTAGACATGGCTGAAAACAACAATGAGCAGCCAAGGCCGGAGGATGAATTAATGGAGAATATTCTTGCTCCATTGTTTGTCCGTCCAGCACCCAGCATAGTCAGGCCACCGATTCAGGCCCATCACTTTGACATCCACCCGTCTCTTATCAGTTTGGTGGAGAAGAATCAATTTGGTGGTGAGGATGATGAGGATCCTCACGACTTTGCTGACCACTTTATGATGATTTGCGATACCATCCGCCATCAAGGAGTGACGGAAGATGCCATTCGACTCCGCCTTTTCCCTTTTGCTTTGAAGGGAAAAGCACTCAGGTGGTTACATCGTCAGCCTTCAAATAGCATCACCACCTGGGATGAATTGATGGCAAGATTCTTCGCTCAGTATTTCTCTATGGAAAAGTATAACCGCTTGGTGAATGAGATCACCAACTTCACACAACTTCATGGAGAAACACTATGTGCGGCGTGGAATCGTTTTCAGGAGCTAATCCGGCGTTGCCCTCAGTATGATATGCCGGTTGGGAAGAAGGTGAGAATCTTCTTTAATGGGATGACACCTGAATCCAAATTGATAGTCAATGGAGCAGCCGGAGGCTCAATAAGATCCAAGACCGCAGCCCAGACATATGAGCTGATTGAATCTTTGGCAAGGACTGAAAATGAGAGTATGACAAGTCAGCCCAAACGAGAAGTCATCCATCTGGGTAGCACTGACGCAATGCTGGCTGAGCAAAAACTTCTATCACAACAGCTAGCCATCCTCAATGCTAAATTTGACAAACTAGAGGTCTCAAAAGCTCAAGCTTCATCAATTAGAGCGGGCACAGTTGTTTGTGAATATTGCCAAGGGGACCACGAGTCTAATGTGTGTCCAACCTTAGTGGGGGCTGATCCAATTCAGGTGAACGGAGTTTGGTATGACCAAAGGCCACCACAAGGTTATCAAAGAAACTATAATCAAGCTTCTGGGAGTAGTAGTAGCTATCCTAGAAAACCATATGGAGGTGGGTTGGACTACAAGTCTAACCACTACTTACAACCACCACCCATCCCTCCCAAGGAACCATCTGAGCTTGAAAAAGCTATGTTGCAATTGGCCAAAACCACTAATGATCACATCCAAAATACTGATGCCTTCATGTATGAGACTAGATCTCATTTGAAAAACCAAGGCGCTTCCATCAGAAATTTGTAGACACAAATTGGCCAAATATCTAGACAACTAGCTGAGAGACCACCGGGCCAATTCCCTAGTGATACTGTTGTTAATCCTAGGGAACATGCTAAGGCCATCACCACTAGGAGTGGCATTGTTATTGCTCCTAAAGAGAAGGTCCAAGTGGTGCCAAGAGAAGAGGAGAAGGAGATTCCAAAAGCTGATGCAGAATCTGAAATTTCTGCAACACCTAAAAATTCTGCAGCACCAGGAAATTCCAGCAGCTTAGAGGAACAAGAGAAGAAAAAGGGGAAGGCGAAAGTCACAGCTGAACCTACACAGCCCCTGGATGTTTCCAGATTTGAGAAGCCTCCTTATCCCTTAAGGATGAAGCAGCAGAATCAGAAGAAACAATATGCCAAGTTCCTTGAAATGTTTAAGAAGCTGCAAGTCAACATTCCATTTGCTGAAGCTTTGGCCAATATGCCAAACTATGCAAAGTTCATGAAGGAATTGCTTTCTAAGAAGCACAAGCTCCAAGATTGCGAGACTGTGGTGTTAACTGAAGAGTGTAGTGCTATTATTCAGAGTAAAGTTCCACCAAAGCTCAGAGATCCAGGGACAAATGTTACCTTTGCAATTCTACAAAATACATATGACAACATTGAGTTGACGTGGCTCTACTTTTTTCGTGTTAAATTAAGGTGAAGCCATAATTGCGAGTACAAGAGTTGTTAAATTTAAGATCATAACTTTAGAATGAAATACTTTGCTCTTTACTTACCTGCCTTATCCTCTCAATAAATAAACAACGTCAAGACATAAAATAAAATTATCTTTTCTAAATGGTGAGATTCTGCATGTCTTTTAACTGTTAGTTAGCATTAAAGTGCCTCCTAATTGGTACTCCTGGATTTATAAATAAATGAAAAATTATCTTTTATCTTAGACTTAAATATAAATAAATCTAATTAATTTTATTTTATTTAATAATAGTATTTTTAAAATACTATTTATTTAATTTTATTTTTATTTTTAATGACTCATTTTTATTTATGATAACCAAATTTTAAAAATAACTTTATTTTTTACTTAAGATTAGAAAAATTAGATAATATCAACTAATGTTTATAATTAATATAAAAAATTATATATTTTTACTCATGTATTAGATACATGTCGAACATTCAACACATTTATCTGAATCTTGCAGAAGAGACAGTTTTATCACACACAGAGCCTTTTGTGACGCCTTAACTGAAGAAAATAGCCGAGTAAACCACTCATTAACGAGTGGCGTGGCACCAACAACAACAGCCCTGGAAAATGAATTGCCGGATCTTATTGCCACTACAATGCCTCTAACCGCTAGTTCCAACAACAGTACTGTATCCGAATTCAACAACAACTACGACCTTAAGAGCCCACTCCAAGAAAACATTGTCCCAATGCCATTCAAGTCCATTAGCATGGGTGGTGGCATGTTCTCCAACACCACTTCTTCAGCTGGTACACTCTTTGGTGGTCCAAAAAACTTATCTCATCCCTCTTCTTCCACTCTTCAACTCAGCTCCAACAACTCCACTGCTTTCAATTACTTCCAAGACAGCAAAAACGCTTGTGCCTCATCTCACATGTCTGCCACAGCTTTATTGCAGAAAGCAGCACAAATGGGTGTCACTGCAAGCAATAATAATAGCATTGTTAACGCTCCAACCATGATGCAGAAAAGCTTTGTTAGTGCCATGACTGGTCCTGACCAAAACCATATTTCTTCCTATGACCACTTCCATCATCCAAACCCTGATGATCAATCTCACAATATGGTTGGGATTAGTGGCGCCGGAGCCTTCACCAACCAGTTTTTTCTCAAGGGACAACAAGAAATGTCACTGATATTTGATTCCAACACTAGTGATATGAGAATGTTCAGCCCAATGTTCATGGGAAGAGACCACAACCAAGGACTGATGAAGAACGTGGAGCAAGAGATTGGTACTAGTTCGAGTTTGGTTCATGACTTCTTGGGCGTTGGGGATACAACTTCAAGGGTGTACGAACCACAGAAACAACAACAGCAAAGATTGGAGTTAGACGCATTAACCCACCAGAGGTTGCAGATTATGAATCAGTTTCACCACCACCTTCCACATGGGGATTCTGCTACTATGGAGAAATCCATTTGGGACATTTGAGAACCGACACAAACTATGTATGCCCAGTTTAGACTAAAAGAAAAGAGAATGTTTCCCTATGAGTTTCTGAAACTTTGTAAACATATAATGTCTGTAACAGATTCCTCAGCCAAATTCACCTTAATAATTAATGCACCAATCTTTCGAATCAACAGTACTCCCTCCAATCCTTTTTATAACTTATAAGGTACAACTTAAAAGTTAATTTAATCTTTTTTGTAAAGTTCAATCTATAAATGCTCTTTATTAACATTAATTCTTGAATGACATAATAGTAAAGAAACATAATCCATAAATGTTAATTTTATTTACAAGGATAATTTTTAAAAAAAATAGTAAAGTAAGACTAATTTAATTCTTTTAACTAAATTCTTTAATATGTGTGAATTAGTTAATTAAATCTTATAATGCGAGAAAATGTTTAATTAAACTTGGGAAAAAAAGCACAAGTTCAAACTGGTGAATTGATTTTAATGCAAGGAAATGTGTTTGGAAATCTCACGAAACTGGAACTAGAATCCTATTGAGTGATAAAAAATGTAGTAATATTATCTTATTAGCTTAAATAATACGTATTTTGGTTCATAATAAACTCTTAGAAAAGAACAAAGAATTTTAAGTGTGTGATTAAGTTCAAACTGAGAATTAGTCTCATAACTAATTCAAAGGAATGAAGTTTGTAGAAATATATTGAAGTCTCACCTAGAAATCAAATATTTTAATTACGATAATTAAAAAAAAAGTACTTCATGTACCCAAAAAAAATACTTCTTTTGGTCATGTTTTAGTCATGGTTTGATTGATTCATAGTTACTCCATGGTTTGTGTAAAATCCTTAAAAATATTTTTTTTATATAATAATAATAATAATAATCTTAGAAATTTATTTTTTAATTAAATGATAATCGTAGAATAGATTATAAACTGGAATAAATTTCCAGCAACGTAGTATTTTTAGGATAAATTCAAATCCTTAGAAAAATCTTTCTGGAGATCCAGGTGGAAAAAATCTAGCCCTCACTAGTTTTCCACGTATAGGTATGCATTAATGAAGGGAATAAGGTAATGATTAACTTTGATAAAAATCTAGATATTTTTCTCCTAACTAAGCTACTTTCTAATAGTATAAATAATATTGAAAATTCAGACTCTCTGCACCGAAAAACTTCTCAGCTTTCTCTCCTCACAAATTTTCTCCACCACTTTCCTTTCTTTTACATAAAATCCTTCTCTCTTAAAAATTATCCCGACAGTTTCCTTTCTTTTACGTAAAATCACTCCAGTAAATCCCTACTTCATTCACCGAAATTATCAAAAGTAGGCTAGACTTCAATCTTTAACTTAGAAATAAACTAAGTTAATTTATGTTATTAATAGGTCATATAAAGAATTTAAGAATACCGTGATTTTGTTATAATGAAGAGGTGCAGGATATTATAATTACTACTAACCTTGGGTATACGTGAATGATTTTTTTATATAGATATTGTTACTATTAACTTTTAAACTAAAAGACTAATAGCATATGGAAATATAGTAAGAATAGCTTATGAAACATCATCACTGATGGCTTATATTTACACCTCGGCATCTCTAAATTTTGCTGGATATACCTCGGCACTTCGGCATGGCTGCACTTCCTTCACTCATTCTTACACTTTTAATTCTGCACCTGCCGTGTTCTTCCCATGTATTGAACCTGTATTGATGTGCTTGTATAATTCCTGCACTATGTATAACTCCATAAAGCATGCAAAACCGGCCATGAGGATACCCCGACACCTTTGTACCTCGGCATGGATGACACCTACCTCGGAAAGATCGGCACCTCAGCATTTCCACTGCACCTCGGCAAGTAACCATCACAAGCCATGTATAACCATGTTAAGTGAACTTAGCCATCCATGAACTCGGCCACCCAAGAACTCGACCACCATGACTCAATAACACCCGGCCACCCATGCTCAATGAAAACCGGCCTACCCATAAACCATGCAGTTGCTGTCAGCTTGAACACTGTTTCGGCAACCATGCATGCAGGACCAGCTACCCCGTAAGCTGTCCTCGGCAGCCTTGTCATCACCTCGGAAAGTCCGAGCTTAGTTCCTATACAAGCCCAATTATAGTACCTATGTAGGTTATAGTTACCTCGGCATCACTCCACTACCCAATGCAATCTCGTCCATACCATAAGCTACACCTCGGCACCATGTAACTCTAAAGTATTCCGGCCACTCAGGAGCATACCGCAGCACGTATACAAGTTGGCTATGCTCATAGTACCATGCATGTCTGGTTCCCCTTACCTCCTATATATTCTCTTGCCACCGCGACCCATGTCGGAAATGGACAACAGTACACTGCTGCACCATTGCATGACCGGGGTTACCTCCATCTCGGAACAGTTACCCCGTCGGATTGCCTTTACCTCGGCACTTAGGAACTCGCCTTAGTAGATATCTATCTTGGCACCTTAGAGATATCGGATTATCTTTCCTTATAGACCTCGGTCCATGAAATTACACAGACCTCGGCACTTACAAATTTAACGAGCCATGAACCATGCAGCTCAATGAAACCCACAGCTCTAACATCTCGGCACTTCCTCAGTGCGGGTTACACACTTATCTCGGTATCTCGGCATACCCATGGTACCTCGGCATCTCGAAAACTAGGATCATAAACGCTCATGATACCTTATAAGATTATAATCATTCTTTTACTCGGAATGAGTATATAAGCTCCGATGAATCATTCTAGCTACCCACGATTAGTCTAAGTTCCTATTACTTTTACACCACTAATCCCAGATAGAGACATCTAGTCTAAATAAATGGCTATTCCAGAATCCTTATTATTATTATTATTATTATTATTATTATTATTATTTTATAACTTACCACATTAACTAACCAGGTGATAAGTAACTAGTTATTATAGCTCCAATATTCCAAGGTTAGTTATCCCGGTTAATCCTGGATACTTCATTTCATAATAATCAGCTATGATATATTCCCCACTATGGTAAATATACATGGTCAATCAATTCGAATTATTTCACTAACTCGATCCTTACTACATATATTATACCACTAAATTTGGCAGATATTAAATAGAT
This sequence comes from Glycine latifolia, assembly GCA_013407115.1. Lineage (NCBI taxonomy): Eukaryota > Viridiplantae > Streptophyta > Magnoliopsida > Fabales > Fabaceae > Glycine > Glycine latifolia. The sequence continues at coordinate 1,884,081 of CM023960.1, forward strand.
TTATTTTTAGTTGGTATAATTTTACGTGGGCATGATATGAAATGTTATCTATCTTAATTTATGGAAGAAGAGCTAAATCTTCTTTGTATTGTGAATTTTTGTGATAAAAACCTATGATTTTAAGAATGACCCGAGTTGTGAAAACCGGGCCTATGCTACTATCAGTTATGAGAATGACCTGAGTTGTGAAGATCGGGCCTATGCTACTATCAGAGATCAGGTGCTAATACATGGAAATTCATGCATGATTAGCGTAAGACGGTCGCAGCATTTCTACATAATGTACATATGTAGATGACCATGTGCACCTGTGACCATTACATTTTCATTTCATGCATTCATGCATTCATACAAGCATTTTATGCCTTCATTAAATATATTGAATGATTTGCTAACCTTTCTAATGAGTTTTATGAAATAGATTTGCCTTATTTATTAATCTTTCTAATGTGTTTAATATATTAGGTTTGTCTTATTTACTAACCTTCTAACATATTGGTGGTTTAGATTTGCCTACCGAGAAATTTATTTCTCACTAGATTTATTTTATGTTTTTTTTTAGATGACAATGATGGTCAGATTTCTTGAGGCTCTGGAGTAGTCTTGATATATTGAAGAAGCTATGTATTAGGCTGAATTTTGGAAAAGAATTTTGTACTTGTACAAACTTTTGTAACAAAAATATGATGTATAAATATCTCGTTCTTTTTGTTTCTATTTCTCTTGTTTTCTATTTTTAGTTGAAGGACAAGAGGATTAAATAAAATAAAGATAAAATAATTAATTAAATAATTAAGTAATTAAATAAATAAAATTAGTGAGGATGTCACAGTTTGGCCATAGAATAATCTTCAGGTGTGTTTGGTAGGAGATCTCCACTTTTCCAAGAATCTTAATTAACTTGAGAAACTTAGTTTCTCACTATTGATATGTATTTTTAAGAAATATATTCCTTGAAATCATCTTTAACTCATGTTCATACATAAATATTTCATGTTACTTTTTATTAAATTATTTAATGTGATAATTATTAATAAAAATATCACGTAATTCATTGATTTCTAAAAAAATTATTTAAAAATTTTCAATTATCAATCAAATAAATTTTCTTTATTGTCAGAGAACATGATTCTCAAGCATAAAATTTTTTATTCCCTACCAAAGATCAGCTAGTGATATAAGAAAATTATATATAACACAAATTCAATAAGGTGTGAAAACAAAAAAATAAGGTTTTTATGCAAACTTCACATTACTAGCACAACACTCTAACCAACTAAGTTAATAAGTTATTTGTGTTAAATAACAATTAATGCCACTGTATATAATATTAAAATTTCTAATGCATATTTAATACACATATAAATTTACATAATAAATTTTATAAAAATTAATTAAATTTATGATCTATTAATTAAATTTATTAGAGTGCCTAAAATGCGATTATTCTATGCCTAAAATTAAATTTAATTCCTTTGAATTAATTAAACCATTATTTTTAATATTAAAGTGCTATTATTTCGATGGATTACGAATGCCTAAGTGCCTAAAATGCGGCATTGTGTTTGATGGGTCAACAAGTCCAGGTCAGAAAGGCCCATAAGTACTTGGTCGAGGGTCCTGCTTCCTACACCAACATTTTTTTCAATACACCCAGCATGAATAGTGAAATTTCAATTTTGTCTTGTATGTAATTCGTAAAGGTTCTCCATAAGAACCTTTACGGATTCATAATCCTCTTATGGATTCGCAATCCGTATGAACCTTACGGATTCATAATCTGTAAGGTGAATTTTTGAAATAATGATCCAAGTAGGTGTCGAACTTGTGACCTTCCGGTTATAAGCACAGTGCTCTAACCAATTGAGCTAATAGATCATTTATATTAAAATCTAATTAATATTACTATATATAACATTACAAATTTTAATGCATATTTAATACACATAAATTTACATAATAATTTTTATAACAATTAATTTTTATCTAATAATATTTTTTTTTACATATATAACTTTCTAAAGTATATGAACCTATAATTTTATAAAATTAAAAATTCTAATGTATATGAACCTAATATTACCTATGAATTTTAATTGAACCATTATTTTTATTTTAAATTTATTTATCTAAAAATGCATATATTTTAAAACAATAAATTTTAAAAAATATATGCATTTTTAGAAGGTCAAAATTATGTAAGTGGAAGGTCACAAGTTCGACATGTACTTGAGTCATTATTTTGAAAACCATTTTAAAAAATTTTAATTCGTAAGGATTCACCTTACATATAGGTGTTGGGTTCTTCGTCGAATAGAACATTTCATTTTCTTTCTCTCTATTGTGTTTTATTGTTTTTGGAATGATGGTACGAACTACCTATTTTATGAGGGAAAAGATAATTTTCCCTTGTGATTACAAAACTACCAATGGATCCTTCTGAGCCTTTCTACATTTTTGGTTTTTCTTCTTTCTGTTTTGTTTTTTAAATTTGGATTGATTTGTTATTATAGATCAGAAATGGAGTGTGGTGTTGCAGAAGAGAAAGAGAAGAGTCATTGAAGTGATGACACCCTTTTCCAAATTTAATAGATGTGAACTTTTTAATCAGACTATAATTGTCTAATCAATGGATCTCTTAGCATGAAGTGTTCTTCATAAAAAATGATTAATTATTTCTATAAAAAAAAACTTTTCTGTGCACGGTAAGGTATTAGAAGTTTTTTTTTCCTTCAATTTATTATCACATTTTTTTTTATAATTTTTTAAAGTTTGGTTTGGTTCAACCATGAGATAATGAGAAATTAATTAGAACAAAAATTAATATAAGTTATAAAAGTTGCCAATTTACTCTCTTGTAAATGAAAATAAAAATTATGATAGCAAGAAATGTTTTCAGAACAATATTATTCTATTTAAACTTATCCACCTCAATTTTTGTTAAATTTATTAAATTTTGATTGCTGATTCAACTCAAATTGCTGAAGTACTATTGGGTGGCGTATAGGTACACAGTTTCAAAATTTGTGTAAAGTACATGATTATGCAAAAGTCATCACATATAACTTTTATTAAATGATAGTATTTATTATTTGGTAAGAAAAAATCATTTTAATTATATTAAAAAAGATATATAATTGTACAGAGTCGCGATAAACAGTACTGTTACAATAAAAAAGCCAAGGAGTGTAGAATTTGCATAGTTGCATTGCAATTGTTTACTGGATCTGTTCAGCTTATAATGCAATCGCATTCTCTGGTCCAATTGCTGAATGTATATCGACTTGCTATTTTTCAAATTGTTTTTGATTTTTAAGAAAAGGTAATGAATATAAAATATGAGCTTATTTATAGTAATTGTTATTAATAGTTGTTGTTTAAGCTTTGTATTTAAAAACTATATTGATCCTTAATCAAATTTTATTTATTTTTCAATTGAGTTTTAAATTTTACTTATTTTTCAATTGAGTGTTAAATTAGTATCAAATTTTAAATTAGTCACTATCTACTTTTCAGATGAATTAGAGAATTAAAAAAAAAAAAGCTTTGCCAGCTCACTGCAATTTATATTTTATTTCAAAATAAAATAAACTTTAATTTAGTCCCTACTACTTAAAGTAAAAAATAATAATTATATAAAAGTTTCAAAAGTATTAAAAATCATCCTACACAGTCCTTCAACTTCAAATTTTAATATTTTGAGACTGTTTATATAGTTTCATTACTTTAGTTTCATTACTTTAAAAGACTATTCACCAGAAGAGAAATATATTAAGAACTAAATTGATAGTTTAGTCTTCAAATTATACGCTTTGTTTTTATGCAAATGGATGTCAAATTTGTGTTAACTTGTAAATTCAGTTAGGTTTACAAGCCTACTCTTGGAAATCAAGCTGACATATTTGCAAACTCGCTTTTTGTTGAACTCTAACTCCCATGAAATTAATAAAGCTGCCTGTGAGTTCAACACGAGTGGGCGAGTTCAATTTCTTCTTAAAAGAGCAAAACAACAGTCCTTTGTGCAATTTGAACGCGCGAGTAAGGCTCGCTTTGTTGTTTTCAAAGACCTTGGTTCGGCTCGATTCTTACCATCTATAATGAGGAGCACGATTCTCAATTTTTAGCCATCTCGTTGTTTGAAAGACAACATTTCTCTCATTACGCATATTTCAAAAAATGCCAATATTTCGATGTTCGTACGTAGTTTACCCACTGCAAAAAAATCATATAATAGATGTTTGGTCAATTCACTTATTCATGTTAGGAATGCAAAAATCCAATGCTTACATTGGGGTAGGATACAAAAATATATAATGCTAATCAAACACAGCAAGGGAAAAGTGTTATAGGTTTTCATTAAAATTTGAACTTAAAAAGGTGCTAACAAAGACAAATTTGCCGTTTAAAACTGTGTAACTCAAGGAGGTTCATTATTTAGTCATATTCAGTAGTTTTGCAGGGCTACGAGGGGGCTCAACAGTGTATCAAACGTCAAATGGGCGCAAATATATAGAGATTTTAGTAGGTTTCCTCACCTTTCCACCTCCTGCGAACCTCTCAAAGTAATTGGCTAGTATGGAATTGTATGAGACTAGGTAGGAGTTGCAGCAGAGAAATATTGTAATAATCTATTTAACTTAAATCATACTAAAAGGATGCATGGAGTTGCAAAAAAAATCGGCTTTCCACCATCCATGGATGGTTCTAAGTATGATTGATCCGCGGGAATGGTTGCCCCAAACGTAGCTGAATGCCAACATGAATTGTATTGGAGACAGCATTCAAAATCTCTTCCTCTGCTTGCTTTGCCGTTTCCATTGCATGTCTGTGGGTAAACATAAGTTGCCATGGGAGATCGACCCAGTTCACAATCAAACTCACTAAAAGTTTTAAGACAATAAAAATTACCCAATCGGGATATCAGGGGGCATGGAAACCTCAATTTGAAGAACTATCTTGCTTTGAAACATGTGACGTGTTATACGCTCAACTGACATCTGAAAATCAGCCAGAGACAAATAAAGATTGAAAAATCAACTGTACTTCCATTAACAATGGAATCATCTTACTTTCCACCACCTTCAATGAATACTGAAACAGAAAAACCTGATATCACATTTGTACTAGTAAGAGAATAGCAACCATTTAATTCTCCAAATTTTATAGCTAAGAGAACTTGAACCAACTGCAGAATAATCCGTTCACTTTTGACCAATAAAATCAAAGAATCCCCAATAGATGAAAGACCCACATCAAATTCCAAACTGAACTTATTTTTATTTTCTTCTAGTTTTCACAAACAAATGTTACCTGTGGAAAGTTTAATGAGATGATATCAAAAACAATTCCTTTAATATTACTATCCTCCTCAGCAGGAACAATACTGCTCTGGTCCATGTCTCCACTCCAACTATCTTGCTGATGAGAAACATGTGACATGGTAGGATCTATAAAAAAAAAGAAATAAGAATAGGACATATTTAGAGTGAAGAGATGCAAAATAGCAGAACACATGACATCAACTATAAAAAAAGTGATTTAGATTTCAGAAAATCTCATTCCAATATATCACTGAGATAAGTGAATTTTAGTCGGCATAAGGCTGCAATTTGAAAATAAAGGCTGAATGAGTAGAAAATTGGCATATCTTTGCCATGCACTGATATATAGTTGGTAAAATAGGATAGCAAGAAGGACCAGTAGTGACAGATTTAAATCTGCATTTTTGACATTCATAACAGGCTAAGCATTTTCTATACGTAAACAATGGTCACTACCAGTGATGAATATTTTGCATGAACAGTGCTGAAATAGAGACGACTGGGTTGGACTTGGTTCAGAAGAACCCAAGACAAAATACAGCATTTTCAGCCTTGACAATGGCTAAAAGAAGATGCAAAACAGATATGCTGCCAACTTGAGATCAAGGAGATAATAATATTTTAGCGACTGTTACGTGAGTAAAAATGCACTCAGCCTTAAGGGATTTATATACATGATGGTTACAAACCTAATGAATAAAAAACACAATTTGCAAGAGAAAAATAATTAAGTCAACTTCTGGGGTACAATGTATGTAGTCTACTTTGGCAAATGGAACAGCTTATATTATATAATTTCCAACAATAATAATCTCATACATATCTTAATTAATCACTTGTCAGTTTATTCCATTGCTTAGATTTCATTCTTCTAACTATGCGGTCATATTCCATTACTCTGTTTTCACTCTTTTAAAGCAGAATCTTGACAAAGTAAACTGCAACTTATGATTTTGTTGTGAGGCTTATGCTTTTTGTACTTTTGTCAATTCCTAATTAAAATAATAACATTTAGAACTACGCATCATTTATTTGATATATTACAAGCTATTTTTCATTGTATCTCCAAGTCTAATTCAAGGCATTTGCAATTCACAACTATGTTATTAAAATAAAAAATTATAGTGAATCACCTTGCTACAAAGTAACTTCTGTTAACAAGTATGTCAATTATTAAAAGAACCGTGATAACTACCATTCTGCAATAGCCAAGGTAAGAAATTTATAAAACTACAAAACAGACCTATGTGTATGAAAACTTCAACCACAGTAGGATGAGACTTGTGAATTTGATGACGAACATTTTCACCAATGTCATGTGCAGCACTTACACTAGAAAAAGGATCAACCTGCAAGGTAAAACTAAAAATTAAACCCTGAAAACTGACACATGCAGTCCGATCATGAGTTCATAAGACATAAAGAATGTTCGGGAGAACTGACCTCAATATGTACATCAAGATAAAGATACGAACCAGCTCTCCTTCCTCTTAAACGATGGCACCCCTGCATACAAATTGGAAAAAAAAAATACAAAGAAAGGAAAAGAATTTAATCTACGTTCATAGATTTGTATGCAGCCAAAACAGCATTAATGTATACCTGGTTAAAGTGGATTCAAAAAATTAAAGCAGAACTTAACATTTCTTCAAGTAAAAAGATGATATTGGAAAATAAATCATATGCAAAGTCTCAAGGTTGCCAAAATAATATTTTAACTAGAATATTGGAAGAAAAGACACCTTGACACCATCAACTTGCAAGATTGTTTGTTTAATAGGATCCAAATGTTGTGCCGGGATTGCAGCATCCACCAATTCCAAGACACTGATAATTCATCAAAAGCAGCGATAAAATTAGAGCTACAAGTTTGGATATAATCAGAATTGCCTATAGATACTTCTGGTGGAGTAGAAACTAGAAACTTTTTTCGAACCCCCTTAGTTTAGGCAGAATCAGTTTACCCCAAGTGGTTAAACATTTTGAGTCACTTTACACCTATTTGAATTCTCTGTTATCTTAATAATTTCTCAAATTGCAATTTTTGTTAAGCAAGGACAAAGATGTAATAAATTCTATGCCCGAAATTATTAAATAATTGAATTAGTTGGGCTCATTAGTATGTCATAAATAAACAACTCATCAATTTACATGTCATAGGTGCATCATTAAGGGAGAAGTCAAAATGACAAAGCCATCCATCAAACAAGAATGTTTTACACATA
>CM023960.1:1891726-1962528 GCA_013407115.1 Glycine latifolia
TTGAATTGTGAATCTTTAAGTTTAAGGACTGAAAATAGATTCTACTAAAAACATAACTACAAGGTCTTGGATGGTAAAATATGATGCAATGTCAGATAGTTCTTTATATTTTAACAATTAAGATACTATGACAATTTATTATAGAAAAAAGACTCAAATTCAGTAAATTAAATAACTGAAATAACAATGATGAATTGTAGACTGTGCTCTGTAGACAGTAAGCGCAGCACTTGTTATGACATGTATGTTAATTTTTTAGTATGTTCTAATGTTAAACAAAACCGCATCTGTCATCTGATCAATTCAACTAAATCAAACAAGTTGTCTGCATAAGAAAACTTAAGCTCAGATTCAGACTTAAGACATGACTATGCTTCTTGTTATGTCAATTTAGGTAATAACAACAGAAGCAACAACAACAGAAAAACCATTAGTAATTGTACTTAACAAATAGATGAACAGAAACAGCTCATGAATTCATAACCTTGAAACACATGATAAAAATTGTTAAATATAAATTATACCGTGTTAGATGAGCAAATGACCACTTCTTATTTTTAAAAGAATCCTATTTTATAGAACTTTCTACTGGATAACAGACCTAGTAACCTTTCAAAGAACCAAGTTATTTACCAACTCCAATGAGAGCAACTGCTGATGAAATTGCATCTGCACGATGATGCCATGCATTTGCTTTCATTAGTCCACTGCCTTGCTTCTCACCAGCTCGTTTTGTTATCCAGTAAAGCCTACAGATTTGAAAAGCAAATATAAATACTGGAGAAGAAAAAACACCTAGTAATGCATGTATTAATCAAAGCTTAGGGTTCATCAATAAAAGAAAAAGAAATAAGGAAAGAAACTTAAATTGCAAGGTTCTGAAGTCAGGTGAGGAAAAGTGTAGGAGTTAAGGCCATGGGAACGCATTCCCTGGGAAAGTAAAGTGCTTGAGCTAACATAACTACAACAATAGCTTAATTATTTTTCCAGGTTTTCATTCAATTAAACGTTATTCTCTAAAGGTTTCCTATTTAGTAATTAAGTATCCTTTTGTATCTGCCCCATTGACTTGAGATTGCATCAAACTTTATTGGTTTGTATCTTACACTCATGGTGGAGAAGTATCAGATACCACCCAATGAAGCATTAGTCAAAGTCAGCATATTTACAATAGTGGCATAGGACACAGATGACTAGAATATGGATCAGGAATACTAGGACCTCCTCAGCCCAGTACAAGTAAATATTAAGTAATAGAAGTACCCTTCTTTAACACCTATTGACACAATTGTCATATTTAAAGCAAGGATGGGATGATCCATATTAATTCCATGGTGATGTCCACCATGTCCGTCGCTATGCCCGTGCCCATGTGCCAATGCCTGGCTAACCATTTCAGGACTAGATGATAACAATCCCTGCAAGTGTAACAGTAACTTAAATTATTGAAAAGGTGAAAAAATATCTAATTTTCATACATAGTCTAACAAAAAGCTCAATCAAAGTTTCTTTAAATCACAATGTTCACGGGAATAAGTGAAGCAATAAATAGATCAAATTTTGAATTTCAATACCATCAAAATGTCTACAGCATGCCATGCAATGCCACCTCCGGTAGCCAAAAGCATGCAAGAGATTCCAAGAGCTCCTAGGGTCTCAAACTTACCATGTCCTGAGATACAAGGCCATATAAATATAATCATAAATGACACAGGAATCTTTAAGTAAATAACATATGGATGACAAACATTAGCCTAATGAGTAATAACAACAAAATAACATAACAGAAGAGCATTATGTAACTATTATTATTATTATCATATGTAAACTAACAGATAATCAATCCAATTATATTAGCGTTGAATGAAAAGTTAGCATCCGGGATATTGGATAAACCATCAATGTCATTCCTAAACTATTACTCTCTCTCTTAAATAGTCCCTAAGTAAACAAATTACATAAGTAATCTCTCAAGTATTAAAAACCATAGTAAATAGTCCCTCGAGTGTTGAAAAATCCTTCAAATGAGTCCATGGGCGTTTATTAATAATATATATAGGGACTAAATTGATGAATACTCCTACTTATATAATTTCATTACTTTAAAGACTATCGGGGAGCGAAATACTTGAAGGACCAAATTGATGATTTACTCCCAGAATATCAAATAAAGTAACTTGATGCACAAGAAATAAATAGAGCAGCGTGTAGATACAAATGAAGTGACCATATGGGTGTTCTTTATCTCTCGGCGCCTTGGCAACCTTGAAAGACAACAAAGCTATGCTACTAAGAACCTGCGACAACACAAACAATGAGAATGAACATTGTTTCACGACAAATTGCACTAAGACACTGAGTGTGAGAGTTATCACTTACCACATCGGATACGGAATGCGCAGCATCAGCGATAATTGCAGTGCTGCCGGAAAGATAGCCGGTGAAGGCTTTTCCGGTGGCCAAACCGATGTCGGCGGCGAGACCCAACCGGAAAATGTTCTCTCCCTCTTTGTGGTAGTGGTGGCGGTCATCGTGGTGGGAATGACTATGACCCAAATGCCATCTCCTTGGGATTTTGAACGCGGGATTTTCGGTTAAACAAGACTCTAATGGATGGGAATTAAGTGATTCCAGCACCGGAGGAAGAAAATTTGAAGACGAAAGTCTTGTTATGCACGTTCGTAATATGGGATTCAGATTTCTCACTCTAAACCCCATGCTCTTTTTTCTTCCAATTCTGAAATCTAACTAGGGTTTTTCAAATTTCATTTCCTTAGCCACGCTGAATTGTATCGTATATATACCTTTTCGCAACAACTTCAATTTCATCTTCAGAATCATCACGTTGATCTAACGCAAATGTGTGCGTTGTATGTCACACGTGTCACCTGGAGAAAAAAGTCATGCCACGTGCCATGCGAATCTTTTCACTCTATAATAACATGATTCATGAACTAATATTTTTATTATCCGAATTAATTAATTAAAATCGGATCAAAATTCAGAACTTACATCAATTTTTTTATTACTTATTTATTTATTTAATTTAATCCAATTAGTGGTATATGCTTGTTTAAAATTATGCATCATATGTGTTTAAAGGGGTCTTTTATTATTGAAAAAATATTTGTGTCATAATTAGAGAATTCAATATGATAACATCAACGAAATCAAATCCAACCCGGAACTTGAGACGTGAAGCATATGGGGTCTTATTGTTGCCGACTTATATGTTGTTACTCAACATGCTTATCTTTATATAATGAGTTTTAATAGTCAAAATGTTAGTGTCGGCCCCAACACCAACGCTACTAGTCGATGTTGTAAACACAAACTTTTAGATTTTAATTTATTTGATTTTTTTATTGTCCCAACTAACACTAAAATAGAAAGTAACAGAGAACTAGTGCAAGCGTGCCCATGCTAAATAATTTTTTTAGGTTAAAAAATAAGAATGGTCCCTACCTTATTTTGTGTTTCTAAATTCGTCTCATAATTTTTAAAAATTCTAAAATATTTCTCTTATTTATTAATTTAATTAATAACATGTTAGTCCTTTGAAAAAATTATTGTTTTTGATTTCTTAGACATAGTTTTTTTTATACTTCTTAGGCACAATTTTTTTTATTGACATAAAATTTATTTTATTGGATTCATCCACATAAAAATTATAAAAATAAATTAATATTCAAAACAATAATATCATAAACATACTAAAAATTACATAAAATTAAGTTTTATGAACAAATTAAAAAATATGACATTAAAATTTTTATTTTTTCAATTGTTCGTGAGTTCTTTTTTCAAAGTATTATAAAAACACATATTTGTTTCTCTAATTTTGTTTTCAAAGAAATAATAAAAATCTGATATATTCATTTTATATATTTCTTTCTACATGATTTCCTTTCTTCTTGTTTCCATTAAACGAAACAATACTAAAAATGAAAAACAATTAAAAAAAACAAATTCTGTGTAATGCACAAAATAATAAAAAATAAAAGTGGTAATTAATGTAGGGTCATTATATACATGTTCACCCTCCATGTTAGTCCTAATATAGGAGCGGAGCGCATATGTCAACCAAGGATCTTGTAAATTAACATATTATATGTTACACTTGATTATTCAAATAAGTGTAACCACATTATCTCCTAATATATCTCATATTATCTATAAGTTGTCACTTATCTACAAGTAACAACATATTATCAATAAGATACATAATATCTATTACTTGAATTATATAACAATATGTCATTAGATGTTTATCTTTTGAACATACTAATTTTCAACAAAGAAGACTCATACTTCGCACTATAAATAAGATTCTATCTAATCTTTTTACACAATTATTAACTGTAAGCATATCATCTTCAAGACCATCTCAGATGTACACTTTCAGTTATATAATCTTCTCTATAATTGATGTATTTACTTAAGCAAGATTGATTCACTATTCGACATACAAGCATGATATTTCTAATTTTTGGTAAGAAGATTTTGTTTAGTGGCTTGATTATAAATAAATAAAGAAATGTCAAAAGAAAAAAAATATTATTATACGCTAAAGAAATGAAAAAAAATAAAGAGAAAGAAAGTTAAATTATTTCTCTATCCATTAAAAAATTTGAATGAATAATAATAATAATAATTTATAAAAAAGATAGAGAGGCAGAGAGTCGGAAACGGTACACAGTAATTACTAAAGTTTCTAAATAGGACATGAAACAATTCCAAATTCCATTAATAGCTATCCTCTGTCCCCACATAAAGAAAGAAAAATGGAAAGAAAAACACCTGTGTGGAATTTGAAGAGACCAGTCAAAAAGTCCTCGACCAGAAATTAAATGACCATATTGTCCCAGTACTCTTTGAGTAACTACAGCTGTAATAAAAATGAGTCTTCACACTCAATGTCTCCAGCCATGGTAACGTAATGAAGCGAAGGCCATTTGCGTCATTTGACAGGGGAAGAGTGTCGGTTACCTTTTAAGTCACCACTTTCCCTATTTTTTCGTTTTAAACTACATAACATTTTGCGCTATTTGGCGGGTACGCACAAACCCAAATCGGCAGAAAAGCAAAAACACGAAATTAATTAATACAAAAAAACAGAGAAGGAAAATCGAGCTGAAAAGCGCAACACAGTGAACAACCACATCAAACACCGTACAGTCCTAGTGTAGAGAGAGAAACAAAACACAACACACATACTCACCAAACCAAACCCATGATACCAACACACCCTCTGTTACAGTGAAAGTGTGAGAAAACCCGTGTCTCTCTCTCTCTCTCTCTCTCGGGTTCGCAACGAGGAAACAACACCAGAGCTCTCCGATCTTCCAGAACATTCTAGAGTGGCAACGGGATTCATTCTTCACTGCAAACTTCAAACACCCAAACACTAACCCATCTCCATGGACTTGTACGGTCGGAGCCCCGCCAGAAATGGATCCAACCCTGTGAACCAACCCGAATGGCGCTCACCGGGCACCGACACTGCTCTCGAAGGTCTGTTTCTCTTTTCTTCCCGTTCTGTTAGGGTTTCCTTAGTGTGGAAGTTAGGGTATGCTAGGTCAGGGGTTTTGTTTCTCTATTCTAATTAGGGTTTTTGGTTTTTGGTGTAGAATCGATGTGGCATTTGACGCTGGGTGGTGGCGAATCTTACCCGGAGCGACCCGGTGTGCCGAATTGTGTGTATTACATGCGGACTGGGGTGTGTGGATATGGTGGCAGGTGTCGTTACAATCACCCTCGTGATCGTGCTGCGGTAACACTTTCCCATCACTTTTTGATAATTGAGATAATCTGCATTAGGTTAGAATTCAATGGAAGTGTCTTGTTGCTCTTGGTTTTAGTAGTAGGTGTTATTTTTCTTGCCTTTTTTGCCCCCGGTGTTGACTGTTGGTGTTATTTCTAAAAGTCATTGTTTTGTCCATGTGTTTCTGGTAAGAAAGGGGGAGTTGAATTTTTTTACTTCCTCAATGGGGAATGTCCTTTCAAACTGAGAGTACAGTTAGAGGGCAGATTGGCTTTCGTGTTGCATAAACCAAAATGGATTAGAAGAATGTATATGACTAGGTTTTTATTCCATCTTTGTGATAAAGTGTATAGATATCAATTGACTCAATTGAGTCAACTATGGCTTAGGTTGCTGCAGCGGTAAGAGCTACAGGGGACTACCCTGAACGGGTGGGGGAACCTCCGTGTCAGGTATAATTTTTTCCCTCCTTTAAATGATTTGCTCAATGTAAAATCTAAAAAGTTTCTTCTCATATTTCCAATTTAATGTGGTTATTAATACTTGGTGTTTCTGATGAGCAGTATTATTTAAAAACTGGAACCTGTAAATTTGGTGCATCCTGTAAATTCCACCATCCAAAAAATGGAGGTGGATATTTAAGCCAAGCTCCACTAAATGTTTATGGATACCCATTACGGCCGGTATGATAAAGACAGTTCTTTTTGCTCTTCTTCTGCCTTGTGTAATTGACAACAAATTATATGATGTTAAACCATGCCTTTTGTTTAAACAGGGTGAGAAAGAATGCTCCTACTATTTGAAAACGGGGCAGTGCAAATTTGGTATATCTTGTAAATTCCATCATCCTCAACCGGCTGGCACATCAGTGCCAGCATCTGCACCTCAATTTTATCAACAGGTGCAGTCTCCTACGGTTCCTCTGCCTGAACAGTATGGAGGAGCTTCCTCGAACTTGAGAGTGGCAAGGCCTCCTATATTGCCTGGTTCATATGTGCAAGGGGCTTATGGCCCTGTACTTCTTTCCCCAGGGGTTGTCCAATTTCCTGGATGGAGTCATTATTCGGTGAGAGGGATACGCGCGCGTGTGTGTGTGTGGTGAAAAGTCAATTTTTTCTTCATTTTAGGAGTTGCTTTATTCTGACATTTTTAAATTGGTATAGGCACCTGTAAGTCCTGTGCCATCTCCTGGCGCTCAACCTGCTGTTGGGGCTACTTCTTTATATGGAGTGACCCAGTTGTCATCACCAACATCAGCTTTTGCTAGACCATATACACCGCTGCCCTCTACCACTGACCCTTCAAGAGGCAACCTGAAGGAACAATTATATCCCGAAAGACCGGGTGAACCGGAATGCCAATACTATCTGAGAACAGGGGACTGTAAATTTGGATTAGCTTGTCGATATCATCATCCTCGGGATCATATTGTGGCACGGCCACTTCTTAGCCCTGTGGGACTTCCTTTACGTCCGGTATGTGGTTACTCACTGTATCTGATTATTTAATCGTCTGTTTAATTTCTTGATTCAGTTAAATTTTATGTTTATGATACTTTACGGTTAGACTGTCTGATGTTAGCCAAGTAAATGTACTTATACAGGTGTGTGAATAACACATTTATTATGCTCAGGGAACACTACTTGTATTTGAATCTTTTTTAGAAATCAAAATCTGTAGGTACTCAAGACAATCTGCTCTTTTTGTGCCTTGGGCCCTAATAGTATTGTTGTATCCCTGCTTAGTATTTAACTTACCTGGCTTCAGTTGCACTAGGGTCAACACGGGCAACAGTCAATCTGGAGTAAGAGATAATGTAAAACTTTTACTTTGCACAATTGCAGAGTTGGTCCTTGACCGCACATGATTGATTTTACACACACACACACGTGCCATCCACACAAGAGACTTTTGGTCATTGAAATCCTCATTTCATGTCAAAAATCAACCTTCCAAAAACCTTGCGACACACATACACAGTCCTAATGTAAAACCATACATTTACTCTATTTTTATTTTTAAGTTAATATGATATTAATGTGACTTGCTGTGTTACATGTATGTCTACAATTTGAAAGTTCTATGTTTTACTTTTAACAATAAAATCTACTATCTTGTGACTGTTTTATATGGGTATCATCTTTGAATAGTTAAGGCATTTCCGTTTCCAAGTATAAATGCCAATATAGTGATGATGTATTTAATGTTAAATTTGTAGCACAGTAGTTTCAATTCTATCTTGAGTTGAGTTTTGCATGTTTGATGTTGCATTATGTTTGGGGGAAATATGAGATGGAAACATAGGATCTGAACCAGGGCTACAGCAGAAAGGATCTGGTTTCATTATTGCATTGCAAGTAAATTTTGGTCATGGTCAACTATTTTTCTGCTTATTGAGGAAAAATGCTATTTAACAGAACAATCGGATACACGACAGAACATGTTATTCATCTTGAATTTTGGTAGCCCTGCATGGATTTCAGATGCTTCTTTGTATCCAGTTGTGCACACTTGTGAGTTGTGACTACAATGCATGTGCAGATACAATTGTTCACGATGGAGTTAGCCACATGTAGCAGTAGTGATCATAGCTTATCAAATCATATATTTGTTTTTCCTCTCACTGGTTCTTGGAGTTCAGTGGCTGATGAAAGGATTTATATTATTTGTTTGAAGCATTAATTTTATGTGGAAGGATTAATTGTTCTTAAGCACATTCTCATGTTTTGTTGCAGCATTGCAATTTGTGTTGTTTTATTTTGGGATTGGATTTTTTCTTAATGAATTTGTTTACTAGAAAACAGGGGTTACAACCTTGTGCATTTTATTTGCAAAATGGGCATTGCAAATTCGGCTCCACTTGCAAATTTGACCATCCTTTGGGATCTATGAGATACAGTCCATCGGCATCTTCTCTCATCGATGTGCCAGTCACTCCATACCCAGTTGGGTCTTTGCTGTCTCAGTTGGCTCCTTCAACAACGTCTTCAGACCTTCGGCCCGAACTGATGTCAGGGTCCAAAAAGGAATCCTTTTCAGCCAGAGTACCTTCTTCTGGAAATAGTTCTTGTACTTCTGTCGGTCTAATTTTCTCACAAGGTGGGTCTGTCTCGCTATCTGATGTGCAACTCTCAAGTCAGAGTAATGCCCCTCCAAATAGTAGCAGAAGCACCAGACAAAGCGGTGAAATACGTTGACCTGGCTCGTACAAACTTGAAAATAAGTCCTCGTTATATATTGGATGTGATTTCACAAGCCTTCATTGCTTCTGTCTATAGTCCTCAGTATTTTGATGGCAACTGTTCAAAGTTTCACTATCGCTGTTGAGAATTCATCATCCAATTCTGTTTAGAACCCATACTAGGTCATTATTCTCTTTTATGCTCACCCCATCTGATTATATTATTATCTCAAATAAGCTTCAATAGAAAACTTCATATTGTGTATTCGTTCTTTTTTCTGAATATTATTGTTATACCTTCATTTATGGCGTTTGTGTGATTATTATCATTACATTTCTAAATGTTTGTGAGACGGAGCCTAGTTCATACTCTTTACAAGAGGGCATAAGTTCCAGTTTTGCTACTGGTTTTCAGTACTTGCCATTTTCCCCATACTTAACTGGCTTATAGAAGAAATGTCTTTTTATTTTATTTCTTACGAAATTTACAGTTTCATTCTCTTATCAATCTAATGCGCAAATCGGGGATTTGACCTTACACTTTTGGAGGGAAAGAGATGTTGGTATTTTTTCCCTTGACGCTATTAAATTAAAACAGTACGAGCCGTTAAACTATATGCAATTAAGCACATATTATTTTCTTATTGACAAATATTTTTTAATCTATAAAAATATTAAAAATATGAATAAAAATCAATATTCAAAACATTAATTTGTTAAATAGAAATTAAAATAAAAATATAAAATATGAATGTTAATGTTAATTTCAATAAAATTTAAAAATTAGCGTAACAGAAAATTTATTTATTGGTAGTTTATAAATATTTTAATGCAATATTTGAGCAGTGTCGGAATTTAAAAAAAATACTTCTTTTAAACAATAAAGATGTAAGAAAAAACATTGAAAGCATGTGATAAAATTAGAGGCAGCATATGGAAACACGCATATAACAATAATAGTACAATAATAATACTTATTTATAAAAGATAAAGAGCCACAGGGTCTGAAACGATACTTATGGTTGCATAATTACTTAAGTTTCTAAATAGGACATCAAACAATTCCAATTTTCATTGACAACCCTTTTCTTGTCCCCACATAAAGAAAAAAAAGAAAAAGAAAAGAAACTTAGAATTTGAGCAGATCAATCAAAAAGTAACCAACCCCAACTAAAATGACCAAATTGTCTCACTTATCTTCTGGTAACTATGACTACCTCTATTTTTTTTTTATATACATGAGAAATAGAAAAATAAAAAAAACTAAACTCTAATATGAACAACTCTCATCATATCAACTAAAATCAACATAACTAATTGATAAGGATAGTGAAATAAGTTCAAAAATGTGTCCTGATGCTTACAATCATACTTGACGAGCCAATAAATTAACTGTCTCTATTTATACAGAGAGAAAAAAAATATATTGTATTTAAAATTTGAATTACAAAATAAAATAAAATAAAATAAGAATAGATTCAACTCAAAATTAAACTTAAATTCATTACTAATCTCTTTTTTCTTCTCTACTTTAAACTCAATTTAAGTAAAGTTTACAAATAATTCAGTTTAGATTCTTAATTTGAATCACATAAACCAAAGTTAAAATAAGGATAACATTTTCATAAGTTTAAAATATTATACTAACATACATAATACATCGCAAACCAAGTATAACTTCTTATTACCTCTTAGCGCTTGCTCTTATTGACTTTGAACATCAAAGTTTCTATAGCTTACTTTTAACCACTCCTTCAAATAGAATATCACATCCCAAATATAAACTTGTTGAAAACTAACTTGAAAGCTTGTGTAAAATACGTGCTATCTAACTTTAAATTGATAAGAAATAAAATTGATTATATATATATATATATATTATATTCATGAATTATACATAGAATTAATTTATTTAAATCTTAGTAATTCATGAACCAAGTGGAAGAAATTAATTTTCAGATCAAGTTTGGGAACTTGATTGTGAACCCTTTGCCTAAGTCCCAACCAAAAAATAGTTTAGAAGTTGATGATAAGCCGAAAGACACTTGCGTCATTTGACAAAAGATGAGTGATTGAGTGTCGGTTACAAGTTAAGTTAGAACTCCATTTTCCGTTTTAAACTAGGAATATATTCCGCGAGCATAATAACATTTTGCTGTATTTGGCGAGACAACTACCACTGTGCCCTTTTTTTGAAAAAAAATTACCCAACTGCCACACCAAGAAAACAATTTTCCAAACTGCCACGCGTACAAATTCGCTACCCCTGCCAGCGCATTCCGTAAGCTGACGTGGCGGCCATCTATTGGGCCACGTAATTCGCTACCTTCCCCAGCGAATTACGTGGTCAAATGTCAGTCAAGGCGCAGAGCAGCAGGGACATGTGGCGCCATTGTGCAAAATTCGCTGGCAGGCCTAGCAAATTAAGTGTCATAATTCGCTGCCTTGCCTAGCAAATTATGTTGACATGTCAGCTTTTTCCTAATTTGCTATTTGGACCAGCGAATTTGGGCTTTTAATTTGCTTCCCACCCCAGCGAATTACTGCAGCACCCCCCCCTATATAAACCCAATCCGCTGCATACTTTTCTCATAGCATTTGGTTTAATTTGAGCAGTCTAAATTTTTTTGAGAGCTTTTGCAAGATGAGTGCTAGCAGAGATGGGTTGATCACCATTGTATACTATAATGGGAGAAAATACATTGGACCGAATGGTCAAATATTTGAAGGAGAGAGCAAAATGTTTCGTATACCCCGCGGATGTAGCTATGATGATTTGATGAAAATCATATATAAGAAGTTGAGATTACAACGGGGTCAGTCTGTATCTCGTTTAAGTGCTCGTTGTGCATCCGGCAACCCGTTGCAATGGGTTGGTGTGGATGTTGTCGATGATGACGATCTGTCCTTAGTCACAGACGCATGCATATCCGACGGAGAAGATCCGAGATTTATAGAATTGTATGCTGAAGTGAATTGCGGTGGACAGTCAAGCAATCGTAATGTTGTACGAAACATTGGTTCGATTGATCTTAACATAGAGCCGATGGTCAATTCCGAAGATAGAGATGTTTCATTGTCACCACCTCCAACAACGCAACCAACACAAGAATTTGAGGCAGAAGATACAGAAACGATGGCTGGTCAGGAGGAAGATTTTCCCATGGCTAGTTCCGAGGAAGAGGTTGATGAAGGTGTTGTTCCAGATACTGACTCATCAGATACGGATGTAGACGGTGATTTCGATCGTGATTTTGCTATGCCTTCTCCAGGCATTGTTGGAATGCAAGATCCGCTTCCGATTCCAGGTATGAATGCAAAATTGTCTGTTAGTTAGTAGTGTTAAAATGTTTGGCAATTTAAGATAACTATGTGTTTAATATGTCATTACATAGTAGAGGCCAATATGTTTGTCAGTTTAGGATAACAATGTGTTTGATGTGTCAATATGTAGAAGATGCCAATGTAGCATTTTGGTCTAACATAAGTCATTACACAAATATTAATTGGACTCACCCAGATGAGGACTTAGATGACATGGAAGGAGCACAAGTACCTAATTGGGCGATGGGTCAAGAGTTATATAAGGGTCAGCTGTTTCCAAGCAAGTTCGATGTGCAAATGGCAATAAAGCAATATTGCATGGGTGAGCATCGCACAACCATAGTTGCAAAAAGTGATACGAAAAGACTTATAATGGTTTGTGAGAATCATAATGAGGGTTGTGTGTGGAGGATGAGGGCATACCAAAAAAAGCGTGGCACGGAATGGATTGTAGGCATATGGAACAACCAACACACGTGTGTTAATCATAATCTGTCTCAAGATCACAAGCAACTTGACTCTAATTTCATATGTTCGGTTATCCTAGGTAATTCAAATTTTTTTTATTCGTTAAGTTTTATTGTTGCAAAAGTAAGTAACATGTTATTGTCTAATGAAATGCAGAAATGATTCGTGAGGACCCCAGTGTTAAAATTGGGTTAATTCAGGAAAGAATTTCGGCAATGCTCGGATTTCACATTTCATACAGGAAGGCATGGAAAGCAAAGCAAAAGGCAATTGTGAAGGTATTCGGGGATTGGGATGAGTCGTATGCGTTTTTGCCGAGGTGGTTGGGTTACATGGTAAATTTTGCTCATGGGTCTGCCTTTAAGTTGGAAACGATGGATCATTTTGATGATGGACAACTGGATGATAGTGTAAGGGTATTTAAAAGGGTGTTTTGGACATTCAAGCAGTGTTGTGATGGTTTTAACTATTGCAAGTCCATTATCAGCATCGATGGTACCCATTTGTATGGGAAATATCGTGGCACATTGTTGATTGCAACATCGGTTGATGCCAACAATTACATCCTTCCAATTGCATTTGCAGTTGTTTCCGGCGAGAATATTGACAACTGGTCCTGGTTTCTGGCACTGGTCCGTATTCATGTTACTCAGAAAAATGGAATATGTCTTATTTCCGATCGACATGCGGGCATTTTGGCGGCGGTCAACAATGTAGAACTCGGATGGCAACCACCAAGGGCATACCATGTTTTTTGCATTCGGCATTTGGCGAGCAACTTCAATCACAGGTTCAAGAATATGATGTTGAAGAAACAATTGATGAAGTTAGGTAAGCAACCTCAGATACATGCAACTTGTTCCACACTTGCATTATGTCATGATATTAACATGTTGTTTGTATATGTAGGTTACACAACTTCTCGATTAGATTTTGATGCCGGCTTAGAGCAATTCAAAGAAGCCAGTCCTGAAGTAGCTGCATGGATTGATGGAATCCCAAAGGAGAAGTGGAGTCTAGCTTATGATGAGGATGGACAAAGGTTTGGTCATATGACAACGAATCTGTCTGAGGTTTTCAACAAGGTACTTAAAGGCGCCAGAAACCTTCCTATCACGTCACTTGTTCGGTTCACATACGCTAGACTAGTGGCATATTTTTTGCAACATCGTCAGGAGGTCACTGAAGACTTGGCTAGAGGCAATCAATTCGCCAAAGTAGCCTGGCAAAAATATTTGACGAGGATAGAAACCTCCGCAACTCATTCGGTAATTGCATACGACGCATTGTACACAAGATTTGAGGTTCAAGAATCGTACAACATGCGCACTCATCAGTCAGGGAAGAAATGGTGGGTGTCTTTATCAGAAAGAAAATGTCAGTGTGGTCAGTTTACTGCATTCAGGTTCCCATGTAGTCATGTGGTTGCAGCTTGTCGGTCTATACACGTCGATCCCACCCAATATATAGACCCTGTGTTTAGTCTTGCGTACCAGTCTCAAGTGTATTCAGCGCCGTGGTATCCAATTGGAAATGAGGACTTTATACCACCTACTGGACAGCCACCGATCATCGCCGATGTTTCACTAATACGTAAAAGAGGACGACCTAGGTCTACACGTATCCGCAACGAAATGGATTCACGGGAAGGAACAAGCATTCGAACAAAATGTGGTTATTGTAAGGTTGTAGGTCACAATAGGCGAAATTGTCCTTCACGCGTCCAGCATCATTGATTTGAAAACCACTCAAATGTATGTCAATTTTTTAAGTTAATTTGAAATCGTTTTTGTTAGTTTTGCAAAACTATTTTTCCCAACGTGTAACCAAACAACACACTGTCATAGATACATAACCAAATAACAAAGTCGTGGAAACACAATCCAAACACAAATGTCCAAATAACAATGACGTCGAAACTTTAATGTCCAAACACTATGTCCAAGAAATAAAATCCTAATAATAACTAATTAAAATTAAAACGCATGTAATCAGTCACGGTCCCCATGGTCTCCATGATATCCCCCGCATCGGCTCATGTCATGCTGATACGGTGACAAATGACATCGAAAACGAGCACCCCTCACTGGATTTCTCCTAATCAGTGGGGAAGGGTCTTCGTCATCGTCGTCTGCACCGGTCTGATCATCCCCCTCCATCGCGGCTGCTAAAAATTCATCAAACTGAGAAGTGGATGTTGGGGTCTGCATCTGATGCGTGGAATACGCACCGGGCGTGGCAAATACAGCCTCTGCCTCAGATGTCGGCTGGTCAGGCCTATACATAGGTGTGTAGGCCGATGGGGCTTGCGAACTAGGTCCAGCACCATACATGGGAACCGTGGGAAATGTAAACCAAGGGGGGTATTGAGAAGGGGGAAATGGGTCCGGTGTACTGCTAGAGGACCCAGCTCCAAACTGTGGGGGCCAGAAATACTGCTGCGATGGTCCGGCTGGGTAACCTGGTGCCATATAGATCCCTGGCGGACGAGGAGGCAGCGCAGGCACAATCACAGGTCTGTCAGCAACAGCAGGGGTCGCCTGATGAAGGGGTAAACCCTCGTGACGGGCGCGGCGGTTAGTACGAACCACCGGCGGCGGAGCCTCAGTCTGGACGTGAACAGCAGGAGGTGCATAATCACCAGGATCTGTGACTCTGTCTAAGTCGTCACATGCAGCAAGGAGACGAATAGCCTCGTCATACACCTGCCGCATGTTGAATGCTCCCTGCGCCTCTGACTCCGGCGACACCATATGCACAATAGTCTCAGCACGATCGGTCTGAAAATAAAAAATTAGTTTGTAAGCATTCGAACATTACATTAAAATTACGATACAATAACAAAAATATAAATATACTAACCACATGTGCATTAACAGCAGCTCGACGAGTCATCCATCGTCGTGTCACAGAGAAGTACCACTGCATGTACTGACTGTTCACAGACAAATAACCATCGCGCCTCATAGGAGTGACATTCTGCGGGACAAGGGCATCCCTGTCTACCCATTGTAAGATATAAAACGAATGTCGCTCCCGCCAATCAACTTCACTCTTACCGGTTATACTGATGGTAAGCAGCTCGCTGCAGTTAATCGGCTCAGCTGGGATTGGCTGGTCAAACCCAAACTGCCGTAGAACACGGTCCGGCTGCTGATATACAACAATCTGGAAACAAATCAACGGACAAACAGCCATCCAACGTCTCACCCTGTCCACATCTGGTGGATGAACTGCGTCCACAATATCATATGGCCTCCACCGAACCTGTCTCCTACGCATTACATCCATGTAATGCCGATATCTGCGTATATGACTGTATCTGGATTGACGCGTCTGATACACATTAAACCTACATCAAACATAGGATTAGAAACAACAACATCAACTAATAAATATTAATTTTACAATACAATTGCACTACCTGTTGCCATAAATCTCATGATGCAATACGTCTTCATCGCTAATGGTCGGAAGGGGCGGAGAGATGGATGGGAATCTGGTCCATGCCCACAGTTGCAGCAGCAGTGTACATCCCCCCATCTCACGACGGGATGCACGTGTGGCGTTGCATAACTCTCTATACAGGGATGCAAGAACAGCTGATCCCCAACTAAATGTACCGGTACGCTCAAAGTCGTCAAGAAAAAGTAAATAACGAGCCGGTACATAGCTGGAGGCGGTGTCGACAAACAACGTCCCGCCTAAGATCCGCAATATCAAGGCACGGGTGTATCTGATGCGTCCGAGTTCCGTGCCAGCATGGACGGTGTAATCATGAAACTGCTCTCGTAAAAAGTGCAGGCCCAACAAACCTCCGTGTAAATCTCGACCCTGACTAGGCTGCACCCCTAAAAATTCACCAATCATCTCACGGATCTGGTGTCGTCCATGACGTCCTGAGACCACCTCACCATCAGTTGGCAGGCCCAACAGATGGTGTACATCCTCTAGGGTGATGGTCACCTCACCCATCGACATATGAAACGTCCGTGTCTCAGGTCGCCAACGCTCAACAAGCGCTGACACAAGGTGGTGATCAATCTGAAATAGTCCATCCTACCCTAAGTTACATATACATTATAACATAATTGTAACACCATTACATAATATACACCATAGTTACCTCGTGGTTGCGCAAACGTGCAATGTGGTAAAAACCAGCCTGCATGAGCCACGGATGGATGTCCTCGGGTATCGCTTGATGGTCATGTGTGGCAGCATGCCGCACATTTAGGACACGATCGCGTACTGCCGCATCCTCCTGCGAATTCCACACAGTAGTGGAAACGTGTCTCTCCTGTAAAGTCAACAAAGTGCGGACAGATGGACCGGGGTCGATAATACTAATTGCACCCTCAGTCGCCGGAGGTGCTGCCATATCCTCGTGGTGATCCATCGTAATGTTTAATAACTAAACCCTATTTGAAAAAAAAATTACTAATTTAAATTATATTTTCTCAATAACATATGTATATTAAAATATATTATAACAAATTATCAAAATTGTTCAATAATAATAAGTAACACTTTGGTAAATAATAAATAATACGTATATACTATTATAAGAAATACATAAAAATAAATTAGAAAAAAAATACAAAAATATACACATCATTTACAATAACTAAATAATGACAAAAAATTATTCCTTCTATCCTATAAATTATCAATCCTTATTTTAAACCATATATCCTATTACCTAGTATTTAATAAATCATAATCATATACTCTTTAAATAAATGCATTAAAATAATTTAGAAAACAAAAAAATTCAATCATATACATATGATTTACAGTAACTAAATAATTACACAAAAAAAAAAATCGTCTATCCTATAATTTACCAATCTTAATTTTAAACTATACATCTTCTAACCTAGTATTCATAAATAATACGTATATACTACTAAATGAAATACATTAAAATAATTTATAAACAAAAAATAATACAAAAATATACATATCATATACAATGATTAAATAATCAACAACAAAAAAATATTTGTCTATCCTATAAATTACCAATCCTATTTATTAACTGGGTTAATCCTCTAACCTAACGTTTCAACATAACACATATATATTACTACAACAAATACATTAAAGTTATTTACAATAAAAAAGTATACAAAATTATATATATCTCATACAACAACTTCATAAACACAAAAAAAAAATCATCTATCCTATAAATTGTCAATCCTAATTTTTAACTACTCATTCTCTAACCTAATATTTCCAACCTAATATCAATATATCCTCTAACCTAATGTTTTAAACCTCATAACAATATATCTTCTAAAATAATTGCATTAAAATTAATTACAAAAATAAAATATATCCTCTAATCTAATATTTCAAACCTTATAACAATATATCTTCTAAAAAATTTACATTAAAATTTATTACAAAAAAAAAATATATCTTCTAACCTAATGTTTCAAACCTCATAATAACATATCTTCTAAAATAATTACATTAAAATTAATAAAAAAAATCTATCCTCTAACCTAATGTTTAAAATCTCATAACAATATATCTTCTAAAATAATTACATTAAAATTATTTACAAAAATTATTTAATAATAAAATACAACTTACCTCTACTGCAAAAAAAAATTGCTGAGCCAAAAAGAGCCACAGAGAAACAGAGCCACAGAGAAACAGAATTTTAGAAGAAGAGAAAAGATTGAGAGAGGTGTGAAAATGAAAGGGGGGGGGGTTTATATAGGGGGGACCACGTGGCGTAATTCGCTGGCCCCCCTAGCGAATTACGTCCACGTTTTGACACGTGGCATAACGGTCCCGGGGAGGGCGCAGAGTGCACCTAATTCGCTAGCATTGGCAGCGAATTTTGCACAATGGCGCCACGTGTCCCTGCTGCTCTGCGCCTTGACTGACATTTGACCACGTAATTCGCTGGGGAAGGTAGCGAATTACGTGGCCCAATAGATGGCCGCCACGTCAGCTTACGGAATGCGCTGGCAGGGATAGCGAATTTGTACGCGTGGCAGTTTGGAAAATTGTTTTCTTGGTGTGGCGGCACAGTGGTAGTTGTCTCGTATTTGGCGGGTATGCAGATACCCAAATCCCAAACAAGGAAAAACCGAAAATTAATTAATCAATTAATTTAATACAGAAAGAAAATCGAGCTGAAAATCCCATCACACCACACTAGAGTTGAACCGTACAGTCCTAGTCAGAGAGAAACCAACGCACGCTCTGTACAGTGAAGTGAAGCTGTGAAAATTCCCCTCTCTCTCTCTCCGGTTCGCAAACGAGGAAACAAGACCACCTCGCCGATCTTCCGGAACATTCTAGTAGCAACCAACCAGATTCTTCACTTCAAACTTCAAACAACCAAACACTAACCCGTTTCCATGGACTTGTACGGTCGGGCCCCCGCCAGAAATGGATCCAACCCGCTGAACCAGCCCGAATGGGGCACCGACACTGGCCTCGAAGGTCTATTTCTCTCTTCTTCCCGTTCTGTTAGGGTTTCCTTAATTTGGAAGTTAGGAGGTTTTGTTTCTCTATTCTAATTAGGGTTTTTGATTTTTGGTGTAGAATCGATGTGGCATTTGACGTTGGGTGGTGGCGAATCCTACCCGGAGCGACCCGGCGTGCCGAATTGTGTGTATTACATGCGGACTGGTGTGTGTGGATATGGTGACAGGTGTCGTTACAATCACCCTCGCGATCGTGCTGCGGTAACACTTTCCATCGTTTTGAGATATCTGCATTAGGTTATAATTTCATGGATTGAGTCTTGCTGCTGTTGGTTTTAGTAATTTCATGCCTTTTTTGCCCCTGGTTTTACTAAAGGTCAATGCTGTTATCCAATGTTCACTTATTGTTTAGTTTAGTTTTTTTTGTTTTTTTGTGGAAATGAATTTTGACATTCTCAATTTGAAGCGAGAATCCAGCTTAGATGATAAGCTGTTTTTTGTGTCGCATAAACCCATTTTAGAAAGGAAAAAGGATTAGAATAATGTTTATGTAGATAGCTAGTTTTTCATTCCATCATATTGCTAAAGTGTATAAGTATGAATTGACTCAGTTGAGTCAAATGTTGCTTAGGTTGCTGCGGCTGTAAGAGCTACAGGGGACTACCCAGAAAGGGTGGGGGAACCTCCGTGTCAGGTATATATGTATATATTTTTTCCTTAAATGATTTTTTCAATGTAAAATCTGGAAATTGCTATCTTTCTGATTTAAAATGGTTATACTAATTCTTGTTCTTTCTGATGAGCAGTATTATTTAAAGACTGGAACCTGTAAATTTGGTGCATCCTGTAAATTCCACCATCCAAAAAATGGAGGTGGATATTTAAGTCAAGCTCCACTAAATATTTATGGATACCCGTTACGGCCGGTATGACTCTTCCTTTTGCTCTTCTGCTCATCCATGTTACCTACAACAAATAATGCAATGGTTAAACCATGCCTTTTGTTTAAACAGGGTGAGAAAGAATGCTCCTACTATTTGAAAACGGGGCAGTGCAAATTTGGTATATCTTGTAAATTCCATCATCCTCAACCTGCTGGCACATCATTGCCAACTTCTGCACCTCAATTTTATCAACAGGTGCAGTCTCCTACGGTTCCTCTGCCTGAACAGTATGGAGGAGCTTCCACAAGCTTGAGAGTGGCCAGGCCTCCTGTATTGCCTGGTTCATATGTACAAGGGGCTTATGGTCCTCTACTTCTTTCTCCAGGGGTTGTCCAATTTCCTGGATGGAGTCATTATTCGGTGAGAGGGGCATGTGTGTGTGTAGAGAAAAGTCAATTTTTTCTTCATTTCAGCAGCTGCTTTATTCTGATGTTTTTAAATCGGTCCAGGCACCTGTAAGTCCTGTGCTATCTCCTGGCGCTCAACCTGCTGTTGGGGCTACTTCTTTATACGGAGTGACCCAGTTGTCATCACCAACATCAGCTTTTGCTAGACCATATACTCCTCTGTCCTCTACTACCGGCCCTTCAAGAAGCAGCCTGAAGGATCAATTTTTTCCTGAAAGACCCGGTGAACCTGAATGCCAATACTATCTGAGAACAGGGGACTGTAAATTTGGATTAGCTTGTCGATATCATCATCCTCAGGACCATACTGTGGCACCGCTGCTTAGCCCCGTTGGACTTCCTTTACGTCCGGTATGTATGGTTACTCACTTGATTTGATTATTTGTTTAATTGCCTGTTTTAGATTTATTTAAATTTTAAGTTGTATATTACAAATGGAGTAACTTCTCAGAATTAATTATAATTTTTGATGCTATCCATATAAATGTACGTATATACAAATGTATGAATAATGCATCTATTCTGCTCAGGGAGCATTACTTGTATTTCCTACTTAATAGAAATCAAATCTGTAGGTAGTCTAGACAAGCTTCTCTTTTGTGCCTTGGGTCCTGATATTATTAAAGTATCCCTGCTTAGCAATTAACTCGTAGTCTGACTTCAGGTGCACTAGGATCTACATGGACAGCAATCGATCTGGAGTAAGGGACAATATTCAACTTTTGCTTTTCACAATTGCAGAGTTGGCTCTTGACAGCACATGATATATATATGTGTATATATCATGCCATCCACACGAGCCTTTTTGGCTTGACATGTGGAATTCAATTTCTTATTTAGAAGAATGGGATAGCTAAGATTGAACTCATGGTCACATGGTCATAGAAGCCATCATTTCATGTCAAAAACTAACCTTTGTAAATAGTTTAAGCTGTTGAATAAAAGCATGTGATTGTATTCTTTTTCCTCTCTCTCTCTCTCTCTCTCTCTCTCTCTATAACAGTCCTAATGTAAAAGCTGCTATTCACTCTATTTTTCTTTTTAAATTAATATGGTATAAAGGCGACTTGCTATAATCCATATACCTAAAATTTAAAATTCTGTTTTAAACTTAAATCTACCATTGAAGTGATGGTTAAGGCTTTCCAGTTTCCAACTGAAAAGGCCAATGTACTGATAATATGTATGCATGATGCCAATTTTGTAGCATGGTAGTTTCCATTCTATCTTGAGTTGAGCTTTGCATGATTGATGTTGCATCATGTTTGGGGGATGTGAGATGGAAAAAATATAAAAAAAAAGCAATTCTAATACGATTGCTATAGAGATGAGCCCAATCCGGAATATGAACCATAAAAGAAAATACCAATTAAACCGATCACAGTAATACCAGTTACAGTACCCATAGGATCTGAATTGGAAGTAAATTTCAGTTGTGGTCAACTTATATTCCTGCCTTATTATTAAGGCAACTTGCTATTTACTCAACTATTGGATATCACAACAGCACAAGTTACTCATTTTGAATTCAGGCAGCCATGCATAGACATACATGCAACAACCTATGCAGTTGTGTACACTTGTGACCAGAATGCATGTGAATACTGTTATTCACAAAGTTACCCACACGTAGCAATGCAATAGTGATTACAGCATAATCAATTCATATATTTCATATTTGTTTTTCCTCTCATTTACAGTGGTGTTTAGAGTTCAGTGGCTGATTAAAGGATTTATGTTATTTGTTTGAAGCATTGATTTTATGTGGAAGAATTAATTGTTCTTAAGCACATTCTCATGTTTTGTTGCAGTATTGTAATTTATGTGTTTTATATTTTCATTTTTGGGATTTTTTTTAATTAATTTGTTTTCTAGAAAACAGGGGGTACAACCTTGTGCATTTTATTTGCAAAATGGGCATTGCAAGTTTGGCTCCACGTGCAAATTTGATCATCCTTTGGGATCTATGAGATACACACCATCAGTATCTTCTTCCATTGATGTGCCAGTTACTCCATACCCAGTTGGGTTGTCACTGTCTCAGCTGGCTCCTTCAACAACATCTACAGAGCTTCTACTGGAATCCAAAAAAGAATCCCTTTCAGCCCGAATCCTTTCTTCTGGAAATAGTCCCGGTACTTCTGTTGGTCTAATTTTCTCGCAAGTTGGGTCTGTCTAGCTATCTGTTGTGCAACTCTTAAGTAAGAGTTCTGCCCCTCTAAGCAGTAGCAGAAGCACCAGACAAAGTGGCGAGATACGTTAACTGGCTAGTGCAAACTTGAAATAACTCTCATTGTCTATTGAATGTGATTTCACAAGCATCCATTACTTCTGTCTATAGTCCTCGGTATTTTGATGGCAACTGTTCAAAGTTTCACAATCCCTGTTGAAAATTCATCATCCAATCCTGTTTAGAGCCTATTCTAGGTCATTCTCTCTTATGCTCATCTCATCTGATTATATTAGTATCTCAAATAAGCATCAACAGAAAACTCCATATTGTCTATTCTTCCTCTCTTCTGAATATTACTACTATTCTTTGTTTATGGTGTTTGTGATGATTATTATTACATTTATGCATGTTTGAGAAGGCTTATGTTCCAGTTCAGCTACTACTGCTTTAACTAGTTTATGGATTTATTTTTGTATTTATTTTTACCAAAGTTATATACACTATAATTCACTCTCTCCTCTCCTAAGAGATATATTTTCTTCTAAAAATCTGATATGCAAATTGGCGGTTTTACATTCTTGGAGGGAAAATCTAGGTTGGCATTTTCTTTATACAGTTTTTTTTTTTAGATTATTATAGGTCTGTCTACAGTGGATTAATTTTTCTTTTCTTGAGATGTATGAAATCACTCATTAGATGTGGAATTATAGTTATTATAATTTCTTAAAATTGACACTATATACTAACACGAACGTGCGTACAGCTGATGCTATAATTTGTAGCTTCTGCATTATTTTTCTTTGTTCACGTAGTTATTAATTCTTATGTGGTCTGACGTATAATACGCAGAAACACACACAGTGAGAGAATGGGACCACTTGAGGGTATTGATTCCCTGTATAATCACCGGTTCCTTAAGACAGAGTTCCCTAGGATTGAGTTGGTTAAGCTATTGGATATTAATTGGAGGTATGCAACTTTTTTTTTTATTTATAAAAAAGAAACCACATGTATATTTTACCTTGAAGCAATTTTATTTGAATTAGATAGGATTATCATGCATGAAAAAATCTTTTCTTTTGGTCCTATGTTAGAGACTGGGTGTCTCTCAAGCTACTTATATCATAGACTAATTTTACTTGCAATGCATAATTATTGTTGATCCAATGAAATTTTGTATACAAAGAAATTGAACATGAAATATTTTACTAGATGGTTTCTTCTCAAAATTCCTTAAAGACGAACGGTATAATATAACCGTGTATACTTTAAGACTCAAATTTAAAGTTATTAATTAAGCTAGTTGCTAGAACAAACATCAGCTTTAATTTTTACCCGTAAGAATACATATGTTTGAAATGTGTCAATTGCTTAAATGGATCTAAAGAAATTGGTACTTAGCTACCTACTCAGGATTCTTGGGTTTTAAGAAAGATATAATAACTATAGCAACTGAAATATTAAGAACACATTTCCTTATAAACACTTCTCAAAATATTTTTATTATAATTAAGTGATAGAAAAGTTGTTAGAAAAGTATTGTTTACATTTTAATCATAATAAGAGCAATCATCTCATATAGCTGGATTCTATTCTTGTGTCATCTCACCGTGTAAGGTCATCATAGCTCATTGGTTACCACGGTTTGCATCAAATAGGATAACAATGTCATTAGTTAACTTATTGCAATGGTTTGCATGGTTTACGATCAAATCATATAACAATGTTATTAATTACAAAAGGGTGGTGGGTCAAGACAGATAGGTTCCTGATTTTGATAATTGTTGCCTGGTAACTGCATGCTTTGCCTTGCTCTAGTGGAGACAGTCAAGTGCCAGTGAAGCCCATCCTTGCATGATTTCAGGAAACTTGTGGATCAGGATTTTTAGGAGTACAAAACCAAGTGAAATTCTCTGTTGCACAAACTTCCTGTGAAAGATTTTTAAATTAACAAATTAATAGCTAGTAGTACTTCCATTTATATATTTCACTGAAAATTTGTTGTATGGCCAATCAGGTTCTCCCAAAAACTGTTTAAACTTTGAACAAACTAGATTAATTAATTTAACTTATTTTGGTTATTTTTAATAGAAAATTATTACTTAATTTACTTAAAGCTTTATTTAAAAAGAACTTGTGTGTTTTGATTAAATGTGAACAGATATTTAGTTAAATATTATTTATGTCTATAATTGATTTGTTAAATTTTTTTATAAAAACAATCATAATACAACAAAATTATTTGGTTGAAGACAAAAGCAACATTTATTTTCGACAGATTTTGAATAAATCTGGAATCAAATAATAATAATAATAATAATAATAATAATAATAATAATAATAATGTTTAAAATGTAGCTTTTAAAAAGATGCTGGAGTATAAAAAATAATTAGCAGCTTTTTATTTATCAATAAAACATATCTACTATTTGAAGAAAATGTATATTTCCAGTAAAATTTTGTAGTCCAAAAATAAGGGACATTTCATGTGTGATTTTTAATGTATTTTTGGTACTATTCTTTTAATTAAATTTAAAATTAGAACTTGACTTTTTTTTTATCGGTCGGTAGAATTTTACTTCATTAACCTATACAATAGAGGTCATTATTAAATACTAATATCAATTATCGTGAGAAACCTATATTTTAATTAATAATAATGCCAAAAGTATCTAAAATATTGTACTTAATTCATTCTTATAATAAGTTGATACAACACTAGTATCGAATATGACCTGTGAATTTTTGCTTAACTATTTTAAGTTTTACTTTTATTCTTTATCTCATCTTCCTCCCCTCTTAATTTGGTTCTTAAACTTAATTAGCATTTTCTGTCTTGTCAGTTCCATTCATCTTTAAATGAAACCATATTATGCAACATTAATTAATTGACATAAGTTGACAGCTAAGCATTCTTAACTGGTGTCATTTTGAGCAAACAGAATACAAAATTATAATTTATAATTTATAATAAAATTAGTGACTAAGATGAACTTAAAATAAAATGTTGCCCTACTTTCTTCTTCTTGTCGGTGCTTCTTCTTTCGCTTTTGTTATTTCTCTCTCTCTCTTGATCTTCCATTCCAAAACGAGGTATGAGTAATGTAATTAAAAGATATTATTTTTCTGGTCACTTGGAAGTTGGAATCCATTAAAAGGCTATAGAATTGGGAGGATGATTTTATTTGTTTCCTTAGAAATAAAAGACATAGGGGAGGATAAGGACGTGCGGGGATATAAAAAAGGTTCATTCATTTCTAATCTTTTGATGGCAGATATACAATGGTTATGGGAATTTGTGGTGGTGGCTTGGTTCATTTGGGACATGTTTCAATAGGGGTGACTAGCAATTTAGGTAATGAGTGAATAAGTATGAGGCAAAAGAAGAAATTTATTGTCAATTATTCTCCATTCTTCTAATGGTAGACATGTGGTAGCTTGGTTCTTTTGGCACATAGACGCTTAATTCAATAGGGTGATTGGTGGCTTTTGTTATGAGTGAATGAGCTTGTGTTTGACTCCGCCAAAATGTTTTTTTTTCACAGGTAAAAGAATAGAATTATACCTAGTTTTTTTTCCTATGTATGAGTTTCATGTGAGATTAGATAAAATTTGTTTTAACATTGCCATGTTTCTCTCCATTTTAGAATACACAACTTGAAAAGTAAGAGTTCCACTTTCCTCCTATTCTTAATTATACATTTCAACATTATTTCTCTTTTCTGCTTTGGATGTATATTTTACTCACATCTCCACAATAAGCTAAAAAATTTATACTTCAACTATCTATCACCCTTTTATCTTTATTTGTACACTTGATATTCTTAATTACCTATCCCTTTCAATATATTCTCTTTTATTTCTATCTCTAAATTGAATTTTAATATTTTTTTTATAAAAATGTCAATAATTAAAATAACTATATATTATAATTTAAATTGTTCATTGTGAATACAAAATATAATTTTTATAAATATTAATTGTAATATAACTAAAATAAATATTGTGAATCTCTAAAATAATTTCAGTTATATGAATACAAAAAATGATTTATTATGAATTTTAGTTATATAAAAAATAAACATTTTATCTTATGTCATGTAAAAACTAGAATTCTAGCACTAGTTTATTTTATAGGAAGAAAAACAAATATTCACTATTGCTGTGGTGAGGCAAAAATCTCTAAAATAATAATAAAAAAGCATAACGAATTAATGAATCAAACACAAACTCATGTTCTACCATGTTTTTCTTATGGACTCTAAGTAAATTTAAATAAGATCACCTTTTACATGATCCATACTTCTCATTTTGGAACCATTTTTTTCAAAAGCCATTTTGGAACCAAAATTAAGTAAGAAAAAAATTAATGTAAAAGAATAAAAGAAGTATTATTGAGAAGTGAAAAAAATGAATCCTATATTTTCTTAAATGCATCTTGAAAGTAATAATTGCTCATAGATTCGCTTATTGATCATCGTAATTTAATGATGTTAAAATTTAGTTGTTATATTGAAAATATTCAATTCGCTCATCTTATATGAAAGTTTGTACACTTACTTATTATGAATTTTCAATTTAGTAATTGAAAGTATTCAACATTTATAAAAAAAAAATTAAATTAAATAAGTTTGACAAAACTTAAATGGATAACCGCTATATATTTTTATCTATTGTAAATGAATTGTTTCTCTCTATTCAAAATTGTTCTTATTGTGCCGCGCTAACATGTTTTTTTTACTTTAATTATGATTATTGATAAAAGTTTGTGATTTGTGACATCTTGGTTTGCGAAAATATGAAATAATTAAAAATTTAAAAAATGAGCATCAAGCAAAACTTCTACGCTTTATATAAAGATGTGTATTGATTAAACATTTGCAGCGTAGAAGTTAAATAGTAAATGATATTTTATTAAAGTGTATTTTGTTTGCTTAATTTTTTTATTCGTAGAAATTAAAAATATATAAAGGAATTAACAATGATTCAAATACTTTATTCAATTAATTGAAACTAAATTATCTTGATTTTTTTACTTATTTAATATATAAGAAAACTTATAATTTTATTATCGAATTCCCAAATTTTTTTTCCTGTGAGTAACATTCAACATATATATATATATGTATATATATATATATATGTATATATATATATATATATATACACGTGTGTGTGTGTTAAAAATTCAACAGAATTTATATAAGAACATTAAATTTGTAGGTGAGATATTCACACGCATTTATATTAGGAAAAAAATCTATATCATAGGAAAACAACTCAAATTTTCCTAATACAAGTAGATTTAATTATGTTGGTGTGACAGTGACAAATGGTAACAAAGCCACATGTTGCTGATGAAATACACTTACATAATTGAAACTTGAATCGAGTCCAAGGTTAGCTGCATAGACATTAATCTCTGCGATTGAAGGTAGACTTTTAGTCTGTGTACCCACTCCCCACAAGTTTTAAACAGGTAGGGTCACATGTTTTCTGCATATCATGATTGTGGCCACCATCTTTCCACACCTGCACTATATATCAAGTCTCTTTCACATCCCTATGTGTGAAAAAGAGAAAAACTCTTTTGCTGTGGTTGTCCCATTTGTTCTCTTTCCATTATATGGCTGCCTTAAAGAAACAATGCTTTTGAGGTACAGTAATTTTTAGTTAACCATTTATTATGCCTTTTTTAAAAAAAAATGAAAGAAGCTCCATAATTGATTCTTCACACAACCGTTTCATAATTGATACCTATAACTTTAATACATTTCTTTATGAATAGTGCCTAGCATTAAGCTATTAGCCTATTAGTTTCATTCATCTACTTTAGCTTTTACAAGAAAAGCTACTTTTAGAAATTGAAAAAAAAAAGTAAAAATGTTTACATGGACATTATGTGTTGCTATGAAAAGTTATATCATTAAAATGGAAGGATCAGTGAAAGGGAATGGCTGTATCATTCTTAGTTTCAGTCTAAACTAATTGAAAGAAAATAATGCATGTTGATTCCCATGTCTTGCAGACTCGGTACAAGAATCTGCTGTGCCTTAACCTGCAAATCAAATTTAGACTAACATAATATGGCACCAAACAAAGAAACACTTTAGTGGCACACCCTCCTAAAAAATGTTTGGCCCAACTAAACTAAATCATAGTTGTGCTATGGGATCTCATACTTTAGTTTTGAGTTTTGACACACATGTTCCACTTTGAAGTCAGAGTGCCCATAACAAGGGAGCAGAAATGGCATGCTATGAAGGAGAAAAGAATAAAAAAGTTATGCACATTTCAGATTCTTTTACTATTTGATTCTAATCTGCTTCATGCTTTCAGATCCCTCTACTTAGGAATAAAATTGCAGAGTTACATAGGACCACCTGCCAACTGTACTTATTTCTTTGGAATGAGAAGCTGCAAAGCATGTAACTTGGACTCAGATAAATTGATCCTTTTATGAAACAAAATTATCAAATGCAAAGTGATTGAATGAAATGAAGGCTACCCCCAATTAATTAAAACGTATGAAATTGCTGATTACCTACCAGACTACTCAACCATACAATAAAAATTGAAGGCCTCATTATGGATACCAGATCGATGCAATCTAAGACCATGATTGTTCCCACAGTTGTCACATTGAGTGGTTGTGATAATCACATTAGTGTCTATAACTCTATATCATGAGCTAATATTCATTTAATACGCACACTATTGGAGCTAATACATTCACCTGTCTCTAATTTGTGTCCTTTTCCTGTTCTCTAATTAAAAGTAACACAGTTAAAAAGTAACACTCTCTTTCCTGGTTGTTAGTTTTATTTTTTTCAAGTTTAATTGAAAAAGGACAATGGGATAGGAGATGAGAATAGGTGATTTGGTTCCGGAGATGACACAACTACACAAGTTCATTTGGCCTTCTTTTCTGACTTAGACAATGCACTAAACTTCAATAGTCATCGTTTAGGTTTGCAAAAAAACACAGCTACTACTTGCAAAATCCACTTTAAATTAATGGAATTGGAAATTTACATCAGATGTTGCATCAGACAAAAAATTCCGTTACTTAAGTCAAAAACATAACACGTACGTATCGGAGCTAATCATGTCTAATATAGCACGGTTCTCACTGTATCATGTAATCCAAGTCATCATTTAAATTTTCCACTTTTGGGGTCTTTACACATAACAGAGGAGTTAATTCATGCTAAATTTATGTTTGTAGCTTTGGCTAGCCATTATTACAGCTCCCAAAAGCAGTGCAAGGCTTCCGGATTCCTACAATTTCTTAAGTCAAAAACTATATAAAAGAAAGAAAAAGTCCACTTGCTCACTACCTTTCACCGAAAAGTGCAAGCACACCTGCGTTTTCCTTGACTTTAGATTAAGTTCATTATAAACACCCATAAAGTATGTTTCAAAACCACCTTCCTCTCATCCTTCCCTCCCTTAGTTAGCACTGCATGAGTTCATGTGACTTTCACTTCTTCACAAGAATCTCCCAAAAGAATGATGCAGAGTTTTTTAGAGGCTTTTATTTAATTAACTGGCATGGAATAGAAGGGTAGCATATCACATTCACTTCACTTAGAGTGACAATTTTTAGTGGGGTACAGTGGGATCATAATTGCCAGGTTTTGCTGAAATGGGAGTTGTCACTGTTGGAGATTTGAAGCCTAGCATCTCAGGGAAGAGGACCTTTCGTCCAAGCTCAAGCATAAGGCATGCCACTGAATGGTAATATTCTACATCTTCTTGAGTATGATTTTTAATTTTTAATTATCTTGGGTTGAATTAAGTGCTGTTTGAAATCCTGACTGTTTCACCTTGATATCCTTTTGAGACATAAGGCTGATTTTTCGTTTCCAGAGGCAAAGTGAATAAATGTGTACAACAAAACTTAACAACGGTAACAAAACAATTTACATGTAATTTTTAAAAATTTGTCACTGACTTTTTAGTGACGCTAGCATTAGTGCGAAAATTATCACTACTGACAAAATTTCTGCCACTAATACCTTAATTTCTTGTAAATGGCTGAGAGTTACTTCTAGAAATTGATCTAATGACCCACCATAACTTAAAAACAGATCTTTATTTTTTTCCTTGTATAGTCATTTTCAAATATCTATAATTAGATTTTGAACACATAATTGGATTCAAGTGCTCCACGTTAGAAAACTATAAAACCATTCATGTGTCTCACCTATCGGTTTAAGCTTTAGGGATTAATGATTCATGACATGGTAATGCATTGTCCACTCTTGAAACGCAAAAGGCTCTTGATGGTTCAGGACACTCCAAGATTAATTCTCAGCGGTTTCATTTTGGTGGGTCTAAGTGTCCTTTTCCTATAGGATTGTGAAAGTTCAGTTTCTGAGTAGGAACATCACCTGGGAAACTTTCAGTTTGTCTTGTCGTATTGCTCGTGTGTGTGTTCATCTCTTTTGTATTCATTCAAATTCTAATTTCCCGCAACTTCTAATCTGACATGGTCCTTACTCACGACCTGTGCAATTTCATGGTAGAAAGTAGCACTCTTAGCTATCATGGTACAGTTTAGACTCTGAAATAGGTAGATAAAGCTGTAACATGTAACCTTGACTTTGATGTATAGTCCTGTACTAAATAGACAACAGTATGGTGCTGCGTGGTGAATGACCAATCCTGATCTGTCTTCTATGAAAACGCCAATTCATGTTTGTCTGTCAATTATTCTCCTGCTTTTGTTATCTTTAACCTCAGTGGATATGTTTGAAGAGTTTTGAATGAGTACGGAAATGCTGTAGTAATAAGAGCTCACCAACTATGGGAAAAAGTTTTGGTTGGCCGAGATCTCACATTGGAAAGTGATATGGTCGTATATAATGTATATAAGTGAGGGATAACTTTAATCTCATGAGTTAATTGGGTCTTAATTTAAATTTTAAGATGATATCAAAATTTGTTCTAATCATTGTTGTCAGTCTTATCGAGTCATTGTGGAGACCTCAAATTTATTAGTAATATAACGGTTCTAAATCCAAATTCTAAGATGATATAAAATAATAGCCTTGGACATCAACATGACATTGCATGTGTGGCTCTAATGGTTTTCTTTTCTTTACATGTGGTGGTCACTGGTCAATGATTTGTATTAATGGGTTCCACAACATAAAACAATCGTGTAATATTAAATTGGACTTAAAGCTCGTGTAGTCGGATTGTCTGAGGTACTGCTAAAGTAGTCCCACTCATTCTGTATTTATTGAGTTGGGGGCCATTCTCACCCACGTACTTGATCTTGGAAGATTACATTGTCTTCGAGTTTGTGGTGTACAAGACACACTTTTAATTCCATCTTGTACATTTAATTGCACATACATGCTGCAGCAAAAGACTGTTCCAAGTTCTCTGATAATTTCGTTTTGGTAGTAATATGTAGCTGCACTTGTTGCTTTATATTGAAATATCCATGTCTACGCCATGCAATAATTCAGCTAGGTTTGTAAATTACAGGCCAATATCTGATGTTTCTAGTGATCTCACCATCGAAGTAGGAGCTTCAAGCTTTGCACTTCACAAGGTAAAGAAATTACAAGTTTCCTTTCTAATAGGTTACTTCATATTCAGCATAGTATTCTTTCAGTTTCGTAGGTATTAATTAGTAAATAAATGACATATCTATTACTGTGCAGAATATACCAACCATATGTATGAATATTGATTGTTTATGCATGAGTAACACCTTTGAAGAGAATTTCAAGCTTAACATTGGTACACTAGACTAGACATTAAAGCTAGCAATATAATGATGACTATAATGCTCTATTATTCATGAATCAGTTTAAAAAGAAAAAGAACAATAAAAAGGAGAGAGATAATGCTGCAGGCCTTAAGTTGTTTGTATTTTTCTTTTCTCTACAGTTTCCTCTTGTTTCTAGGAGTGGAAGGATTCGGAAAATGTTGTTAGAAACAAAAGATTCAAAAGTTTCACGCATAAGTCTCCCAAACTTGCCAGGTGGTGCAGAGGCATTTGAGCTGGCTGCCAAATTCTGTTATGGAATAAATGTTGAGTTCAGTCTCTCCAATGTTGCCATGCTAAAATGTGTGGCTCATTTTCTACAAATGACAGAAGAGTTTGCAGACAAAAACTTGGAGACGCGAGCCGAAGCATATCTAAAGGAGGCAGTGCTCCCAAATATATCAAACACAATATCTGTTCTTCACCGTTGTGAATCTCTTGTTCCCATTTCAGAAGAGATTAGCCTTGTCAGCAAACTAATCAATGCAATTGCAAACAATGCATGCAAAGAACAGCTCACCACTGGTTTGCAAAAACTGGACCACAGCTTCCCTTCTAAAACCACCTCAAACATGGAACCTGAAACACCCTCAGAATGGTGGGGTAAATCTCTCAATGTTCTTAGTCTTGATTTCTTTCAAAGAGTTTTGTCTGCAGTGAAGTCAAAGGGACTAAAACAAGACATGATCAGCAAAATTTTGATAAACTATGCACATAATTCCCTTCAAGGGATTGTTAGGGACCACCAAGCAGTGAAAGGATGTTTTCCCGACTTGGAATTACAAAAGAAACAAAGAGTCATTGTTGAAGCCCTTGCTGGCTTACTACCAACTCAATCAAGGAAAAGCCTGGTTCCTATGGCATTTCTCTCAAGTTTGTTGAAAGCTGCAATATCTGCATCAGCATCCACTTCATGCAGATCTGATTTGGAGAGAAGGATTGGTCTACAACTTAACCAGGCTATTCTTGAAGACATCCTAATCCCAACAAATTCACATCAAAACACACATGGGACTATTTATGACACGGATTCAATTTTGAGGATTTTTTCCAATTTTCTGAACTTGGATGAGGAGGATGAAGATGATAATAGTCACCTGAGAGATGAAAGTGAAATGGTTTATGACTTTGACAGCCCCGGATCTCCAAAACAAAGCTCAATTCTGAAGGTATCCAAATTAATGGACAACTATCTGGCTGAAGTAGCACTAGACCCAAACTTGTTGCCATCAAAGTTCATATCCCTTGCTGAACTACTTCCAGATCATGCACGTATTGTGAGTGATGGACTCTATAGAGCCGTTGATATATTCCTTAAGGTAAGAAATTTCTTCTCCCTTTCACTATCATTTTATTGCAACTCCTAATCTCGTTAAACTATACTATTTTTGTTATTTGCTAGCGAGTGAAATATGTTTTTTGTCATTCAAATTTTTTTCAAAATTCAGTTTTAATTCCCATAAAAATTTAATGTTTGTGGTCCCTACATTTTGATAGAAACACATGTTACAATTTTTAGTATATGATAAGAGACTAAAACTATGTCATTTTTAGTAAACGTATGAACTAAGAATATATTAAATTTTTATAAGAGCTGAAACCAAAATTTAAGATATCAACATCAATATCAATGGTACATTTAACCTAAGTTAATTGGAGTCAGCGGTAGATGAACCCAATAATAGATAGGAGGAAGTTGAAAAAAAAGGATAGGAGAAAAAAGAGAAATAAGATAAAAGAAAAGAAATTAAGATAAAAGAAAAGAAAGGTGAAAGAGAGGAAAAAAATGAAAAGCAAAAGAACTAAAAATGGACTGTTTGAAACATAAAGATAATAATGGGTTTAATTCTTCTTCACTAAACTTATAATTTTTCTCCATTACCTCGTAAAACACATATTTTAAACCTTTCATGGTTCTAGTTACTAATTTGGTTTATTTTTCTATCTTTTTTATATACAGGTTCATCCAAACATAAAGGACTCAGAACGGTACCGGCTATGCAAAACCATTGATTGCCAGAAAATGTCTCAAGAGGCATGCAGCCATGCATCACAAAATGAAAGGTTACCAGTGCAGATGGCAGTTCAGGTTCTATACTTTGAGCAAATAAGGCTCCGCAATGCCATGAGTGGAGGGCATAACCATGTCTTCTTTGGAGGAGGAGGAGGAGGACTTAATGGTCAATTCCCTCAACGCTCAGGGAGTGGTGCAGGAAGTGGAGCCATTTCCCCAAGAGACAACTATGCATCAGTGAGAAGGGAGAACCGTGAGCTGAAGCTAGAAGTTGCAAGAATGAGAATGAGGCTCACTGACTTGGAGAAAGATCATGTTAACATGAA
This sequence comes from Glycine latifolia, assembly GCA_013407115.1. NCBI lineage: Eukaryota > Viridiplantae > Streptophyta > Magnoliopsida > Fabales > Fabaceae > Glycine > Glycine latifolia. Next base: position 1,926,567 of record CM023960.1, read on the forward strand.
GCAGGAGCTAGTAAAGTCCCACCCTGCCAACAAGCTATTCAAATCATTCACGAAAAAACTAAGCAAGCTCAATGCTATGTTTTGGATTAACAGTATTAAGCCAAATGGTTCTGAGAGTCGCTTTCCTTTTCCTAAGAGAAGGCGTCACTCAGTTTCATGACTCCAAAATATGTGTACATATAGAAGAATTACTGTATAGTATATATGTATGATGCATGGAGTGATTGTCACTTGCTATTGAATTTCTAGTGAATAGTGTTTTTTGTTTTTTGAGTAATGCTCCTTGGTTTGGTTATTTAATTTGTTTGGCAATGATATCATTGATCAAACCTTGGGTGGACTATTTTGAGGGTGGGATCATGGGATGCTCAATTAAACTACTATCCTCTGGTTGAGATTTTTTACCAAAACATTGATATAAACCATATAATATCTATAGAGCTGAACACAGCGGACCAGAGAACAGTTTCAAAACATATCAAAGTTTTGGCTTGTTTTCTCAAACACCATAATGCTATAATGTAAAGAGTTATCGAAATCATAAAAGGTAATAATTTCTGTGAGGAGAAATGTTATAAAAGAAGCATTGCATGCACAAAATGAGAAACCGTGTTATATATGTAACCTGTGACAAAATTTGTCATGATTATTTCCAACTTCCATTCCATATTTTTTTGGTAGAGACTCCTATTCCATTTGATATTTAGAGTAAAGTCATTTTCACATTCTTATTATGAGCTCCACCGACAGATGATTATTTTATCTTGTTATAATATATATACTGGACTAAGGTGTAGGCAGATATTATAAATTTTTTATGCAACAAATAATTTTAATACACCACGTTTTTTTCCCTTTCTGCTTTCAGTATGCAAGCACTTACCAAAACTTCAAAAGTCTTCCCTTTGAAGTATGACATGCTGCTTGAGCTTGCGCCTACCTCAATAAAAGTGTGTACAACCTGTACCATTATGGGTTGAAGGAAAAATAATCATACCAAATTCATCATCATAGATTAATTTTTCTCGAATGAGTAGTACGAGTAACTTAGGATCTGTCCAAAAATCATTGATGGTAAATTGAAATTAATTCTTCCGATGAAGTTTTTTTTAATACATAGATTCAAGATCTTCCTTAAGGAAATTAGACATACAATTGCTTAATGTGGTATTTGCCCTTAAAGTATATAATTATATTTTTAAGAATGATTTTTTAAAAATATTATATTAAAAATACTATTTAAATAAAATTATATTTGGTTAGTAGTTGACATGTCATGAATGTTTTTATTCACCTTTTATTATCAAAACAAAATAAAAATAATAATATTTTTTATGCGAATCAATAATGTAAAATGAAAAATTATTAGTGAGTAAATACAAAAATTAGATATTAATTAGCGATCAAAACTATCTTTAAATTTAAAAATATTAGAAAGTAACAACAAATGACTCCATGGCCCAATGGATAAGGCGCTGGTCTACGGAACCAGAGATTCTGGGTTCGATCCCCAGTGGAGTCGATTGGTTGAAGTATTTAGTTTTTTAACTTTCCAATTGTAATACACGACGTCGTATCAGTTCAGTGCTTGCTGCTGCTGCTTCAGGCCAGAAAACGGTGCGTTTTGTTGGACTGATCAGATCTAGGGCTAGGAGCGTAGCGTAAAGATAACGGCGTCATTTTTCCGCGTAATCGGTAGAAATTCCAACTTCGTCTCTTCTCTCCTATATCTAAGACCTGATAAAGATTCATTCTTGGCACTTGGGTATGTCCGATTCTGAAATTTTTTTGTATGCTTCCCTCTCACCCAATCCCAATAGCACGTGTTTTGTTACATTACTGTCAAGTACTGGACCAATTCATTAGTTGAAGCATATTGGTATGTCACACAGTCAAAAATTTATGTCAACCGTGACACGAATTGTTGATATTCAACACTGTTCTGTATATATGTCCTAAGGAGTAAAATTTGTATATTATGAAGGCAACATTTTGAAGCTGAATTATTGTTGGTCCGAAAGGTACTGTGACATATGCGTTTGGAGAAATTAGTGCAGATCAAAGTGATTGGTGGGTAGTGCGAGGTCAGTTCTTGGCATCACAGTGGGGACTACGGATTCCTCGACATCAGGTTCTGCTTGTGAACGTGATGTGTGTATTTATTTATTTATTTTTCATTTCTACTTTAACTATGCCCCTTCTATTCTATTAGGATCTCCCACGTATACAACGAGGAATATATATGAGAAAGCAATGCCATGACAGATAATTAGTGTTTTGTTGTCCTGCAACCACCTTATTAAGAAGAAATTTCATTGACATGACAACATTTTTGTATAAAAGATTTAGCTCTATCATCTGCGAATGCCAAATTGTCATGGAATATTAATACATTAAATTGCAGACTGCATTGTGAAAACTACCTCAGGATGAGGCCAAATCATTTGTTAAGTCACTAAAGTATTGTTAAAACAAGTGCATTTTTTCCTCGTTTTCACATGACAGAATTCTTAGTCGCCTGTGTTTACATGGAATATGGACAATTGGAGAGGTGTTGGTTTAGAAACTTTTATAGCATGTTTGGTTTTGCCTTTACTAAGAGATACTTGCGTTTTATACATGATTTCTAGAAGCTACAACTGTTGGACGGGGATGTGATGCATTGCATGTACAATTCAGATTGGAATACAAACACCTTAATTTCTAAACATGATTAGCAGAGAGTTCAAATGCCAAAAACTGAAGGCATGGTTGAAAGATGATAGAAGAGATATTTGGAGGGAGAAGATGCTGATTGAAAGGTAATCTATGCCCGATAGGGCATGCTTATTTTTGCTAATCTAGCCCAAATAAATCACGAAAATCTACACAAGGATCCCATAGAAAATGGGAAGAGAAAACGCTACCCTTGTTGGGTGCCCACCAAATTTTACATTTTCCCCACGTTGTACTATACAGGGTAAGATGTTGAGAAGATGTTCTGTGCTTTAGAGCATATGAATTTTGTCAAACAGTGGCAAACTTAGCACAAGCCTGTGGCATATTCCATTCAATCTTCGATTCTATGGATCGTTTTTCATTGAGTTATTTAACTATATTAAATATAATTAGCATATCAATATCATGTGGTACAAATACAGAAGTATTAGATGGTAGGTTTTTATTTTTTGCTTCCTCGATTGTTCTAGTCAACTTTATAAGGATTCATCACCCTTTCTTAGGCATCTTTTGTTGATTGGTGTCATAAGAAACTTTTCAAGACAGCTTTAATCTTATACAGAAGCCTAATAAGGAAAGCTCAATTTTAGATTTGCATCCAAACAAATGTTTCCTTTCTTTCTCGGGCATTCCATTCGAAGATGACATTAAAATTACATTGTCGTATGTAGACGTTATTCATATTCTTCTTGCAACAGAATTTTCCACGTGGCTACAGCTTGGAAAAACAACCCCTTGGCTCCTTGTCCCAATTCTATATCTTAGGGTGTTCCACAATTCATATAAACGGCTCAAAAATAAAGCGAACGGCCCCTTGATCATCATAATGTTGCCATTTGAACTATCCAAGGACTATCTGCAGACTAAAATGTGCATAAGCATCAAATCACCCTGCGGATTACAGCGACTAAATGTGCATAAGCATCAAATCACGACATTATCTTTCTTTTTATCCTGAATAATATTTTAGCTGTGCTTGGGTATACAGAATATAGTGTACATAGAATGAAACTTGTTTCAATCTAAATCAGTGATTTTTTCACTAACAATGTTGATTGGACTATACAGACAGCATAAGAGAAATGTTTGAAGAGGTGTAATTGATGAGGAAGAGAAAATTTATAGAAGAGGATTTCCATTTATATTAGAGCTAGGATGATCTTTTAGGTTATCAAACACAGTTGCTCAACTATACTACTCAATGCTTAATGTCATATTAGCCATAGAAACTAAATGCTAAGCACCTTCATACATGCATAGTTTCATATAACTTGAAAAATGGATCTTAGCATAGTAAAAACTTGTAAATCACAAGCTTGGTTTCCTAATTATTTTTAACATCCTTCTAATTAATTATAGATTTTTAAATTTTTTTATAGGCTTCCTATAATATTTGAAAGTCTTGAAACTTGTGAGGCTTGTGGAGCGGAGTATTTGGAAACTAAAGTCTTGTTTGATAACAATTTTAAAAACAAAAAATCTTTGAGATGCTACTTTATAAAAACTATTTTCTAATCATATTTCTAATTTAATTTTTTTAAGATTGGAAAACAGAAACAACTACAGCCTGTTCCTATGTTCATTTTTGCTTCTTTTTTTTCTAAAAAAAATTCTGGAAATTATGAAACATGCAAAAAAGGGAATTAGAAAACAAGGAAACATATTCTCAAAATATATTTACCAAGTAGACTTTTATTTTTTTTCATCTCTAAAATTGTTTTTATTACAAACGAGTCTTATTTGTTATTTTGTTCTAAAAAGTAATTCTTCAAAATTATTTTACAATAGTTTTCCCAATGCTTGCTTTGGCAATGTATTTAGTGACTGACATAGCTAGTGAAGCAGAGCCTCATATTTTGTTTGACTTGGACAGGCATACTTGTTAACATACTGAGTAAATTTCAAGATTCTATATACTAGTTGGTGAAATTTGCTAAATGCCAACCCATACTCCCATAGATGTTCATATACTCTTGAAAGATGGTGAACTGATTGCTCAAGTTGTAAATTCCATTGAAATCCTTCTTCGTTGGGCTCTTATTCCAGTTAAATAATCCGATTGTAACGTTAATAATCCTTGCTGTTCAACCGCTGTCTTGATGCAGTCTAAGAAGACATAGTAGAGTGGAAACACACGTCTGATGGGTGGGTTCACGGTTTTATTTTACCACAATGCTTAATGCTTCTATTCCTTTGTTTTACAAAACGGTCTGCCGTTGATTTGATCGCAACGTCAAGGTTTTGAGTCTTCACAATTACAATCGTGATTGTATATATCACATTTGTCCACAATATAAAAAATGCGACAAAACCACGACTGCAATCATAATTTAAAACCATGCTTAATGCTATTTAGTCCCTTAATTATAGAATAGAAGTGTGTTGAAAGCATATTTTTTCAACCAATAAAAATCTCTATTTTTACTTCTTTTATTTTGACAATCACATTTGCTATCTAATAAAACGAACATATCTCAACCACAATGCAAGAATAATTTATCTAGAATCATCTTTCTCAAGTGAAACATTTGATTAAGACTACTAATTAATGTGTTTTGAAAGCACTTAGAGACGGCTAGATGTAAATATCCAACACAACAAATAATTATATAGTTTGCGTTGAGTTTGACGTGATTTTACATTAAACTTAGATCTCAGGTTAAAAAACCAAACACGCACCTATAATGCCCGTCAATTCACTTCAATATTTTGTCGTACTAGACAAGCATCCAATTAGAGAAAAGAACAATCGAGTCTAATTAGTAATTAGAGAAAAGAACAATCCTAAAAGCATACAAGGTTAACAAGCCATTTCCAGTTCCTTAAATATATGGAACTACCTGTTTTTGTAAAATGGAAGTAATGAAAAATTATCAAAGTAATGGCATGTCAAATGTTTATTTATATATTCTTTTAAAAAAGAAAGTCAGAAGTTCTGACACCACATTTCAGAGTGTTCACATTCACACAAACCAGTCTAATTCATTAAAAACTGAAAAACCCAATTAAAAAAGATAAAAACCGAACAAAATTAAAACCAATTTTTTTAAGTAAATAGAATCAGATTTTCTATTTGATTTTGAGAATCAATCCAATCAAATGCAAATCGAACTTAATTATACTTAGTATAAAATTTATAAATTTATATATAATTAATACTACTCGTGTTTACATTTTTATTTCTTCTATATTTATAAAATTAATTACCATACACTTATACTTATTTATAAAAATAGATTAATTAAAGGTAATACTTTAGTAACTATTTGAGAGTAAAAGTATATAAACGAAATTATCAAACTGTGCAAATTTATTTTCATAGTCTATATTTAAAGAATTATATTAATTTTAACAATTTAATAACTTATTGATGAGATATTAGATTTTTTTAATCATATTTATTATATATCTTATTATTTATTAAATATTTTCTCAAAGAAAAGTAAAATTAAAACCAAAAACTGATGTAATCCAATCCACAAACACCTGTCCACTGATCCAATTCACAAACACCGCTAATCACGTGACATGCTTATGCTCAAGAAGGAGAAAAATATAAATAAAGTTTAAGGATGTCTAGTAGATGCACCTCCGTGACTTTATTTTAATAAGAGAACAAAGGCATGTATAACCAGATAGATAGCCAGAGTTCAAAATCTTTATTTAGTAGAAATCAATTACTTTTTGCTTCAAGTCCATATAGATAGCCCTGGCATATTAGAGCAGTGGTGCTAACTCATTCCGAAGATGCAGACTCATGACACTTTTAGAGCCACCAATGAATTGTTATCCTATAAAGACAGCAGGTACACTTGGCTGGCACCCCATTTGAAGCAGTGACCTTTCAATCTGCTGACCGTTTGTCATTTCATCAAGCTCATAAACATGGGGTTTGCGCCAAAGCCAAGTATCAGTGACTTGATGGAGTGGCTCATGCAACATTGCTCTTGCTGAAGATCACCATAGGCTTTTCAGTTACCATGCCTTTGATTAAGTCCATGATCACCTAGAATACTTATAGCCAAAGCAATAATAATGCTAGGTATGGATCGTCTTATGAAGAGTTTTTGAACTTGGCTATGTGGAAACTGAGCCTCATTAAAGGCTTATGTATAAGTTGTTTCATAGTGGTGAGGATTGTATATATTGTCGCCCAAGATGTCACAAGAGCATCTCTGTTTCATCAGCACTTCTCTTAATTTTATTTTTTACATATTTTAAGTGATTGTGTCCCACCATTATACATCACTAATTTTTATACTTTACAACTTAAACAACTCTTCTCCACCAAGAAGATCCAATTCAATTAATAAAATAGGTGCGTAAATTATTATAAATTTATTGATACTTGTAGTTGATTCATACGAATAAACAATTTAACAACTCTACAAATCTTACTAAAGGAGTCTCATAAATAATTTCAATCCTTATATTTAGATGTATAAGCAAGTTGATTTGAGTTGAGTTTGATCAAACCTATGACCAAACCAATCAAATTTGAATGAGTTGGTTTGGGTTGGTTTTCTAAGAAGAAAAAAATGAAACTCAACTCAAACCAACCCATTTATAAACGATTTTTTTTTATATTATCACACCTCACTCCATTCCACTGACTTTTATCTTTTATCTATCCATGGGAGATAAAAAATTAAGCATATCATATTCAAGATAAGGAGTTTCAATAAGTATAGTGAGAATGAGTTTTAAACTTTTTTTTTTACCAAAACTAATATGACATTATGAGGTCTATTCTTTATAAATAAATTTGAAATATTTATAGAAGTCCATCTGAAGTGGCTTCAATCAATAAAATTCTTGTCGTTTTGATTCTAAAGGTTAAGAGTATGTTTATGCTCATTCAATTCAGGTCGATAAGTCTATGTAATCAATAGTCAATAGTAATTGATTTTTTTTAAAAAAATTTAAAATATATTATATATAACATATATTAATAATAATAATAATAATTTAATACAAATTAACGAGTCAACGAATCGGATCAACGGATTCAAATATTAAAATCCGTGTTTGATTGATTTGAGTAAATTTGAGTTCGCAGGTGATCCGTACTTGCCTATATCCCCTACTTATATTTATTTAACATTATTTTTTAGTAATTAGTTTTTTAATATTAAATGACTAAAAAAGAGTTAAGAGCTGAATGTTTAAACTAGAACCTACTTTCTAAGAGATGCTTAACACTACAAAAAAAGCGCTGTTTTCCGATGCACCACTTCCTACCCACTAATTTCTGTCGGAATATTAACATTTTTCCATGTATATTTATTACATTAGAAAATTGGATTTTTCCCAAAACAAAATAGCTGAACCCTAGCCTTGACTATCTCTTCAATCCCTTACCACTCTCCTACTCTTGCCTTTGTTTTAAGCGTCTCTTCCCATCCCTAAGCCAAGGATGGCATCGCCCATGGCTACACCGGCGACAATTCCGGTCATCGTGCGTGAAGGGCAGCCGCAGGTTCCCCTCTAATATGGGTCCTTTTAAAACATAGGTAGGCAGAAGAGCTTCCATTGCAGATTTCGTTTCATTTGTGAAAAGACAAACCTGAAAGAGAGAGAATCAGAGCAAGAAGAAAAAGATGATCTATCGGAAGTGGAGTCTCCTTACCGGCCTGGTCACCATCCTCGGCGGCGTAGTCATCGCCATCGCCGCCGCAAACGTTATCTTCGTCAAGAATGTAAGCTCCTTTCTTCCACTCTCCAAATCCCATCACTCCCTTTCTACACTCAATCCAACCCCTTCGTCAAGAAATTGTTTTACTTACTGTTATCACTTGTAATAACCAAGATATATATTCACATTGATTTGGGGATGAGACTTTTGTTGTTGTTGTGCTTGTCATAGGGAATTGCTTTCCTTGTGCTATTGCAGACTCAATATGATATCTTGTTCCTAGTGTGTCTGCTAATTACTGTTCTAGAACTAATGTGAGATTCTTGAATTAGTTATTTAGTAAAATGGATCAGAACTGATGCTTGATTATTATTATTATTATTATTATTATTATTATTATTATTAACAAATCTTACTATTGTTTATGGCAAAAAAAAAAATCACTTTGTGGGGGGTTTTTAAACCGCCAGAAAATACAAAACGTGAAAATAAAAAAAAAGTAAAAAAATATTTGTGGGGGTTAAAGTCGCCACAATTTTAGCCACCACAAAAATATCAATTTTTTGTAGTGACCTTACCGACGAAAAAAAAATTACCGACAAAAATCATTTCCTACGAACGTTTTTTTTTGTAGTGTAATAAGTACAACTCCAATGGCAAGATAATATTAAGTATCAGTGCTTAATGAGTAGCACCTTTGAAGGTGGCCTAATAGAAAATGAATTAGATCGTCAAGGAAAATTTCACTAGATTCCCTATATTTGCGGTTTTGTATATACTGCATTGCATGTGTTGTATTGGTAACAAGTTGCCTATTTGCTGATAAAAAAGAAAAAGAAAAGGTTGCCTATTTGTTGAGGTAAACGTAAACCTAATGAATCCAAAGACTTTCTTCAAGAATAGGATTCATGGTGGTCACTGGCGGGGAGCAAAAAATTTTATTGAGAGGGAGCGAACATAAAAAAAAATTATATAATAAATAAAAGTATTCCAAAGACAATACAAATCTAATATACAAAAAGAGGCAAACCGCAAATCACATACAGACAAATTGCAAACAGGGTGGGTTGATGAACAAATTGACAAAGTCTAGTGAGTTTTACTAAAATAATTCACAATTTAAAATCAAACTCAAAACAATAATATGGAGATAAGGGATAAAGAATACACAATCAGTTTTAGCGGGAAAAACTCAATTGGATAAAAAATCACGACGTCCAAATTGGATAATCAATCCAATGGACAACTCCACTATGATAATAAATAAGTATCTTTCAATCCTGAAGGAGAGTTAAGAATCAGACTTGTCAAACGCTTCTATATGATCTCATAACAATTCTCTCAATGATGCAAACATAAACTCTCTAAAGCTCTAATATTATTTGGAATGAAATGCATACTATAAACACAAAAATATGTTTCTATTTATACTAATTTAAGCATATGATTTTAACCAATTTTTAATACAATCCTAAAAATATTCTATCATATTATGCAATGCAATCTTAAAGATATTTTATATTATGCAATACAATCTTAAAAATATTTTATATTATGCAATATAATCTTAAAAATATTCTATCCTATTTTTTAATACAATATTAAAAAATATTCTATCATATTTTTGAATACAATCTTAAAAAATATTTTATCTTATTATGTAATATAATCTTAAATATTTTTATTATATTATATAATGCAATCTCAAAAATATTTTATTTTATTTTTTAATGTAATATTAAAAAATATTATATCCTATTATATTATGTCATATAATCTTTTTTATTATCAAATTATTTTTTTAATTTTTAATATATATATATATATATATATTAAAATTTATATTAATAAAATTTTAGGGGGCGGTCACCCACCTAGTCCCCTGTCTCCATCTCTGATGGTGGTGGTGCATGAGGCATATATTTTATTTTTGTCCATATCCGTCTAACTATGCCACATTTCACCAGTGGTATAGTTTGTAATGCTCTAAAAATTAGTCCTTTTCGGCAGTTATATTAATTTTAAAGTACAGAACAATCTCAATGGTCTAAATTAATGTTTCCAAATCACATACTAGTTTGTCTTGTATCTGATGACCAGACAAAAGTGAACTAAAAAACAAAATCATATTAGATCACTTCCTCGTAAGGTTGAAGACATGCACTTCTGTTATAACCCCCAGAACACGAAATGACCAGCCTGCATTAACAACACTAAATATATTAAAAAAGATCATCTAAGACTATGACTTAAAGTGTTAAAAGTTTGAACTTGAGTTTTGTTTGATTGAATGAAAAAGGAATAAAAATAGGTACACATATTGTCAAAAACTAAAATGCATTTTTAAGTTCGACAGAGGCTAGAACAAATTGGGACTGAAAAATTGTTCGTTCTAACTTGTAAACATATGTTGTTCCGTTTATTTACGAAACTAGTGTTTTTCATAATTGTGGTTTTTATTTATTTATTTATAAATGAGGTATTCCCACAACTCAACTCAACCACAATTTGACGTTCCTTTTAGACCTGTGATAATCTGAAGAGGGGAACATGTAGTTAAAGCGGATGAGGAAGAAACAAAAATAGAAAAGGAGTGAAAATATGCGAAAAAAAGTAGTGGAAGAGCGCACCAAGGATTGGATCACAGAAGCAGCAGACGTTTTTCAGCATACAAAATTGGACCACAGATGAAGGTTGCTAGATTACATATGTGTGTCACCTTCTGGTTAGGCATGGTAACGGGGTGGAGCGGGGACAGGTATTGGATTCCTCATCCCCGACTCAAAATCCACCCTTCAATCTCGTTCTCAATCCCCGTCAAGTTTTAAAATTCATCATCATCTCCGTCTCCGTTGGGGTCGGATTTTCCCCGTCCTGTCCCACCCCTACTATTTAATTAAAATTAAAAAATAATATAACTTTTTTTATTGAAAAAATCTAACGAAAATGCTAATTATGTAACAAAAAAATAATAACAAATTCACATTTAAAATATAATATCATAATTTAAAAATTACAAAACAAAATTAATCAATTCAATTAAAAAAATTACAAAATAATTTTTCTTTTTTTTCTTTTTTTTCTTTTTTTAATATTATTTATTTCGGGGTGGGGGCGGGGGCGGGGGCGGGGTGAGTATTTGTAATCCCATACCCGCCACCGCTTTTGGCTTTCGGGAAAAATCCGAATCCGATAAACTCGATTTTTTTCTGTTAAAATCATGGCGGATTCGGACGGGTATCCACGGGTTCAAATCTCACTGCCATACCTACTTCTGGTTGTTGCTACTTGCAATTTAAACCATTATGCTTAAGTTTAATTTTAACTTTTTTTGAGAGGCGAAGGAGTACTTATATTCTCCTTATTATTAGAGATAATAATACGTTTAAACATGTGAAAAATATGGAGTTCTATGTGGACCAAATTAAAGTAGTATTAGATTATGGAGTTCTAGAGTTTCAGTAGTGAATCTGTTTATGTTATCTCTCAGCTCAGCTGTTCCTTGAATCGCCTCAACATATATAAAAGCAAGCTTGTTTTAATTTGGACGCACGTTGAGGCTTACGAGTTCATCAGCACCACTTCAATGAACACTGCTGATACAGTTGGGCCACAACACAGCAGAGTTAGTGCCCTCTCTATTTTTTTATTGAATAATGATACATAAACACATCATTATTTCAAACATCATATCCTACCGATACCTCTTATTTTTTATATCTATTTCTTAGTATCACATCATAAATCCTATTAAACCTATATGTTTTTCTCTCTCTCTAAGTGTTCAATGGATAATAGGGGTGTTTATGTAACATTTTCCTTTTCTATTTTGTCAACCTCGATAACCGTTGGGTTGACAACAAATTAAGCTAGCTGCATGAGAGCCTTTCACAGAATGCATGGCTAATGCAACAAGTGCTCTGCTGAAGATCACCAGTACCACTGGCATTTCATAGTTGCTAGCATGTCCATTGCTCCAAAACCTGAGATTTGGAGTATTTAGAAGGAGTAAGAGTTGGTTAACTCTTAACTACGGTAAAAGCGGCTTGAGGAATTATTTTTGTTTAATTTGCTCTTTTGAACTTGAGATATAGAGAAGGTCAATTTATATTAGCTTCAGCTGGTTTATTCTGGGAGATGACACTGGATACATAGTTGTGCATGTAAATGTTCTAAAAGTTTTGTCATTAGTGGATTCCCAATATTTCCTCTTTGATTTCTTGATAATAAGTAACCACCCATATCCATATGCTTTGGCAAAGTGCGTGAATGAAGGGTAACTTATTGCCGCCTCATTGTATTAAACCCATGCATGATCATGGCGATGTGCCTATGTAAAGTTTATAGCTCTATCATTTGCAATTGCCAACTTGTCATGGAATATTATTAATACGATAAATTGCAGACTGCAATGTGAAAACTATCTGGATAATCTAAATAATCGAAAACTTGTTTAGTTAACAATATGAACAATTGGAGAGAACTTGGATTTGAAAGTGCAACAACTTTTATTGAAAGTGTAACAACTTGCGTTTTATACATGAATTCTAGAAAGCTACAAAGAATAGTTTCTGTATTGGACGTGTTGTGTGTACGTTTCAGAATGGATTCTAAACACAATTAATTTCTTAACAAGATTAGCATCGAGTTCAAATCCAACTTACTGAAGGCCGAGTTGAAAGATGATGGAAGTTATAAAGGTAAGCTATGCCCGATAGCATTTGCTTATTTTGTTGATTTAGCCCAAATATAATGAATGGAAGTCAAAACTTGAATAACTGCGGTATGAGAAATTATTAGATGGTTATCCGTGCTCCCGATCAATAATTGTACGAATTAATTGTTAAGAAATCTAAGGGAATAAATACTCGGAAGATCTTCATCAATAAATCATGAACAATTATATAAATGACTCTTACTTTAACCCATGGTGCTCAACTTTTTTATTTATATTCCAACATTATCCCTTGAACAATGGGTAATTCTACTAGAACTAAATAGTTATCTTGAATGACTCAAATATGGAGGAAATGAACAGATGAACACGACTTCTATATAACCATTCCAGGTTGCATAGTGATTATGCCCAACATTCATTTTCATAAGGTGAATATGTGTAAACGAGGAAGAGGATAGATGTGATGAACTGATGATGGAGCAGTTATTGTAAAGTTGCACGAGATTTGCAGTTATATTGATGAAGTAGGATTTCAAACTTCATAAGATCCCTTAGAATCAAGGATACCACCGTTAACTCTTATTAAGTTGTTAGTGAGTATATTTTTATTTCTCAACACATCACTTGGTTGGGACCATAAATGATATGATGGTCTTAAAGCATCTAATATTTTTTCTTGAAACACACATTATTTTCACTCTTACCTCATAAATTTTGACCAGTCTAATAAAATAGAAGCAAGTTGAAGCATTTTTCAACATTAGTATTTAGTATAAATCTCTATTTTCACTTCTGTCATTATGGTGCAATTACATTTTTTAGCCTATTTGATTTGCTAAAAATCATCATACAGGACAATAAAAATATAATTGTTCTATGTTTAATTTTAAAAAATCTCATAGAACAACAAAAATAAAAGAAAGATGGACAAAACAAAACTTCAAATTATTGTTACTTAATAAACCATCGCACAACTTTTTGTTCCTAAGTAAAACATGTTTAAAGATTAAAATATTCACCTTTCTTCCCACTATCTCGCTCCCCCAACTGCTCTCTCCTCACTCTCTTTTCTTTCACGGTTTCACCCCACCTCTCCCTTTTCTCTTTCTTGCTCCCATTCTCTCGACTCTCGTCTAAAGAAAATCGTAATGGTGCATGTTGTTAGTTTTCTTCTTCACATTGCTGCCTCGGATAAGGCAATGTCATTTAAAATGGCTGACTTTCCTTCAAATCCATATAAAGGTAAGGATAAATAAGTATATAATATATTTATATTTCCTTTCAAAAAATAACACACACATAGATATATATACACACATTATAATATTAATATGGTTTCATACTTGCAGTTTAGGAAAATTATATTTATAATATATATTAAATGTATAATCCAATATATTATTTTATATAATAATAATGATGGTAATATGAATTATAAAATAATAAATATTAAAAAGGTTATTATAATAAATTTCACATTATTTTATGTGTTGTATGTTGTCTATCAAACAAAGTATATGATAAAAGACCTGTAACTTTTTTGTTTTGTACATCAAGGTGTATCTAGTGGACCCTCTATCTAATAAAAAGAGCGTTGTCTCAACCACAACACGAGTAATTTATCTTGAATCATCTTTCACAATTGAAACATTTTATGAAGACAAGATCGAAATGATATACCCGTTAATTTACTTTTAACCTTTTGTCATACTACACAAGCATCCATTTAGTTTTTGTTCTTCACTGAAAGGGAACTAATTCCTCCAGACGTTCAAAATTTTAGGAGGACACGTGCCTTATGCAACCTAGTGGAAGTCCTACTTTGTGAGAGTGGGGAGGTGAGGACTGAATATTCCTATTCACTTTAGTAAGAAAGGGCCCCAAGAGAAAAGAAAAAAAAAATCCAACCAAAAAGTTTAAGATAGGTGTTTGGTGAACACAAAGGGTTTCAACTCTAAATCTCTAACAGTGATATGAGAGTTTTATATATATGTTATGATGTTCTGTCCATATCCTTTATGAGTCATTAGTGTGATATCACAGGTCCTCACACACATTGGTGCACTCACACAAACACACAACAATCTCTTTAGTAGAATATTTCTGATGTATTTAGATAATGGTCTGTCAAACCACTCTTTGGCCTTTTACATGAGATGCTATTTATAAGTATAGCAAATGGGAGCAATTTAAAAACATTCATATCTAATAAATTATCTACTAACTTAAACTTAAAGAAACTTAAAGATATGACTCTTCACTTGAGTAACTTCTTCACCTAGGGACATGACTTTTCACATGAGTAACTTCTTCACCTAGGGACATGACTCTTCACATGAGTAACTTCTTCACCTATCTAATTTATTATTATTAAAGTTTAATCCAACAAAATCCCCCCATAAACTTTAAATATTTCTTCCGTCTTTCATCCCCAACATCTTTTTACAATTTTTCAGCAGCAATGTCAGTAATGGCTTCGTGAAAACATCTCCGTTTTTCTTAACATAGAGGGCATGCTCATAAGGACACTGTTCAAAACCATCCTCCTTGAAGTATGCATCAATGCGAGTATTCCAAGCCCTCAGTGCCTGTTTTAGTCCGTACAAAGCTTTCTTCAATCATAACACTTTCTTTTCTTCTTTGACTTTCAAGTATCCCGGGGGTTGTTCGAGATACACTTCATCTTCAAGTACACCATTCACATCCATTTGGTAAATCAGCCACCCAAATTGCGCTGCCTGCAAGAGCAATAGTCTGATTGTCTCCATTCTTGCAACGGGTGCGAACACTTCGTCATAGTCTATTCCTACCTTTTGCTTATACCCCTTAGCTACCAGTCAGGCTTTATATCGTTCTACCTCTCCCTCGGTATTCATCTTTTTCTTATAAACCCATTTAACTCCAATGGGCCGACTTCCTTTTGGCAGCTCGGTCAACTCCCAAGTTTTATTCCATTCAATGGCCTTGATTTCTTCATCCATGGCGATTTGCCATTTCTCATCTCGGATTGCCTCTTCAAATGTTATTTCTTCATAATCTGTCAACAAACAAACAAGGTGAGCTTCGTTGGTTGAATCATACAACTCCTACAAACTCCTCATTCGGGGTTGTCTCATCTCATCTTCATCAGATGTCTCATTTCTTGCCGGGATCCAACTTGTTGATCCTCCTTCCTTCTCTTCTTGTCGAGTAAGCGTTTGTTCGGGATCTGAGGTGACCTCAGATGAAGTGCTCCAGTTCCATTCATCTTCTTCATTAACTTTCACATCTCGGCTTATCATTACTTTCTTGGTGCCGGGATCCAACAACTTGTATCCCTTTGTCTTTTCGTCATATCCAATGAAAATAAATTTCCTACTCTTGTCTTCCAACTTGGTTCTTTGCTGATCAGGGACGTGTGCATAAGCCACACTCCCGAAGACTCTAAAATGGCCTACTGATGGCTTCTGACCCGTCCATGCTTCCTGTGGGGTCTTTCCATTCAGACTGGAATGCGGACAGCGATTCTGCACATATACAACACACAGTACGGCCTCCCCTCAAAACTCCTTAGGCATTTTCTTCGTTTTCAACATTGACCTTACCATGTCAAGAATGGTACGGTTTTTTCTCTCAGCCACTCCATTTTGCTGTGGTGAGTACGGTGCAGTTAAGAACCTTTTTATCCCATGCTCCTCGCAATACCTTTTAAATGCAATTGATGTGTACTCCCCACCTCGGTCAGAACAGATCGACTTGATTCGCCTTCCAGTTGCATTTTCTATCATCATCTTAAAACTCTTGAATACTTCAAGCACTTTGGATTTTTCTTCCAGCAAATACACCCAACTTTTACGACTAAAATCGTCTATAAACGAGACAAAATACCTCTTTCCACTGAAAGACCCAGGAGAGATGGGTCCACACAAGTCTGTATGAACTAGTTCTAGTGGTTGTTGAGATCTGTATTTAGCCGTCTTTTGAAATGGACTCCTAGCATGCTTGCTTAGCACACATTCTTCACAAAATCTCTTTTCACAGTTCAAACTCGGCAACCCTTCCACCATATTCATGTTCATCATCTTGACCAGGCCTCCGTAGTGAAGATGCCCAAATCGGCGATGCCATAAGGATACTTCATCACTCATCTCGGCTTGCAAACAGCCGACCTGCACACTCCTCAACATTAGTTTGAACATTCTATTTTTCTCCATCTGAACTCGAAGTATCAAACATCCTTGTTTATCCTTCAAGAAGAGAACTCGGTCTGTCATGAGAACTGAGCATCCATTCTCCATCAGTTGTCCCACACTAAGAATATTACTTTTTAGATCGGTCACGTAATAGACATCTTGGATGCGCCGAATTCGTCCATCTTTCTGCAAGAAACAAATCGTACCTTGGCCTTTGACATCAACCTTTGAAGCATCTCCAAACGAAACATGTCCGACTTCTATTTGTTTCAGATTATTGAACAAATGCTTATGCCCACACATATGATTGCTTGCACCAGTGTCTAGATACCATTCCATCTCGGATCCCTGGTTGACTTCACTTCTAGTCATCATCAAAATTCCTCCATCTCTTACTTCTCCTTCTGTAACAAGGTTTGAAGTTTCATTTCTTCTTTTATCTCGGCAATCCTTCACAAAATGTCCGACTCGACCACAATTGTAACATCTGTCCAAGTTGCAATCTCTCGAGTAATGTCCATACTTTCCGTATTTAAAATATTCTACATTTGATTGATTTGAATGTCGGCCTCTTCCACGACCTCGATCTTGCCAATTCTGCCGACTTGATTCAGCCTGCTCCTTATTCCTTCCTTCTTGACCGCGGCCTCTACTACCGCGACCATCTCCTCGACCTCCATAGCCACACCCTCTACCTCGAAAGTTTTGAGAATAGAGTACATTTTCGTCCTTGATTGAAGCTTTTGTCTGGAGTGCTTGCTCTAGTGACTCTTCTTTCTTCTTTTTCTTTCTTTGTTCATGCGCCTCCAAGGAACCAACAAGTTCGTCAACAGTGAGCGTTGCTAGGTCCTTTGACTCCTCAATCGCACATACAACATTTTCGAAGTCGTCAGTGAGAGACCTCAGAATTTTCTCCACCACTCTGGCATCGGACAACACCTCTCCATTTCTGTTTAGTTGATTTACCACGGTCTGGACCTGGGTGATGAAACCGGATACCCCTTCTCCTTCCTTCATTTTCATTCCTTCCAACTCTCCACGGAGAGTTTAAAGTCGAACCTGTCTAACTCGATCGGCTCCCTTATAGACATTTGCAAGAATGTCTCATGCCTCCTTTGAAGTTGTTGCACCAGCGATCTTCTCAAACCCGGAATCATCAACAGCCCGGAATAACATGTACACGCCCCTTTGTCTTTCAACCTCATCTCCTTCAATGTCTTGTTCTGCGCTGCCGTATATCCTGCTGTGAATGTTGGTTCCTCGAAACCACCATGGACAACTTCCCAACTATCATGGGCTCCCAAAAGAGCTTTCATCTGGATACTCCAGTTTTCGTAATTAGCCTTTGTAAAGCGGGGTAGTAGCAGACTACTATTTGACCCACTCTCCATTTTCTCAAACTCTGATACCAATTTGTGGTATCACAGGTCCTCACACATACTGATGCACTCACACAAACACACAACAATCTCTCTAGTAGAATATTTCTGATGTATTTAGATAATGGTCTGCCAAACCACTCTTTGGCCTTTTACATGAGATGCTATTTATAAGTAATAGCAAATGAGAGCAATTTAAAAACATTCATGTCTAATAAATTATCTACTAACTTAAACTTAAAGAAACTTAAAGATATGACTCTTCACTTGAGTAACTTCTTCACTTAGGGACATGACTCTTCACATGAGTAACTTCTTCACCTAGAGACATGACTCTTCACATAAGTAACTTCATCTAGGGACATGACTCTTCACATGAGTAACTTCTTCACCTATCTAATTTATTATTATTAAAGTTTAATCCAACAATTAATATATTCTGATTTTAGTAACACTGTACTAAAGAACTCGAGTTTATGTGCAGGTTTTGTTCATCATGCGTTCGTTCTTATTCATTTTGGATTAAAATATATTTGTTATCCATGCAAAATATTCAATTTACTTTTAGTCCTTGTAAAAAAATTTGTTTACTTTTTTTCCCTATAAAATTATAATGTATCACTTTTTAGAATAGAACTACATTTTTGGATGAATTTGAATCTAGGTGATATTTTTTAATTTTAATTTTAAAATATAATTCTAGGAGTTAAAAATAATTATAAATTATAGAAATTAAAAAAAAAATCAAAACACAATTTGTGGGGGTTAAAACCTCCACAAATTGTAGGGCAAAAAATATTGTTCGGGTTCACCACCATCAGCTGTGACACATCCAACTTGTAAAGCTTTGGGTTATAACATAGCTGTCAGCTATGATGAAGTTTCAAATAAAATTTTACCGTGGACCTCATTACGTTTCCATTTAACACACAACAATACATAATGTTAATAATCCATTTTCTGTTCCTTAAATATATGGACTTTCCTGTTTTTGGTAAAATAGAAGAGATGAACATTAAAAGAAAGAAAGAAAGAAAAAAGATAATCAAAGTAATTGCATGCCAAATGATGTTCATTTTATATATTCTTTTGAACAAAGAAGTCATAACTGCGTACATGACATGACATTCTCTAAGTAAGATGTCCAAAAGATGGACCACCGTGACTTTATTTTAATCAGAGAACTGAAGACATGTCCGAATGTGAACTAAGGCATGTATAGCCAGATAGCCAGAGTTCAAAACCCTTAATTATTCAGTTGACATTTCAGTACTGTTCTCTTGTTGGTAGTTATATAGTAGAAATTACTTTTGCATCAAATCCATATTGCTCTAGCATTTATGAGCTTTGGTACTAACTCATTCCTAAGGTGCAGGCTCATAACTCTCTTAGATCCACCAATGAATTGTTGTCCTATAAAGACAACTGGTACACTAGGCTGGCACCCCATTTGAAGCAGTGCACTTTCAATCTGTTGCCCATTTGTCATTTCATCAAGCTCATAAATAGTAGGGTTTGCACCAAAGCTACGTATCAGTGTGGTTATGGAGTGGCTCAAGCAACATGTGCTCTTGCTGAAGATCACCACGGGCCTTTCAGCTACCATGCTGGTGATTAGGTCCATGATCTCCAAGAACTTTTGCAGCTTAAAGCAACAATGCTAAGTGATGGATCAGCTTATGAAGAGTTTTTGAAGTTGGGTATATATGTGGAAACTAAGCTAGGTTATAGGGCTATATATAAGTTGTTTCATAGTGGTGAGGATTGTATTGTCGCCCCAGATGTCATAATTGAAAAAGAATAAGATCGTCGAGGAAAATTTCAATGGATTCCCTATATATTTTCTGTACTGTATTGTATGTGTTGTATGAACTGTTGTACCAAGTTGCCTATTTGTTGAGGTAATTAAATCTAATGAATCCAACACTTTCTTCAAGAATAAGATTCATGGTCGTGCATGAGGCATATCTTATTTTTGTCCATATCAGTCTATTTATGCCACATCTCATCAAACTGATATAGTTTGTAATGCTCTAAAATTAGAACTCGACGGAAGTTAGATTACTTACAAGTACAGAACAATGTAACTGGTCTCAATGTTTCCAACTCACATACTAGTTTGTCTTGTATTTGATTATTGAACAGATCGATAAAATTTAACTAAAAAACAATAGCACGTGTGAGAGTGTGAGATTGAAGACATGCACTTCTGTTATAACCCCAAAACATGAAATGATCAGCCTGCGTTAACAACATTAAATTAAAGATAGTCTTAAGAGTATAACTTGAGGATTTAATTAAAGTTTGAACTAGAGTTTTGTTCATTGATTGAAAAGAGGAATAAAAATAGTTGCATCGTCAATCTAGGCTAGAATAAATTGGGGCTGCAAATTTGTTCGTTCTAACTTGTGAAAATATGTTTTATTGTTGTTTCGTTTATTTATGAATCTATTGTTTTCATTATTATGGATTTTTTTTTAATTTATAAATGATCTATTCCCACACAACTCAAAGCTAACAGTTCTATTGGAATACTCATTCTTCAACTCAACCATAACTTCACGTTCCTTTAGATCTATGATGATTTGATAAGGGGGAAGAATATATGGTAAAATCGCTTAGGGAAGAGACAAAAATAGAAAAGCAGTGAAAATATGCGGGAAAAAAGTGGTGGAAGAGCGTGTCAAGGATTGGACCACAGAAGCAGCAGACGGTTTTCAGCATACAGGATTGGACCACAGATTTAAGGTTGCTATGCATTATCTGTCACCGTCTGCTGGTTGTTGCTATTTATATTATGCTTATTAAGTTCAATTTTAACTTTTTTCGAGATGCCAAGGAGTACTTATATTCCCTTTTATTTGTGGTTATGGTTAAAGTTTAATCATGCATGTGTAAAATATAGAGTTTCTATTTGGATTAAAATCTTAAGATATTATGGTCGGTTTACGCACTTGAATTTGATTAGGGGAATCAGAGTACCTAATCTGCACGTGAAAACTTTAGAGTGTCAGTGCTTCAGTGGTGAATATGTTTATGTTATCTCTCAGCTATTGCTCGACTCATCTCTACAGCTCTACATTATTTGGTCCCATATGATCGTATTCTAGAAGAAGAAAAATATGAAGAAAAAAAGAGTGAAGTTTAAGCTGTCTAGCTAGTAGATAGACTTCCATGACTTTATTTTAACCAGAGAACTACACAAATATTTGAATGTGAACTATGGTATATATATTCATAATAATTAACTAGATGGTTAGGCTTCAAAATCTTTATTCAATTGACATTTAACTGTTCTTGTTTCGTGATTAGATCCATTATATACCCCTGCCATTTCAGTCTGCATGCTACACGTTTTTCTTTTCATCAATGTACGTGTTGTACAAGTATTTATAGCAAGTTGCCTATTTGTCAAGGTAAATCTAATGTATATATCCACGATTTTCTTCAAGAGTAAGATTCATGGTCGTGCATGGGGCACATTTTTTTTTTCTTTCTTTCTATTTTGGATCTATCTAATTATGCCACATATTATCACCTTGTGATATAATTTGTTGTACACTAAACATTAGTCCTCTTTGGTGATTATATTACATTCGTGTTACAGATTAGAAGAACAATATTTATGTGATATATATATATATATATATAGTTGATAACACTAACAATTTTAAATTATAAAATAAAAGCATATGGCCTCAGATCACTTCCTTGCATGAAGATAGAACACTGAACACCTGCACTTCCGTTATTACCCAAAAACAAGAGATGATTGGCCTGCATTAACAGCATTGATTTAAAACTGATCGATCATAATAAAATTCTGACTTCTAATTGAACTCAAGGTTTTATTTGATTCGAATCAAACCGAGAGGAACAAAAACAGGAGACTAATGCTTGACAAGTTAAGAAAAAGAAGCTAAGCGTCTTGTTAAGGTCGATGGAGCCTGGAGGCTAGAACAATTTGGCATATGTGGGACTACAAATTTGTATTCTAACTTGTAAACAGTTAATTATTTATTCAATTAATATGAACCATTGTTTTCATTATTATGGATTTATTAATTTTTCTTTTTGATTTGTCAACTAGCAACCCCACAACTTAAAGCTAACATTTCTATTGGAATCCTCACTCAACTCAACCATAATGTCACATCCTTTTTGATCCGTAATGGTTAGATAAGAGTACATATAGTAAAAGCGATTAAGAAAAAGACGAAAAATAGAAAAAAGTAGTGTAAACATTGGGAAAAGTGGTGGAAGAGGGTGTCAAGGGATGTGCAGTCTTTGGACAATCTCCACGTGAAAGAGCGTGTCAAGGATTATAGATTAGGTATTTGCTAGTTGCTAGACATTATCTGTCACTGTCTGGTATACGATTTAGATTATGCTTAAGTACAACTTTAAAACATATATTCCCCTGACTATTTGTAGTAAAAGTCATATACGTTTAACATGTGCCAAATATGGAGTTCTATGTGGCTCAAAAAATTAGATTATGCATTGTATACACAATTAAACATCATAAGATATACAAAATCTTTCTGTGAAAACTAAAGGCTAGCACATGTTTATCAATCAGCTATTAATCGAGTAATCTCTTCATGGTTTCAATTGCCCCTTCATTGCTATCATTATTTGGCACATATTGGGCTATTGCTTCCTGCACCTCTAGATTTGCTTGCACCCCATGAAAGAAGTAAAATCCTTCAATGGACAAAATTACCCTTATTGTCTCTTAGCCTTGTTTGGTAGAGTGGAATGAAATTGAATTGAAAAAAAAAATTAAATTAAAAGTAATATGTGGGAGGGTTAAAGTGATCGCCCATCCCACAAGCTTCAACCCTAAAACCTCATTTCCTAAATTTTCATCGCTGAGCACCTCCCTTGTCTAGCTACAACCTGAAGCACCTCTTTTCCAGCGTCAATTATCCAGCACCGCGTTGAAGGTTGGAGTACCACCATTTGGTTGACGGTAAAGGACCACCGTGACCGCCGTTAAGACTTTGTATCAGTTAGCCATTTTTTTCTTCTTATTTTTGTTTTTTTTTTTAATTTTATTCTACGGATCGTCCAATACATGTTTTGTAAGTTTAATGGACATTCCTGAAAGGTATACCAAAATACCTATTACAGAATAATATAAACATATTCCATAATAGGTATTCCATGAGAAAAACCGTAGCTGTTGTGTCCAATATTCTGACATTGCCATGAAAGAGAATGTCAGTTTGAGTGAAGATGAGAGAAGTGATAAATCAGAGAGTTTTGATCAGAGTCAAGTGGAACCTATTGTTTTTCCTGCCATTTGAAACTCAAAAGGAAGCTTGATGTGCCAGAAGTACTCAAAGTGCATTTAATTAGAAGATAAGTTAATTTATTGAAATACAATTTCACTCTTGCTTTGATTATGTGATGCATGCGATTGGATATCATACTAAATATATTGTCTGCACTCTGCAGAATTTTGTCCCCAACGGAACAAAGGTAATATAATACTATTTGAGTGTTTTTTGTTTTTTCATTTTAAAGGTGGTGGTGGTGGGGAATATGCAGAGTGTATTGGAGATGTAACTAAAGATTTATTTCATATATGGTCACGCAGGTTGATAGAAGCATTATGCTTGAAGAGCCAGTCAACTACGTGAAAGTTTTGCAGCTCCAGATCAAGGTGATACTAGACAGATCGCGTAAAATTAACCAGTGATTTTTTTTTTGTGGAAAGATTTTGGAACATATATACAATCACAATCATAACTAACTTTTTTTGGGGGGAGGGGAATTAGCGTTTTGTAGCTTTTAAGCTCCGATAGCTTGTAGTGGACTTGACCTACTCAATCTCAATCGAAAGGATGTTTATGTTGTTCTCTGTGTCATGGAGGAAGGATCCTCTCCAAGTCTTTTCTTTTCTACTGATAATTTTTTGAAGAGGGTCCCACCCTAGTGAAGTTGGAACTCATGAGAAAATGGAAATTGTCGAAGTGCTACTTAATTGGGGGGTTGTGGAAGCTTGAAGGCATGAAATGGAATGCTTGAGCAAGAAATGCAT
Source organism: Glycine latifolia (assembly GCA_013407115.1). Lineage (NCBI taxonomy): Eukaryota > Viridiplantae > Streptophyta > Magnoliopsida > Fabales > Fabaceae > Glycine > Glycine latifolia. The sequence continues at coordinate 1,951,198 of CM023960.1, forward strand.
ATAATACAAGATTACAAGTAACTGAAAGTTCCTACAGTAAAGTAGCCCCCCGACTTGGCTGTAACTTTGTATTTAGCATAGCACTCAGTTCTGTATAGGAATATTCAGTTTTAACATGATCATGTTATCGGATTATATATTAAAACTTTCCAGAATCGTGAATCTGGAATAATAAATACGCAATTTCGGACTACTGAATCCAGAGTGCAATAAATAAATAAAAAAACTATGTTACAGATTGATGCTTCCAGAATTGTAAACAAATACTTGTGGATCAATTATTCCAGAAAAGTAAATGCATTTCCATATAGCATGTTATGAAATAATAGTTGTATATTTCTGGAATAAACATTTTGGAATAATGTATATATCATTCCGTAGTGCGTACTCCGGAATATAACAACGATTTCAAATCAATTAATCCGGTTTTATATGCTTATTATTCTAAAAGGCAGGATCGGTCACTTGAGATGTGAAGAAACTTTACTGGGTAAGAAAAACTTAAAAGAAGGAAGAGCGACTTTTTTTTAGATTTTTTTTTTCAAAGGTGGATGCATGTAGTATATAGAGGTGCATGAAACAAAAGCCCACATATTGTTGTATATTGTATAATAGTTGTATTACACACGGGCTGGATGGGCCTTATTTGAACCCATTTGTAATAAAGCCTAGGGATTGCTCTTGGCCCTCCCTCAATTGCTCTTGGCGCCCTCTACTCTTTGGAAATTACTCCCCCACTCCCATCCTTTCCCCAACTCTCCCCCCCCAAACACCCCCCCAATGCCCACCCCCCCCCCCCTCCCCAGTGTCCCTCATTTCTTTTCAAACCTCTCTCCCTCCCAAGCTCTCATCTGTCCCCTTTTTCTTCCAACCTCTCCCTCTTCCCACATTCCCCCAACCTCTATATTCCTTCATTTCTTTCAACGTTGTGAAAATGAAAGGGCAGTTTTGATATTTTATTTATGCATTCAATGAAAACAAGTTTTTGTTATTTAATTAGAATCCAAGTAACAGATACACAATGGAAACAAGATTTTTGTTGTGTACTTTTTTATTAAATCATTTTTTTTGTTATAAAATATGTCACACAAGGGATGATTGTTGGGAAAGGCACGTATGCACACCAAAAAAATTACACAAATATGTAGTAAATAAAATCTTTCCAACTTGAGTGAACATGTGAGAAGCGTAATATATGGCAATCCAAAAATTCAAGAGTGCAGAAAAATAAAGAGATAACAACAAGAAGAACACTAGCAATTTTAATGTGGAAAACCCCAGTATGAGGAACAAAAATCACAGGATCAAGTGTGAGGAACAAAAATCACAGGATCAAGTCCAGAAAAAATCTCTACTATGTGAAATATCAAAGAGTACAACAAATGTTGGATATGAGGAGAGCTGGAAGGAAGATCAAGGATGAAGCTTGTGCTTAAAGATTTTAGCTTTTTACATGTCAATCAAATTGAAGGCATTTGTAATTTGTCTAATTGTTCAAGAGCCTTGTGATCCGTGCATTGCATAAGCATAATCACATACATGCATACATGATTTAAGAAAAATTCAAAAGGTTACATGTTTGCATTTGAAAAGAGATTTCTCATGGCTTAAGTTTTGAAAAAACAAAATATGCATTGCCTTAATCGATTACACACAATTCGTAATTGATTACCAGCTTGTGTTATTTCTGAAAAAGTCATGAAGAACACTTTAATCGATTACAAGTCAAGCATAATCGATTACATAGCACAATTTACAAAACATGCATGACTGCCTTAATCGATTACCACTCAACTGTAATCGATTACCTAGGCTTATTCTAAAATTGATCATGACTGCCTTAATAAGTGTAATCAATTACAAAGGCTTATTGCATAACTGAGACTGACTGACTTAATCGATTACTTCACGGTTTAATCGATTACATTGTTCTTAAAAAATTTCCAGATTTGCTCAAGAACATTTTAATTGATTACTTGCCAAATTACATTAGATAAAATGATCGATTACACTTACGTTTTAATCGATTACATACAGTTAACTCTGTTTCTATTTAAAACCTTTGGGTCTGTACATTTAAAAACACACTTGAGCAATTGATTTTACGAATCACTCTTCTCCCAAAGCTTTATTAGTCTAAGAAAAGGATTTTGTCAGTGTCTCATAATCTTGTTCTAAGCTTCAGTTGGCTGATTCAACAAGGGAAAAAAGGCATTCATTCAAACTGCTCTCATTCCTATGTTGACACCAAGAGAAAGAAGCAAGTCAAGCCGACTTCAAAGTTATTTGGATTGAAAAGGTTCGAAGCGGAAACTTCTTAATCTACGCCATTGGGCGATCTCTCTTTTGGTCCGGTGGAAGTCACATGCATCATTCTTCATGATGTTTTAGACAAGATTCTTCAAGGAAGTTCAAAGAAAGTTGTTTACTGCAAAGCATTCAATCATACTTTGTTTGATTGGTAAAATACATCTCATTCATGTGCTGAGGATCATGAGGTGATATCTTTCTTGAACTTCTAACTGTGTTCTGATTTGTTACTTGTAAATCTTGTAATTTTGATTGTTTGGAAACTATTACAAAGGGTTTTTAAAGCTTGTTCTAAAGTAGTTTTCTCTGGATGATAAGAGTAGAGTAGGGTTCTCTATATCTGTCATACCCTAATTTTGTCCGGGTACCCCTCTAAAAAAAAAAGAGAAAAAAATTATTATTAATATTTTAAATGAAAAATAGTAAAAAAAGGAAACAAGAAAAAAAAGGGATAAAAGAAAAAATAATAAAAGTATATAACAGTTTAAAAAAATAAAAAATCAAAATAAAAAAAATAGAAAAAAGAGAAGATAACAAAAAGTAAAAATAGTGCAGCAGATAGTAAAAAGGAAAAAAAAACACTAGGCCCATTAGGTTAAGAAAACATAGTATAAAGCCAAAACATGCAACAGTAGAATTTTTTTACCAAGTTAGGCACGAATCTCGAGGGAACAAAAGGAACCAATCAAAGGGTGATAATTCTTGGCCATCTCCATCAGAAAGTGGTATTCCTCAAGGTAGTCATTTTTCCCTTTCCATATCCTCCTTCTTCTTTTTTTCGTTACTTCTTCTTACTTTTTTTTTTTCTCTTCTTCTCTCTTTCGTTTTCACTCTTTCTTTGTGGGCTGTTGATTACTTCGTTCAGAGGAAGAAAATGTTTGTGGTTTATTGTAGATAGCTTCATTGTTTTCAGTTGCTTGCGTTTTCTTTTCTTTTTTTTTCTCTTCTTTTTTTTTTCTTCTTCCATTTTCATTTTTTCTGGCGACCACTGCGCTACCACCGCTGGCCACCACCGCCACCACCGTGCCTCCACCATGTGCTGGGCATACCACGATGGTCATCCCACCCCCATGGCTTTAGGAAGCCATTAAAATGGCTTCAAAATCTTTTTTCCGCGCAGCTTTCGCGCAGGTGCAGGGAAGAAGACGTAAAATCGGGTTGGGCCGGGTCGCCTTGACCCAGTTCCAAACCCAAAAAAAAAACAATTGCTTTTTGCACCTTGCTTTTGATAAGTTCACTTTTTTATGTTTTTTTGTTTTGTTTTATTGGGCCTAGCCCAACTGACCACAAAGAAAAACCTAACTTACTTTTTGCGCTCGCATATTTACTATGTATACACCTTCAGCACTTGGGCCTGCCCAATAGTGTTACGAATTTCGTAATACTTTTTGCACATGTGCTTTAATAATTGCACACCCCTCAGCACTTGGGCCTGGCCCACTTTGGGGCAGTACATAGTATGCTGTTTACACCGCCCATATTCATAATTGCACTCCTGTTTGTTGGGCCTAGCCCATTTTGTAATTAAATAATTTCTGCTGATTACACCCATATCCTTACTGTATGCATCCCTAATTACTAAGTGTACACCCCACTTCCATTCTATCCCTTTCTATTTCCATTTTGATTTATTTGATTACGTAATGTTATGTCAATTATTCATTAGTATCTTTAGTACACGTTTATGTTTCGTGCACTCCATGCTGGGTCTCCTACTCGCTTGGTAGTGTTTTAATAATACGTGGATAGATTTTGTGAATATCATACTGGGTCCCCGACTTGCGTGATTTCATAGGGTTTATAGCAAATCAATAATCTTTTCTAAAAAAAAAAAAAACAAAAAGCTAAATACTCAAATAAAATATCACTCAATTCTCTTTTTTCTCAAAATTACATATTACTCGAGATTGCTTCAAGGTCCAATGCCTTAAGCGATTCTCTTCGCTTTCTTCAAATTCAAAGTCGTTTCAAGGTTTAATGCCTTAACGACCCTTCTTCACGCAATTAAAATAAATCTTTCGAACAAAGATAAAATCAAATCAACCCAATCAAGTTATCTTTCAAAAGAACTACGTAAGTCTGATTCCTCATTGCACTTGGGGATACGTAGGAGCGAGGACAAACCCCTTGTCGACCTAAAAAAAACCAAAAAAAATATAAAATATTCTCTTTTCTAAAAAGTAATAAAAATTTTGATTTTCTTTTCTAAATAAACAAAAATAAAAGAAACATAAGTCATGTTTTAAGGGAAAACAAATAATTAAAAGTCACTTTATTTTTAGCACACTCGATTAAAGGTTGTCGTCTTCGTGACGAACGTGTGGGGTGCTAACACCTTCCCCGTGCGTAAATGACTCCCGAACTCTTTTTCTCTAAAACCGTAGACCATGCCTTATCTTTTCGGTTTTTCCGACGTTTTCCTTAAATAAACGCTGGTGGCGACTCCATCACAAGTTTTCCCTTTTTGGGGAATTTTCTTTTTTTCTTTTTTCATCGTCGTCCCCGTCGTGGCCGGATAGGTTGTAACAGATGGCGACTCCACTGGGGACTGGTTAGAGAGTTAAGTCATTTGATCAAGTGTGCAATTTTATCGTGACTTTTTCGTTATTTTTTTTCCTTTTTCTTTCGTTGTGCGTCTATTTGTTATCATTTCACTCCGCTACCATTCTTTTTGTGGTTTTGCTTCGATCTCGTTTTTTACTCTTTGTCTTACTCATGCTTGTATATATATTCTGTGCTACGTCGTTCCTCCCTTTTAGGTAGAAATAAATTGTGCCATTGAATGCTAGGGTAGATGACATATGCTATACTTGTTGTATCTGCCTGGGAATTTTCTGATTGTTTTGCAGGTGGGGTTGGGTATTTCCTAGGTTGCTTCGTTCACACACGACACCTACACTTTTTGCACACACTTTGAGATATTGGGCCCTAGACCCGGGTCTGTGTGAGCTGTAAGGAGTGGAGGTCGATCTGTGGTCATGCTAGGTCTCCGACTCGCTTGATGACAGCGAAACCTCATCTAGAGTTTTTCTCTTTTTGTAATGCATTGCCGCTGGTAGTCCCTATCGCCGCATTGTCTCTACAAAAGAGGATGATATCTCTAAAGGCCGGTGAGATTACATGAAACTACCCTTGAAAGTTGTCACTAAATAATGGAATTTTAGACCTTTTCTACTAGGTTCCTAAATTAAGGACACGGAGCATACTCACCCCACCTTGTTTCCTTAATCACATCATGTGTCTCTTCCCAGTATCACAATGGACACATCATTTTCACATTCATCATTTATCACATTCATTCACCGCATTCGCATAAGTCATTGCATTTTCATACATATATGTTTAGCATGTTTCTTGTTCCAGCAATCATATACATCCCTTCATCATCATTTGCATGCCATGTTCACCCATGCATGATTCTAATATATATTTGCTCATGCCTTGTATTCTCCTTTGTGGTTCAAAAAGTCACAACGAAGCGTGAAAAACTTGCATCGTGTTCTTGGTTGCGTGTGTTGGGTATCATGGACATACCCATAAACAAACCATGTCGGGGTTATACACTCCTTTTTCCTAAAAAATGATCAAAGATCACATGAACATGATACCCAACGCATTTGACAACAAGAAAGGGTGGTCTTTCGAGCGTCTTGCGTCCATCTCATAAATATATTTCTCATGCATAGCATAAGTATGTCATGCTCATTCATCAATTTTCCTTATGATAGGTTGTTGAAGTATTGACGATCAGAATTTCCATTCCTTGGAACATGGGGTCAAACCAAGCCCAGCTTTTTAAGAAAAAGTTTTATCAAGTCAAGGTAAAATTTTTGGAAGTAGCCAGTTTGCGAAAGCTGGGGCAGTGGATGGATCAGGTTTTCATAGCCTCTTTGGCTACTGCCAGCACATGATTAAGTTAATGACTTAAATAATTGAAAACCGCTGATGTGTCCGTGTTTCATTTCCAGTTGTACTTTGATTCTGATAAGATGTAATGAACAATGTTGTTTTAATGAAAATTTGTGTTAATTCGACCCTATGTTCTATTGAGCATTCTGTATATAATTCGCAATACTTCAGCAAGTTATCATTTGAGTGCATCCATGTTTATTTGTTTTGCCGCATTGTTATGCATGGCTCATTACATTCTTTCCTTGAAATCAGAAAAAAGTAACTATTTTGCTAAGAAAGAAAGATTGTGCTTTACGGCACCCATACCAAACGCGTGCCAAGACTAAGATAATGAGCGACATAGAAGAAGCACAGGAGCAAATGAAGGCCGATATGGAGGCTATGAAGAAGCAAATGACAATTATGATGGAAGCAATGTTGAGCATGAAGAAGATAATGGAGTCCAACGCTGCTACCACTGCTGCTGCTAGTACTACCATTGAGAGGGGCTCGATTCATCCACCCGATTCCAATCAAGAGAGTCGTCCAGTCTCAGGTGTTGTAGGTCAACAAGGCGAGGCGACGACAAACGCATATGGGCCTCACTATGTCCTGATCCAAAGCAAGACTCATTTTCCACCATATAGTTTGCCTCCTGATTATACACCGCCCACTGCTGTACATGCTCTTGGTGAGAATATCAGTAGTTCTGCACCCGCATGCACTGAGAATCAACAACCCCAACTCGATCATACTCATGCCCATGTTCCTCTAGTCATTGAGGGAACGCATGCAGCTCCCCAAGACCACACTCAGACTGGTTTTGGGGTTTATCCAAGAAATACTGGCGAAGGGTTTGTGTTTCCTAGTGTCCCTGTACCAAATGCTCCGGGCGGCCCTCAGTATCGACCACCATTACAACCCTTACACTTTGTGATGGGAGGTGGACTTCCTGCTATAGTTGAGAAGGAAAAATTTGATCATATAGAGGAGAGGTTGAGGGCCATTGAAGGAGGAGGAAATTATGATTTTGTTGATATGTCAGAATTGTGCTTGGTATCCGATGTGGTCGTTCCTCCAAAGTTCAAGGTGCCAGACTTTGATAAATACCCAGGGACCACTTGCTCGAAGAACCACCTGAAGATGTACTACAGGAAGATGGGGGCATATGTCAAGGATGAAAAGCTGCTGATGCATTTCTTTCAGGAAAGCTTGACTAGGGCAGCTGTTATTTGGTATGCTAACCTAAAATCCTCTCGGGTCCACTCCTGGAAGGATCTAATGGATGCCTTCATTAGGCAGTATCAATACAATTCTTACATGGCTCCAGATAGAATGCAGCTACAAAGCATGTGCAAGAGAGATAATGAATCATTCAAAGAATACGCTCAGAGGTGGAGAGACCTGGCAGCTCAAGTAGTACCCCCAATGGCGGAGAGAGAGATGATAACCATGATAATGGACACATTGCCAGTGTTCTATTACGAGAAGATGGTAGGTTACATGCCTTCAAGTTTTGCAGATCTAGTATTTGCTGGTGAGAGAATTGAAGTAGGTCGGAGGAAAGGAAAATTTAATCATGTTGCTTTTGCGAACCCTAGTAATAGGGGATCCGAGATGAGTGGCTAGAGGAAGAATGAGGGAGAAGTTCAGGCTGTAACTGTTGTTCCCGCATGGCCAAACTTTTCACCAACCCCTTATAATCCTTTGTATCAATATCCTCCCCAGTATCACTACTCAGCCAATATCAATCCTACCCACTATCCACCACCCTATCAACCAAGAACACTCAATCAACCACAAAGACCACCCCTAAATCGACCACAAAATCCATTCATCGCACCACCCAGACCAAACACCAACCCTAATCCCAACTAAAACACCAACCAAAGAAGAAACTTCCCAGAAAGGAGATCTGTAGAATTCACCCCAATCCCGATATCATATGCTGACTTACTCTCATATCTGCTCAACAATGTAATGGTGGCGATAAGCCCAACAAAGATTCCTCAACCTCCATTCCCCCGGGGATACAACCCGAACGTGACATGTGCTTATCATGGTGGAGTGCCGGGGCATTCCACTGAGCATTGTATGTCTTTGAGACATAAGGTGCAAAGTTTGATTGATGCAGGTTGGCTGAAATTTCAGGAAGACAATCCCAATGTGCAAGCTAACCCACTCGCAAACTATGGGAGTTCTTCTGTGAGTGCTATAGAGGATCAGTAAACATAGGAATTTAAAAGAAATGAATGACCTTTTGTGGTGAAGAAGGCTTTCTCAGTTGGAGCACTGATACTGACAAACATTGATGGTGAAGAGTTGCCTTTGCCTGTGAATTCTGATGTAATCAAGCGATACTATCTGTGATGCTTGGGGCAATTTGAAGGTTTTCTTTTGGACGTTTCCAGGGACTTATTAGGATTTTCATGTTTACGCTATTATTGTAAACAACAATTGCAACATTAATAGTATGGATGAATTTGATGCCATCATCTCTCATTTTCCTCATGATTATATCTTTGCATACTTATTCAACTTTCACTGAAATATGAATATATGCCGCTGGTTTGTTTGCTCATGTGACCTGCGCTCCAGAATTGATCTCCAAGTCTGCCCAATCAGAATTTTGCGCGTTCTACACGTTTGGTGGTGGTGCCGTAAGCAATGAGTCAAATTGAATAAACATTTGATTGACTGTGTTTCAAATTAATAATAATAAAAAATACAAACATGCATGCTACCTCATCTGGACTTTTTGAAAAGTTTTGTGAACAGTGAGATTCATTTGGCTTAATCTATCAACTGGAAACCTTTAAGATATTTATCGCCCTTGAAAATTCTCTTTTGAGAACCTGCACAACTTCTTTCATCTCTTCTTTTCATTCATTTCTTTTTTTTCTTTCATTTCTTCTTGCTACAAAAGCATGACAGACGACAATAGCAGATACCTCCAAACCCTACACCGGGGCAATCACAAACACCATGCACGGGCTCCAAGCGAACCTTGGGCAGATAAGAAGTTTATACCCGGTAGGTTGAAAACCCGAAAAGGTAGCCTAGGCAAAAGTTAGGGTATTAAAAAGGGAAAAATGAAAAAAAAAGAGGTTTAAGATAAAGAAAACAATCACGATCGTTTGTTTGTCAGAGGTTCTCTCCCAAAATCCAAGCTGTAAAAGTGAGGCAATCAAGATTTGAAATGACACATGGTCATGTTTCTTGATCCCAAACACTAATTTACCCTTTGCTACCCACTTTGAGCCAAAGTGTAATTGTTTTCTGCCACTGTCAAACTGGCAGCAAGAGCAATGCAAGCAACATATGCATAAGGCATGAAGCTCCAGGTTGGACTTCAAATGATGTTAAGAAAGAAAATCCGCCAAAGGCGAGCAAAGCAAAAGAGATAAAAAGTTCTCCAAATTTCATAGGCACAAAAGTGCAATGATGATAAACGTATAAGACAAATGGAGTATAGCCCAACCCAAAAAGAAAGAAAAAAAGGGGAGAAAAAGAAAAAATTGAAATGGATAAAAGTACAAGAAAGATGCTCAAGGTTTTTACTTTATATAACCCTTAAACACTCTTTGAGCCCTTTTACCTTTCTTTCATAGCCCTCTTAACCCCTGACCACGTTACAAGCCTAATAAAGCCCATGTGGATCAAGGAATGACTGATTCCGCTTTTCAGTTTGGATTCCGGAATGGAACACACACGCTTGTGATTGTTAGAAAAAAAAATTTTAAAAAAAAATCCAGGTTTGCACTTATGCATTTAAGAAGAAAACTCATTCAACAAACAGCCTGTAGAAGATGCCCAAAGGCAATTAGGGTCCATTCAATGTCAGTCTCTCATGCAGAGTTCCTAGGTTTCCTTTCGAACCCTAGGATAATCTTTGTTGCATAAATCTTTGTTGTGCAGAGTAATCAAAGTTAAAAGAAAGGGGGATGAGCTCTGAAATTAATATTTCAGTTGATTGATTGAATGTCAAATGACTCCAATGCCACCTTCCAAAATTTCCAAGCAATTGGACCAAAAAAAACACACACTCTGAGGAAATCTCCAAAGAGATATGCAAAAGTCAAGATGAGGTTGCATGAATCATCGCATCTTTTGGAAAGAAACAGTCAATCTATGTTTTTTTTATTAAAAAAATAATAATAATAAAAAATCAGCAAAGTATGAGAGAGAAAGAATGTTATGAGCATTGCATGATTTAAGTTTCATCTCATCTTAGAATGTTGAAAGGCGACCTCATTTTCATGACTCACAAACAGTCGCATTGCATTTCTGGATACACAATCCACACTAACTGCGTTTCAGGGTGAAGCTCGCATGTTCTTTTCATTCATCAATACAAAAAAAAAACATATGATTCATGTCACACTTTAAGATTCAGCTTGGAATAAGAGACCCTTTATGAGAGTTAACCTCTCGCCTTCTTACAGGTTTGAGCCTCCGGGTGCCACTACCTGTTGGAGATTTTTTTCAAAGGACTCAACGTCCTCAGTCATTTACATTTCATAGGACTCAATGTCCTCAGTCTTTTACATTTCATAGGACTCAACGTCCTCAGTCATTTACATTTTATAGGACTCAATGTCCTCAGTCATTTACATTTCAAAGGACTCAACGTCCTCAGTCTTTTACATTTCATAGGACTTAATGTCCTCAGTCTTTTACATTTCATAGGATTCAACGTCCTCAGTCATTTACATTTCATAGGACTCAATGTCCTCAGTCATTTACATTTCATAGGACTCAATGTCCTCAGTCTTTTACATTTCATAGGACTCAATGTCCTCAGTCTTTTACATTTCGAAGGACTCAACGTCCTCACCAGTCATTTACATTTCGAAGGACTCAACGTCCTCAGTCTTTTACATTTCATAGGACTCAACGTCCTCAGTCATTTACATTTCATAGGACTCAATGTCCTCAGTCATTTACATTTCATAGGACTCAATGTCCTCAGTCTTTTACATTTCATAGGACTCAATGTCCTCAGTCTTTTACATTTCGAAGGACTCAACGTCCTCACCAGTCATTTACATTTCGAAGGACTCAACGTCCTCAGTCTTTTACATTTCATAGGACTCAACGTCCTCAGTCATTTACATTTCATAGGACTCA
>CM023960.1:1962538-2002649 GCA_013407115.1 Glycine latifolia
GCGTCCTCCGTCTTTTGCTTTTGATAGGGCTTAGTGCCCTCCGCTTTTGTTTTGATAGGGCTCAGTGCCCTCCTCTTTTGCTTTTGATAGGGCTTAGTGCCCTCCTCTTTTGCTTTTGATAGAACTCAGCGTCCTCCGCTTTTTTTTATAGGACTCAGCGTCCTCCACTTTCATATTCCATAAGACTTAATGTCCTCTGCATTTTTGTTCCACGAGATTCATTTCCATGCTTTGTCACGTTGAACTCAAAGTTCTTTATTGATACAACAAATCGTGTCTTTCCAAAATTTCTTCTTTTTATCTTGTTATCTTTCAAAGGGTCACCCGAGCAAAATTAGTGTCTTTATCTTTACTTATCTTTTATTTTCAATAAAAGATAAGTAAAGAGGGGTAGCTGTCATACCCTAATTTTGTCCCGGTACCCCTCTCAAAAAAAAAAGAGAAAAAAATTATTATTATTATTTTAAATAAAAAATAGTAAAAAAAGGAAACAAGAAAAAAAAGGGATAAAAGAAAAAATAATAAAAGTATATAACAGTTTAAAAAAATAAAAAATAAAAATAAAAAAAATAGAAAAAAGAGAAGATAACAAAAAGTAAAAATAGTGCAGCAGATAGCAAAAAGGAAAAAAAACACTAGGCCCATTAGGTTAAGAAAACCTAGTATAAAGCCAAAACATGCAACAGTAGAATTTTTTTACCAAGTTAGGCACGAATCTCGAGGGAACAAAAGGAGCCAACCAAAGGGTGATAATTCTTGGCCATCTCCATCAGAAAGTGGTATTTCTCAAGGTAGTCATTTTTCCCTTTCCATATCCTTCTTCTTCTTTTTTTCGTTACTTCTTCTTACCTTTTTTTTTTTTTCTCTTCTTCTTTCTTTCGTTTTCACTCTTTCTTTGTGGGCTGTTGATTACTTCGTTCAGAGGAAGAAAATGTTTGTGGTTTATTGTAGATAGCTTCATTGTTTTCAGTTGCTTGCGTTTTCTTTTCTTTTTTTTCTCTTCTTTTTTTTTTCTTCTTCCATTTTCATTTTTTCCGGCGACCACTGCGCTACCACCGCTGGCCACCACCGCCACCACCGTGCCTCCACCATGTGCTGGCCATACCACGGTGGTCATCCCACCCCCAGGGCTTTAGGAAGCCATTAAAATGGCTTCAAAACCTTTTTTCCGTGCAGCTTTCGCGCAGGTGCAGGGAAGAAGACGTAAAATCGGGTTGGGCCAGGTCGCCCTGACCCGGTTTCAAACCCAAAAAAAAAAACAAATTGCTTTTTGCACGTTGCTTTTGATAAATTCACCTTCTTTTTGTTTTGTTTTATTGGGCCAAGCCCAACTGACCACAAAGAAAAACCTAACTTACTTTTTGTGCTCGCATATTTACTATGTATACACCTTCAGCACTTGGGCCTGCCCAATAGTGTTACGAATTTCATAATACTTTTTGCACCTATGCTTTAATAATTGCACACCCCTCAGCACTTGGGCCTGGCCACTTTGGGGCAGTACATAATATGCTGTTTACACCTCCCATATTCATAATTGCACTCCTGTTTGTTGGGCCTAGCCCATTTTGTAATTAAATAATTTCTGCTGATTACACTCATATCCTTACTGTATGCATCCCTAATTACTAAGTGTACACCCCACTTCCATTCTATCCCTTTCTATTTTCATTTTGATTTATTTGATTATGTAATGTTATGTCAGTTATTCATTAGTATCTTTAGTACGCGTTTATGTTTCGTGCACTCCATGCTGGGTCTTCGACTCGCTTGGTAGTGTTTTAATAATACGTGGATAGATTTTGTGAATATCATGCTGGGTCCCCGGCTTGCTTGATTTCATAGGGTTTATCGCAAATCAATAATCTTTTCTAAAAAAAAAAAACAAAAAGCTAAATACTCAAATAAAATATCACTCAATTCTCTTTTTTCTCAAAATTACATATTACTCGAGATTGCTTCAAGGTCCAATGCCTTAAGCGATTCTCTCCGCTTTCTTCAAATTCAAAGTCGTTTCAAGGTTCAATGCCTTAACGACCCTTCTTCACGCAATTAAAATAAATCTTTCGAACAAAGATAAAATCAAATCAACCCAATCAAGTTATCTTTCAAAAGAACTACGTAAGTCTGATTCCTCATTGCACTTGGGGATACGTAGGAGCGAGGACAAACCCCTTGTCGACCTAAAAAAAACCAAAAAAAATATAAAATATTCTCTTTTCTAAAAAGTAATAAAAATTTTGATTTTCTTTTCTAAATAAACAAAAATAAAAGAAACATAAGTCATGTTTTAAGGGAAAACAAATAATTAAAAGTCACTTTATTTTTAGCACACTCGATTAAAGGTTGTCGTCTTCGTGACGAACGTGTGGGGTGCTAACACCTTCCCCGTGCGTAAATGACTCCCGAACTCTTTTTCTCTAAAACCGTAGACCATGCCTTATCTTTTCGGTTTTTCCGACGTTTTCCTTAAATAAACGCTGGTGGCGACTCCATCACAAGTTTTCCCTTTTTGGGGAATTTTCTTTTTTTCTTTTTTCATCGTCGTCCCCGTCGTGGCCGGATAGGTTGCGACAATATCTTAGATCACTAAGAATCTAATAGGGTTTTAGATTTCTATTATTTGCCTAGGTTTGGTAAATGGTGATTGTTGTAAAGCTTGTAAGAACTGGAATTTCTGAATAGTTGAACTCTAATCTAATTTGATTAGAAGAACTGGATGTAGCTTCACTTTGAGAGGTGAACCGGTATATGTTCTTGTGTTGATTTCTATTTCTTTATCTCTTCTTGCTATCTTGATCTCTTGACTATTGTGAAATCTTTCTTACTCAACAAGTGCAAGTTTTTGTCATTGGTTTCTTGGACTGAATGGTTTGATTGAATTGAAGCATCATTAATTTTAGAATTGATAAAGATCTTTTCACTCTGATTTTTTAAAGTTTTTAAAATATCAAGTTTATATCAATTCACTCCCCTCTTGGTATTTGAGTGTATTCATATTGTTTTCAGCAAAGAGTTTTTATATCAGAACCTCACAAATAAATGTCAATTCACTCTTAAAATAGTGAAAATCAATAAAGTAATAATATTCAAATAGAGACCCACAACATGATAAATATATTTTCTGCCAAAATATAAGAGAAATAAAATTCTGAATATATCAGATAAATACCCACAATAATAGAAACAACTGACTCAAATTTTATTCAAAATAGAATACAAATAAATATCCAACTAATACCATAAAGTGAGCAAAATTTTCTTTTTCTCTCCAGTGAAGCAAAAGGATAAAAACATGAACAAGCGGCACACACAGCTTATTCACTAATTGCTTCTTTCCTTCTTTTTTTTAATTAAGTAGTTTGCCCACTTGAGGAGGCGCACCAACAACGATGAGTCCATCAATTCCATTTTGTTGAACGAATGCGGAGGAGCTAGCCGCTGCATTGCTTGAGGATATGACGAGCCACTTTTTACTGATCACGTTATTTTTGCTTATGAGTTAGAGGAGGCACCAGAGTCACAGGATGATGCTACATAGATGGAGCACGAGCGATGGATCATATTGCCCCACAATTGTGGGAAGGACTGAACAAGCGACTATTGAAGCATGTCGATCAGTAATGCTTCGAAGATTTGGACATGCCGACACATCTAGACATTTTGAGGCATGTTGAGGAGTTAGGATTGGTTCCTCTCACACGTGCACTGTATCGCATGGTAAATAAAGTCATTATTTGCGTTTGTTGAGTCGTGACTTAGGGACACCAATTCATTTCACCTTCTTGTTGAGGAGATGACCGTGACACTAGATGATGTTTCATGTCTGTTACATTTTCATTATTGGGAAGCCCTACACGTGTACATGTCCTTTGTCGTGATGACGTTATGGTCAGCGCAAGAAGGCATGTGTGGTTATAGATAAAGGCACATGTGCAATTCACTTTGCTGCGGGAGTTGTACAAGCCAAGTGACATTTGGCAGATGGTGAGGCAACATTTGCAGCTTAAGATTACCTTCTCCATCTTTTTGTTGCATGATATTTGCAGAGCACTCTAACTTTTGTGTTAGTATGCTACCTGCCACTTGCAGGATCTAGGGAGTTGCACTCAATATGAATAGGGTGTTGTTGCCTTGTGCTTGTATTATTATGACCTTCTGAGTGATGCCAGCACGCATAGTTGTATCTAGATTAGTGGATATATGACCCTTCTATAGGTACAACTTTTCTAAATGATTTTGTTTCAAAATTTAAGGTTTTTAATATTAGGATTATATTTGTCTTTTGTTGGTGTTTTAGGCATAAATATATAAGCACTTTTCAATTGTCAGCCGCAAGCATGTGGCAACAGACATGTTGTGAGGTTATTCAATTGATTCTTTTTTTATTATTATATTTATCTTTCTTTAAATGCCGATGACATATATGTTAGTATTACTTATAAATGATCATTTATTATCCCACAAAATTATTTGTTATATCCATACTGATATTAGTCTTTTACAAAGCCGCTTATTAAAAACATTATAAGGTAAAGATATATAATAGCTTACATTTTAACTTTGAAAGTATACACATTTGAATTGATCGCAATCTTCACGTGAAGACTGTAGGCTAGTGTGACAGTGGTGATTGGTGAATCTGCATATGTCATCAATCTACTATTGCTCCAGCCTCCAGTCATCTATCTCTTCACGGCTTTTTCATTATTATTGGTTGCATATTACGTTATACTAGGCGTATTACATAATAAATCAGTTTATATATATATATATATATATATATATATATATATATATATATATATGACTGTTTCTTAAGTATAACAATAATTAATAATAATAATTAGATCAAAATTAAAAAATAAATAGACGATTGAAATTAAAATCTTTAAAAATTAAAATTAAAATCTAATATAAAAATATAATTCAATAATTGAATCAATAAAAATCATATTATATATCAAGTTATAAAAATAATATAATAAATTGTTAATATTACAATATTAAAAATAATAAATGGTAGATATTAAAATATTTAAAATTCAAATTAAAATCTAATATAACCATTAAATCTTTAAAAAATAATACCAAAAAAATCGTGTCTTAAAATATCTAGACTATCGTTGACCTATCATCATCATTATGGTTGTCACCATCTCTCCCACCATGACCGTCATTGTCATTGACGCTACCATTAATGCATGGTAATGATCATGGTGATGGTAGTGGTAATAATGACAACGACAACAATCATGTTGTTTGTGACAACGATTGACGATCATGATAATGATGACGGTAACGACCACGACAATTATAACAGAAATTATAACAATGATGGTGATAGCTAGATTTGAGATATTTTAGGACGTCATAAATTAAATATTTAAGATATTTAATTTTCTATTTGATAAATATTATAAAAAATTTATGATTAAATAAAATTTTAATTTGAATCTCTCTATATATATAAAGCTTTATGAACTTAAAAGAGTCAAACAACATTTTTTCCCTTTATATTTTGGAAAGCTCAATCCATATTCTAAATTAGATTTTTTTGTCATAAATGAAAGATCAAAAGTTTTCACCCAACTTACCAGGTTAGATGCTAACCATGCATGCATTAAATGGTTGTGACTTAAACTATGATCCATGGTAAAAATCTTGCAAAAATTACTACAATGAATATACTCTTATCTTATGTATGACATGATAAAATTATTTTAAATGAATAAAAGTGAAAATAGAAAATAGAATGAATTCAAAATGTTTATTCTTAAGCTTTGTTTGGTATGATAAAAAAAATAATGGGCTCCATTCTTTTATGTTTAGTAATGTTACAAGTGTGATACAAACAAAATTTTAATTTATAAATTTTAAAATGACAGCCTTAGTTTTAGTCTTATTTACGGTAATGACAAATTTAAGGTGAGCTATATGTCTTTTAGCATATTTTTTTCCACTCAGATCAAAACAATTTGACTCGTAATAATCCTGGGACTTAAAAACTAGACACACATAATGGGTTAAGCTATCTCTAGTACCTTTATTTTAGTGAAATAGAATACAGATTCCGTCACTTGATAGAATGTCTATTCTTACGTTGTAAGAATGATCTCTTATTCTCATCTTTACCTAACCAAACATGGAGATGGATCCATTTCATCTTTACCATATTCTCAAATTATACCTTCCACCAAATTTTTACTGTACATTTATGCATGTTGATATTTATTTTATTCCTTTTTTATAATCATGAGTGTCTTTAATATATCAATTAATTCAAAATTTAACAATTAAAATTAAAATGATGAAGAATAAAATTTTAATTTCTAATTAAGAACAGTTTTTTAAAATTCATTAAATATTTTTTAGATATTTTATATTTTATTTTTTAACAAGGCTTATTATGACATTTGTTAAAAGTGTCGTAATTATATTCTTAAGGAATCTTAATATAACACAGACATACTTTTTTTTAATTTCAATACGCACTTCATTGTCATGAAATTTGTCATGGCTCAGAAAAATTACGTTTTAATCCTTATTTAATGAATCTTATTTATATTCTCACTATATCAAAATATATGACAATTAAAGTCATTACACAGACATTAAAAAATATAATTAATTTATTAAATTTTATATAAAATATTAATTAACTTTCTAATTACCCTTCATCCCTCTAATTAAATACTCATTTACATCTATTATCATTGAATGTAACAAATTCCCACAATAATGCATATGCACTTAACGTGCTGAACCCTTTCAAAACTTGACCTCCGTGCACTTAATTGTTGCACTTAAGTATAAGTGGTTTTTGGAATTAACCAGAAAGAGAGTATACGGAAATTAAAAATAATATTGTATTAATGGAATGGAATATTGATTAAGGGTGGCGTATGTTGAAAAAAAAAACTTTAATGTAATATTGATTTTATAAAATGATATATATTTTGAAAAAAAAAACTCTAAAATGTCATATATTATGGAACAAAGAGAGTAATATTTATAATGTTGTAAGCAAACTTTTTTTCAACTTAAATTCACCTTATATTTCTCTTTCATTTTAATTATATCATTTATAATACCTTTTTTATCTAATAACGTTTTAAAATATTTCATGTCTTGAAAAAAATGAGTTAGAAATTGTGTCGGTAACATTTTTTTTAAAAGAAAAAACTTATATTAATACTATAAATGTTTTCTAAGTGATTTTTGAATCAAAATTAAAATTTCAACATTATAATAAAGATTAGTGCACGTTCGTGAGATAAAACTACGTACTCTATGACTAGAAAAACTAACAACCTGAATATTTTCTTTTCTTTAATATTATTTATTTTCTTCCTTCTAAAACTACAGATATTTAACAATAAATAATTTTTTTATTTACCAGAATTTTTAGTGTTCAATGAAATATTAAATTTTTTAATTCAAATTGACTCTAAATAAATTGCATCAATTTAAAAAATTTTCAATATTTGCTCCTATCAAATTTCCAACCATCATTAATCTAAATAATAGAGAGTATGAAACAAGGGTTGTCGCAAAGTACATTATTTCTCTCAATTTGGAGGAGCCAAACGGATCTCAGGTAACTACAATTATGGGTAGTTTAAGAACATCATTCTTATATGAAATCAAGAAAAATAAATAAATTTAACTAACATCTTTAATCAATGATTAGATATTTTTATTTATAGTTGAATCCATAAAGACGGAGTATTTTTAACGAACAAGGGTTTGTCGCAAAGTAAACGTGATTGCTTGGAACAGCCAGCCAAGGAATTTATACCCTGGGTAGTTGAGATCATTGATGAAATCAAACAGTAGTATTGTGATTAATTTTCATGACATGTTTCCACTGTGTCAATGGTGTTCAAGAGGGGAGTTAGCGATCCCTTCCATACCCAAAGGGCCATATGCACATAGGATTGTCGGACCCTTGCCACTGTTTTCATATTCCATGAATCTGATGCGGGGACCAAAGTTGAAACGATCGAATTGGATAAACACTTATCTCCACATCAGCTAGCTACCCTCGCAACCCACCATATAATATAATTCACAACCAAAATGAATACTACAGTTAATTAACATATTACATATTATCAGTGGGTAAGGGATGATAAAATAAAACCGTTTATATCACCTCAATGTATAGACAAAGGAATCGGTTAAATATCTAAATTACTAGCGCAATCATGTTCCATGTTTTTCTCTTTTTTATTTGTTATTATATATATCGTTACCTTTAGAAAAATATGGGCAGGGTAAGATTGGCCATGCCGATGATGTATACATGTATATGACACTTGTAACTCTTTCGTGGCCTTTGACTTGTAGGCATTATTGTTATAATAGTACTAATTGTATTGGATATAGGATTCCATTCTTTCGGCTGATTGTGTTGACAACGCAATATTGTTTTGTGCCATCTGCCTCAGAGAAGTTTGCATAAATTAACCCATTGGAATAATCCAGTTGATGCTGCGAACCAGGGCCGAAAGAGTTAATAAATTACATATATACACATTGTTCTTATTCCAGCTGCACTGATTGCTAGTACGGGAACCCCAAGTGAATTGAATTATCACTTGCATGAACAGTTGTGATTCTAAATGCAACTTGTGTTCCATTGTCGGAGTCACCATCGATCAAATGATCAGCGAGCATTTCTCTCTTATCCAAACAAATATCCGAAGGAACTTTCTTCCTTTTCTTTTCCGATAATAATAATAATTTTATTTCTAATGCACTACTCCACCATCCTTGAGCCAACCCCTATAAATAAGAGTAGATCAAATCTCAAAGTCCTCCAGGGAAGAAAAACAATCAACAAGGCCTTTTAGAGAGAAAGTTTTCTTATATTTCTTTCATTTTTAGAAGCTAAAATGGATAGAGTAAGAGAGTTGGCATCAAAGAAGGCAGCAGTTATATTCACCAAGAGTTCATGTTACATGTGCCACAGCATCACGCAACTGTTCTATGAGCTTGGAGCAAGCCCTGAAGTGCATGAGCTAGACAAAGATGGCTATGGGAGGGAAATGGAGTGGGCTTTGAGGAGCATGGGGTGTAACCCTTCAGTGCCAGCAGTGTTCATTGGTGGAAAATTTGTTGGGTCTTCAAAGGATGTCATATCCCTCCATGTAGATGGCTCTCTCAAACAAATGCTCATGGCTGCAAAGGCCATATGGTTCTAGCTTGTACTCATCCACACTCCAATAATATAATATAAGAAGCTAGCCCCTTAAGAGATATATGAAGGAGTATCTTTTATATTTATATATATACAATGTTTTAAGTCAAGGGACACCCCTTCTTTTTCTTGAGTGTCCTCTTTAGCTTATATCAAAGAGGAATTCTGTATAAAAAAAATGTAGTCTTGCTTTTTTGGTATGTATTTTATATATAAAAGGGTGGCTAGCTTACTATATATAGCTAATGCCTACCATGTTATGAAACTTGATCATCATGTGGGAGAAAATTAACTGCTCCTACTTTGGTTAATGCAACTTTGAACTTTCTGGCCTTTATCTTTATTTTAATTTGCAAGACACGTGAAAGAAAAAACATGTTTCAGTTACACTCAATTATGCCATCGATCAATCCTTCTACAATCTTCTAACACTTCCCACGGGATAAGTTCTGATCGAAATCTCAACCACTTAAGCGACAAGGTTTTACTTAACATACGTAGAACACGTATCGGGAAATATTTATAGTCTTGTTTTTCTTTTTTTTTTTTTTTTACAAATGAAAGTATTTAAAGTCAGATATTGTCAAAACAACAATTCCGTTTTAGGAGGTTGTTCGGCTTTTATCGATAAGCTAGCCCTGATGCCCTTTTCGGTCACTATAATTAATTTTAACATGCATATTTAATTTGGAGCATTTTAAATTTTGGACACATAGTTTAACTTGCCTTTTGGCCACTGAATATAATTGCAACCTAAACCAGCTCCTGTTAGCTTCATTTTCAGTTTTAAGTTTTGTTTTATTTTATAAAATTAGAGCTAACTTCCCGCTTTATAAATTTTGGTTTAAAAGTTATTACTTTCACTCTTTAAGTTTTAATATTAAATCTTAAATCAAAATTGCTTATTACTTCTTAATTCAATTTTATTTGGTGGAAGGGGAGAAGCTGATTGGGAAGCAAGAGAAGGAGAAGCGATAGAGAATATGTTTGGTGGACTTGTAGCAATGGAAATGGTACTGACGACATTGGTAACAAATCATCTTGGTGGTAATAGTGACTATATATACTTATAATAGTATTTTTAAATGTGATAATGATAATTATTATGATGATAATGATAATGAGAATGACAACAATCATAATAATAACAACAATAATAACTACAATATATTTATATAGATAACCAACTAAATATATTTCTTAAAAATCTTACAATCCCATGGGCAATAAGTTGTAATCTAACGGAGTATCAAGGAATTATAAGTTTCACTGAGAATCTTCATGAATTTATTATTAAGACCTTATACAAATTAAATATATAATTTTTTATATAAAAAATTCTATTAGTTGTGTTATAAAAATATACTAATTCAGAATTATTTATGTTAAACAATAATAATAATATCAATTCTCACTAAAATAAAACACCATTTTATTATATTCTGACTTAGTATTATAAAAATATACTAAGTTGGAATAATAATATTTAAAATAATATTAAATAAATATAACATCATAACTTTATAATACTGAAAACTAAAATAAAATACCATTTTATAACAATGCTTTCAAATGAGATGGAAGAATTGAAATATTTTTTGCAATTAAAAACTAAAATTATTTTTTATTTTAAATTTAGGTAAAATTATTTTTAAATTGAGTTAAAAATCAATTCTACGATAAAAATGTGTTGTAGACTTGTATTTTAAAATTTGTTTTAAAATAATAAAAACCCAAAAAATTACATTAACCATAAAGTGGCCTTTGATATTTGGATTTTACATTTCATCTAGTGGACTTTTCTATCTAAGCAATTACTGTTCCTTGTTTCCCAATTTTTTTTTCTTACACCAATAATATCTCCTAATCAATAATTAGAGATGTTTTTTTTCTCGAAATCATTGAAAATGGTTTTCTTTCTCCCAAGGAATCATTTCATACACATGATCTCGGAAATCAAACCCATATAACAGTATATTTAAAAAACACAACTACCTATCAATTGTGTTAAACCATATTCATTTAACACAAATGTACAGATCTATAGAAACGTACTCTTGCAAGTTGCATGTTTTTTTTATATATTGTTAGTAAGAGTAATGCAAGATCTTGAGTAAAGATCATGATCTCAAGATCTGATCTTCACTAGGTCTCCCACTAAAGGAAGTAAAGAGATCTCCAACATGGAGAATAAGTTCTTGTGAAAGAACTCTTAAGATCTGCACATTGTTCAAAAAAGAATAAAATTTTTTCCTTTTTCTCTCTCCTTAAGATCTCAAAATGAGATCTACCACTAAAGAACAAAATGGAAGAGATCTTGAGAGATCTTAAATCCTACTTGACACTATGGGGTCTACTAAAAAGTTATCTAAGATCCCAATTTGGGATCTACCACTAAAGATGATCTAACATGTTTACACTCAATTTCTTATAACTTAAGTTTAGATATGTTTTTATCCACTAAAAATATAGATAAGTTTCATTTTTTAAATATTTTATTAGTTTAACTCGTTATAAATTTTAAAACTTTTGAAAATAACCTTTATCATCATTTATTAATATTATCACTTGAATGACTACTTTACTGTGATATATGTGAAAATTAATAAGTCTTTGATTTGAGTAAAATTGAGTTTGATTTTTTTAAATAAGATCTTAATTTCGAATGTTGCAAACAAAAAAGTGTGGTATGTTGGGAGGAAAGACCCACTAATAGTTGATAACCCAATTTCCTAACAAAGATTAATTTTTACAACAAAATTAGTTGATACGTTATATTAATATTATAATAATTAAAAAAAGTGATACTCAATATGACATGTCTAAATGCATGTGATGTTATAATAAATAATGAGAAAAAATATTTTTGAAAGTTTTAAAAGTTATGAGAAGCAAAACTAATAAAAAGAAGTTCAAAGGACTAACGTAAAATTTAATTATATTTATTGAGACTACAAACATATTTTAGCTTATAAATTACTCCTAGTGACTAAAACACTAAGGTTATATTCGATAAAGTATTTCAGTTAAATTTTAATTATTTTTAATAGTTGAAAAGTTTGTTTGATTATTCAATAAATAAGTTTTTTTAGTAGTTTTTAGTGTTTTAAATTTTTTAAAATACTCGTTTTTAACTTTTTATATTTTCTGTTATTTTTATCTTCAAATATTTATTCAATTTTTAGTTACCTTTTTAAATAAATTATGATATTATTTTTTTTTTGTCATTTTACACTTTTTAACTACTTTAATAACTAATTTTATTAAATACTTATAATTTAATAAACTCATTTTTTAACTAGTTATCAGCTAACTTTTTAACTGTGATCTAATTTTCAAATATAGCCTAAAAAGTATACAAATCCATCACTGTTTGCCAAATATCCTAGTGACTTATATATTTTTATATTTATATTTTGTATCCAACTCGTAATAAAATTATTAAAAAAATCATTTGTATTATTCACTTTTTTTAACTGTACATTTGATTTAGGAAAGAAAATAACAAGAAGTGATAGGAATTGAATGTAAAGTGAGAAAAAAAAAGAGTAGAAAAGGATAAAGAGAAAAAATAAAATAATATGAAATTAATTAAAATTAATTATATGATTTAATAATATAAAATATATTATTTAATACGTTTAATATAGTGACAAAAACTTTCATTTTTAGTTCCTATGTACTTGAAAACATCCATTTTCAATTCTCACACACACCATTTTAGGATGGACTAAAAAGAAATTAAAATGAGATCAGTTTAGACTAAACAAATTGAAAAAATAAAATATAAAGAGACTAAAAGGAGATATTTTTAAGTGTAGGAACTGAAAAGAGAAAATTTTGTAATTACCAAAACAAATGGGCAATAAAACTTATTTAATATGTATCTAGCTGATTATTTTTTATGAACAATTTAGTTGATTTATAAATTAAACAAGTCAAATTATGTATAATTTAACTTCAGCTTATTTATTTAATAAACCTAATTTTCAACTCAAATCTAATTCATTTAATTCATCATAAATGAAATTAATGAGTTAATTATCGAATAAATTTTTGAACTAATTATTATTTGGTTTGGTTGATTACAACCCTAGTACAATTTTGGTAAAAACTATCTTATTAGGGACCATATGCAGTCTTCGTTTTCGTCCTTTGTCATGCCACTCCAAGTGCAGGAAAGACGGAATAATGAGATGTTTCCGTCTCTCTTAATTGTTGCTTTCATCCGTTGAATGAAAGAGCCTAAAGCGAGGCTCATACAAGGTCTTACAAGATAAAAAGGAAGAGAAAGAAGAAGATGGGAATATGGAGTGAAATGCATTGGGGAAGAACTCTGGCACTCACGATTCATTTATGCAACTAATTAATCAACTAAGACGTCTTGTGGTAAACTCGCATGCATGACCTTTTGCTTATATAATTATATTAGTTGACACTGTTTTTTTAACATCATTTTCACTATTTCTCTAAAAAACATCATTTTATAAAAACTCACCTACTTGCTGTAAAGGAAGAATATCCCTCGTCGTGAAAGCCATCACACAAAAAAATATCACTATTATTCCTAGTGATTATAAGGGATAACTAGGTGTTTATTCTTAACCATTCAATATGGACACCTGGTGCAAGCTAGGGATTAATATCTCATATCTTAGGCGCATAACATAAGGTGTAGCAATATTTGAACCTCCTAGTCAGGGCGTGCATGGTTTCTAGCTAGGCCTATTAAAAAGTAATGCACTATTGCTACTTTCCATGCCTCAATTAATTTCTCTATATCCACTTAATATATGATAATTTTCTTTCATAGGCACTTTTTTCTAAAATAACTTATATGCATGAGCAATACGTGCAGTCAAGCCCGGTTAAAGATGATGGATATCAATCATTGTATAATTAGTTACTAAACTAATATTTTCTCATGAATAATGTATAAATAAAAATAATTACTTTTACATAGATTCAAAAAGTTATTTAAAATTATTTAATTTTGTTAAACTCAAATAAAAAATAAGGTTATTTTAAAATGTTATCTATTAGAACTTGATATCATAAATAAAATAGACTCTTTGAATATAGAATTGTAATTAAATAAAAGATATTTTAGAAATTATATCATTAATTAGAGAAAAAATTAATTAAATTTATTTTTTATTTTTATCAGTGAAAATCAAGAATAGTATCAAAAAATTTACAATAACTTATACACTCTTCTCAAATAATCGAGTCCCCTTAACATATTTGCTTATATTTGAATTAAAAAAATAATTTTTTTATTTATATATAAGTTTCAGATGGACTATAATAGTATATATGTACGCCTACATTAATTATAATTATATTGATATAGCTAACGGCTAACCTAATCAATCATAAATTAAAACTGTTGGTAGATAATGTTTTCTACGAGTACATATATACCCTATGGACTGGTGATGCTGTATACAGTTGAATTGGTAGACACATGGAATTGTTTTTGTTCGCCCGCTAAAAGAAGGGAATTTCATTCATTCCCTCTTCGTCTCAAACCGTACACGTGTAGGTCCATCCATGTGCACATGTGAGAACATTATTAGGCAAGTGCTGCTGCATCTTTGTATGTGACCCACAATGGATGGGCGCAAAACAGAGTCCCACGAAAGCCATCTCAGTCTCAATCATGCTGATTCTGCATAATAAGGATTCCAAGCCGTTGATAATTAATGAGTCTCTTCAATCTGGTATAAATTGACCAGCATCCCTGTATTCTTACGCTTTGAGTTTTCAGAGATTCTTTTTTTTCACAAAGTATGCACAATTCTTTTGTATGGAAGTAAGTATTAATTAAACGGTCAAAGGCCAACGGAGAATAAACTCGATCAAGTAACATGCCTGTATATATGAAAATGTTATATTCAATCAATGAACATATTTGACAAGATAAAGCTAGAAATTAATGCATTAATAAAAATTTATAGAAAAACAAACTGTTAGCAATGCATTTTATAACAGCGTAAACAACCATTTTGGTCCTATCATGAAAATATAATTATTGTCATTTAAGTCCTTAAAAGTATTAAAATTCAAAAAAAACTTTGAGTGTAATTTGTCAGTCATTTTCTTCATGGCAGATCAAAATATAATAATTAATATATCATTACCATGTATATAAAAATAAAGACATAAATCATAAAATAACAAAAACTTTATATATAATCAAATAAAGTACATACCTTATAACTATCCTCTACATGATTTCATGTTTGGAAATTGTTGAACAATTAACTCAATGAGTCATTGTCTTGAACACATCTCTCTCATTATAAGTTACTAGGCAATCGTTAGTCCATTCACTAGGCAATCATTAGTCCATTAGGAAGCAGTGGATTTATTATAATTAGTTTATAAAAATAAAAGGAAAAAATAACATATTTATTTGTAATTTTATTAAAGTGAGAGAGTATATTTCCACCCCCATTATGTTGATATGTGGGTATGTCACTTGGCAGATGGTTCAATATATAAATTTAGGTGATGCAAGGTAAAAACTTAATATATTTATTTGTAATTTTATGAAAGTGTGGGAGTGTAATTGTTTATCCTCAAATGACTTTGGATCTACCACTAACTTTATTAGTTCTATTGTTAAAAGACTTTAGTTAAAGTTAATGTATGTGCCTATATGAATATTTCACTACAAGGCAATTCACAAAACACGCATAGATGACACATGATAATATGATGCATATGCAGCAACTAATGATATACACATGACAGTTTAATCAGGAACTAAAATAACTGTAACTGGACTATCATCTATCATTCACGTATACATTATCATTTGTTACATATACACTAATTCTCACGTGTACGTCATTCACTTGTACATCGTCAACTGTCACATAGGTAAATAGCATGTTATGTACACACAAGGATTAAAAAGCTTTAATTATACCAAATTAAAGTAACATACAATTGCACAGGACCTTATTTTGAATTTTTATACTTCTAGGGACCTGAGTAACAGTAAATTATACTTTTGAAAATCAAAGTGATTGTTTACTCTTTTAATAATATTTTTTTGAATATTCTCTTTATTATTAACTAAAATTTATTAGAAAAAATTATTGGAATAAATATTAGAAGTGACAAAACAATTACTTGATGTTGTGATGGGCTATAACACCTTGGGCCAAAAAGATTCATATTTAAATTGATGGTTAAGTCTCATTCTATGTTGTTTGCGGGCTTTTTAAGCTAGTCCAACATTTTTTTATCCTTTTTTTATTATTGATTTTTAACTTACATTGATTAAGTGTTAAGAAAATTCTAAAAAATGTAAATATGATTTTAAAATATGTTAATAAATAATGATGAAATTGCAGTAAAAAAATAATAATTGTATGTGTAAAAAGTGATAATTTTATGTATAATTTGAATATGAACCACAAGTATAAAGTTACATAAAAATGATTTAAAATATCATTATTTCACGTATATATAACTGATATGTAAAAGTCCGTTCATGTTAGGAGCTTGAATAATTTGGGTGCAATACTATATATTGTATATGAATTAATTTATTCCACTTATAATTTTTTTGGAGTTTATATATATATATATATATATATATATATGAGATTGGCTAACGTAGATTCACTTATGTTTTAGATGGTGCAGGTTAATAAATTATAACTACAACTAATCCTAAAATGCAATAGGATGTAACTTACTAATGTACTTCTAATAAAAACAAGTATACTTTAGTACATGCTTACGAGATTTACTAACTTAGATCCACTTTTTTTAGAAAGTACACATTAACAAATTATAACTACAATTATTCCAAAATACATTCGGATATATATGTGTGTGTGGGTGTGAGAGAGACGCGCATTGTTTTGCTCAAACTCCATCAGCCTAGCCCAGTCTAAACCTTTTATGACATATATAGCTTTTATCAAATCAAGCTAAAAAGGTAATTACTTCCTCTATCGTGTAAGAAAAAAGAATTATTCTAAAATAATTATTATTTTAATTTGTAATGTAACATTAATTATTATTTTTTATATATATGTTTTATAATATTAATGATATGAAAATCAAAAACTAAAAATGAATTAATAAAAATAAAATTAATTTTGTAAAATTAGTAATCCTTTGATCAGTTTATTAGTTTTTTTTTTATTTGTGCAAAACAACATACAATGACAATTATAACAAGACTGAAAGAATAAAGATGGCAACAGGACGTGGGGGATGGGTTTTGCTCTCGATCCACATCCCATCCCCGCAAAAGTCAAGGTAGGTAGCAATAATTAATTTATATTTTTTAAAATTATAACTATAAAATCTTTGATATATTATATATTGTGACAAAAAATATTTAAAAAAAACATAACAATGACAACACATGTATGTATACGGATATAATTTGATATTTATTTCCGTTTAAGAAGTTTGAGTAATGTCTTCATACTTATATCCAGTCAAGTGAATATTAGTTGCCAAAATTGGGATGAACTTGAGAGGATACTTGCAAATTCAGAGTTAGTTGTCATTGCTTAGGAAAAAGTAACAATTGGCATTCTATGTATATCTCTCTCGTCATCCCCCTCAAATAAAAATAAACCGAAGTAGTATATAATCGATATTCATAATTTAAAAATCAAGTTATATTTTTATTAAATCAAGTAAAAGAAATTAACATATATATAATTCAAACTCATAATTTAAAACTCAAGTTATATTTTTATCAAATCAAGATAAAAATAATTAACATATATATAATTCAGATTCATAATTTAAAACTCAAGTTCTATACTATATCGGGCAGGTTTGAATTCACAAGCCGCTGAATCAGTTTTTCTTGCTTTAGTAAACACTGACCTTTTCATCCTTTTCCAATAACATTTAAAGTCGTTGAGATAATTATTAAATTTACCTAGCATTTGGCAGTGACAAGTATTACCGCTGGGATACACATAGCTTTCCATGCGATATGGTCTTGTTGACCAAAAAAAAATTTATTCCAACAAAATTCATTGCAGGAATGTGAAATGTCTATTTGTGTTATCAAATCATTCGTCACTGAAAAATCCTTAATGTTGTAGTGAATAAATCAGATGGAGGGTAAAAGAATAGAATTAACAAGACTTGGAAAAACTATAGGCGGCAAAACATGAACAAAGATTTACAAATCTATAGGCATATTGATATATATAACAGAATATTATGCCATATAGTCAGAAAAGGCCACTAATGGTTGATGGTGGTACACGGCTGACACAAGGAATTTCACTTAAACTCTGAAAGATATTTAATTATATTTGCATCTGCGCTGTGCTGAGAAGAAAGTCTTCAAACATTATATGGTTATGGTGTCATAGCTTGTCTACTAATTGAGGCATATGCACGTAAATGATGTCTTCCAACTTGTTCAGTCTAAAGTTACACGACAATCGCTTTACATATGTAGTTGGGCATCTAAAAAGCAATAAGCATGACCTGATCTTTCGAAAGTGCTTTGTTCAAAAGAAAAGAAGCCCCCTACGCTGTCCCTATAAATACTCCAGCATACCACCTCATTTCGAATTACCTTCAACCCTCATCATAGTTTTCTCCTCCTTAGAGCCATTAGATCGAATTCGACCATTTCGGATTTGATCTGATGGTTTTGGACTTCTAATAACTAGTCTAAGGTAATCTAAAGTCATATCTCTCTCTCTCTCTCTCATTTTTTTACATTTCTTTTTTCTTTGTTGTTGTACTTTTTGTCTCTTGGAAAAGAATTTTCTATATACTATATATCAAGATGGAAAAGGTTATGAGGTTGGCAACTGACAAGGGTGTGGTGGTTTTCACCAAGAGCTCTTGTTGCCTCTGCTATGCAGTCAAAATTCTCTTCCAAGAGCTTGGAGTGATCCCTATGGTTCATGAAATTGACAAAGACCCTGAGGGAAAGGAAATGGAGAAAGCTATAACAAGGTTGGGGTGTCCTACACCTGTTCCTGCTGTGTTCATCGGTGGGAAGCTGGTGGGGTCCACCAATGAAGTCATGTCCCTCCACCTTAGTGGTTCACTTACTCAACTGCTGAAACCATATCGAGCTTTGTCTTAAAGAGGAGTGCACATGCAAATTAAAACATGTTCCTGCTACCTTATTGGAAGAATAAATACATGCAGTATAGTAGTAACTACTAAGTTGATCTAATATAATTGGATATATGGTCTATGCAGTGATGCATGTGTGAAGTAGTTAATTTCTAGCATTTGATTATTAGCTATATATAATTAATGTAATGTGTTATGATTATTCTTAATGAAGTTTTATTTATATACTTGTATTGATGTACGTCCGTAAATCATGTTATTGAAAGTTTAATTTATATATAGTCACGTACTGTTATTTCCAAACTCGGCAAATTTTGGTTATATAGGACTAATGATCACAAATGATGATAACACATGGTACTAGTGATCTAAAAAGCATATCTGAAAAGTTGAAACCCTTTATGCATCTCAGAAAAATATCTCCACCACTTCTCTCTCCCTCCTTTCATTTTCGCTAGCTCTTTCTACTATCGCTAACCCAGTTACCATTATTATTTAATAAACTTCAAGTCATCCTCGTAACATGAAAATAACTGCAAGCACTAACTTTGAATATATATGTGTATGTCCAACTTTCCTTGTAAAGAAAATATTCTCAAGTAAGATCTGTATGTGCGCATCATAAATAGAAAAACCCTTTAATAGCATGCAAAACCCACTATGGTTTTGTCTGTCTCATCAATCTGCAACGTGCACATGTATTTTAAAGGTCAAACTTCATGTATTAATTCTGCATGGTTAATGTCATGTGAACCTAGCCTCTCATTCAGGATTATTGAAGATCGATGGAGGAGCGGCTTCTTTGTGTATTGTGGACCTTTTCTTTTTCCACATTCTTAATTAAGTTAAACGAGTATTTACTTTTATAAGTTATTTAACTTTAAGTAATATTATTTAATTTTATTTTTCATTGAAATATATGACGTGGTGTTGCTAATACAAACACATGCACTTGCTTGGATAAGAAACATATAATTTAACCAACTTATACATTAAAATAAATATTTTTCAAGCCCAGAAAATTAAGCTAAGTAGTTGTTTTAATCATCTTATTCTGAGCATTGAAGTTTGTTATAAAATAGAATCCTTAAATCTATATGATATTATACAACTCATTAAATTAAGATAAAAAATTCATCTAAATATTATACAAGAGAAATATATATATAGGAGAATGACTTTTAATCCCAGTCTCTTTTATTTTATATCAATAAATTTTTAAGTGAAATTTGGTATAATTAAGTTTTTTTAAACTTATTCTAATAAATTTTATAGTCAAATTTATTGTATAAATTATTATTATTATTATTATTCTCAAAATTTATCGAATAAATGTTAAATTAAGCTGTTTATTTTAAGACGCACGAAAAAAATCTTACATGTTTTCTAAAATATTATTTCGCAAGATTTATTATTTTATCCATTCTTTGTTATTTCATAAAACAAAGAACGACTATTTTCGTAATTTTTTAATCTAATTATTGGTATCTTCATTGAGTAAAATGAAAAAAAAAAATTGGAAAGTAACTTCACTAGTTAAGTGAAATCCTTTTTTTTTATAATTATAATATTTAATAATTTTTTAAAATTCATGTAAAATCCTATATGACAATCATTTTGAAAAATGTTCTATCTATTAATGCAAAAAATTCTAAGGCAGTTTTAGAATAAGATAAAAAAAAATTTAATCACGTAGTCGTAGAGAGAATTTTGAAAAGGGCTATTTTATCAAGTGTTAAAAAACATATGGTGCGAAAATATTAAATATATCTTATAAAATACTTTAAATTACTTTAAAAATATTGAATATCTTTATATTTTAGTATAATATCACTAAAAAAATCATTATTTACTAACTGTTTATTGGTGGTTTGATTAGTCCCATCAGTATAAATTTTTTTTTAATTGAAATTCAATTATTATATTAATTTCCTACACTAATAAAATTAGGAGTATTTGATAAAAGCACGACTAATAACAAATTAAACCACAGCCCCATTAGCAAATAAATTTTCTATAATATAAATAATTTTATTTCATTACAATCTTTTTATTTCCAACTATAATAAAAAATATTAAAAATAAAACTAATAAAAAAAATAATAATAACTTTTCAATGGGAAAATGTTAGACGTTCACTCCACTTTTTGTTGGAAAATAAGTTTAGGGATGAAAAAGAAAGAAGAGAGATGAAGAAAGAAAGAGAATAATAATTGTGATAATTAGTGTGATGATAAAATAAAACAGAAATAGAAAGAAGAAAAAAATATGATGAAAAAGGTAGTATATGCTTATAAGACTAACATATACCTTGTTAAAAAAAAGACAACTATATACCTTCTATTCTTTTTTAATTGTCAAAATTTAAGAATACTTTTTATTTTTGTTTATTTGTCATTTTCAAAGTCAAAACAACATTAATTACTTAAGGTTATCAATTATATTTTTATTTTTACCAAGTCTTTAATTAATTTACAGATATACATTATTTATAGAGTAAAAATGAAAAATGATAAAATAGAAAACTCTATAACTGTTTTATTAGGATAAAAAATTATTATATATTTTTTTGCATAAAAACCTTAAAAAATATATAATTAAAAAAAACAAAAGGAGTACTCTTTAACACATGTTTTTATAACGCACTTTTTATTTTTAGTTAAAATTTATGTAAAAGTATCAAATTATAAGTGAATCTCTTAGATAAGTGACTGCTACAAAAAATTGTGAATGCTAAAAATTTTAGTCAATAATAGTAATTATGTTTGAAATAGTGTGTTAGAAATTGAATTTGTTGTTAACCTTTTTTAATCTTATATACTCTTTATTATTAGTTAAAAATTATAAAATATGATTGAGATTTATTAAATAAAAAAATATCCATAACATTTTATAATTTTATTTAAAATAAAGAATATATTCAAAATATTAGTTTTGAAAGCAAATTTTTAGCATACTTTCAATATGATATAGTATCCTATTTATTTCATCAAGATTCACATAATGACATGTCTAAATCCATACACTTGATATTAGAAGTATATATCATAAGTCTCATAAATAATGACTAAAAGAACCAAGACGAAAGAAACTATAAGCTATATATGTTTAAAGAAAAGCATCACAAAATTTAACATAGTGGTTGAGAAATCTTAAGTTGATTGTAAGATAACGAGTGATC
The DNA here is from genome assembly GCA_013407115.1 of Glycine latifolia. Taxonomy (NCBI): domain Eukaryota; kingdom Viridiplantae; phylum Streptophyta; class Magnoliopsida; order Fabales; family Fabaceae; genus Glycine; species Glycine latifolia. Next base: position 1,985,020 of record CM023960.1, read on the forward strand.
ATTTCTTAAGACTCATGCATACGAACTCAACAACGAAAAAGCATTTTGAAGTTATGCGTGTTTAAATTCAAATCAATATAAAATAAAAATCCAAAATCACAAAAAAAAAAAAAACTGAATCAAACTGTTTTTTTAGATGATTTTTCTCTCAAATCCATTAGTTTGGATCGATTTGCAATTTGTATTTTTAAAATTGATCTAAACTGAACACTTATAATAATTAAAACTTATATTACTTTAATATTATATATATTTTATGTGTGTATCACTTGAAATTTACAATATGCTATAGTATTATATAAACAAATTTATATCATGTATATTACTTTTTTTTTCATATAACTTTTTTAAGGTATATTTGGTTTAAAATAGATGAAATTTTATAGATTTTAATTGTAGAAGATTTAACATATATTAACAAATTTCATAGATTGTTATTAATAATTTTTTAATGTAATTTTATTTAAAATATGAAAAGAATTATATATATTTTGGTAAAAATCGCAAAAATAAACCAAATCAAATTATATTAATTTGATTTGATTTAAAGTTTATTTTAAATGAAAATTAAATCGAATCAAATCACATATATTTTTTAAATTTAGTTCGAATGATTTTTCGACAAAATCACACCAAAACTAACTGCAAACATCCTTAGTTTCTATTATAAACACTAACATAAATTTACTTTTAGAGAGGGTGGTAGGATAAGACTCACCGGAAAAAAAATCATCAATTTATTGATGGAAAAAATAGACTTACTTTTATCAGTATCGCACCTGTATAAGTGACTCCTATAATTAAGAAATCAAAACACTAAACAACTTAATTTAAATTTTAAAAATAATAGTAATTGTTAAAATTTAGAATTAAATATGATAGAATTTAAATTTGAATTTAAAAATAATAACAAACTCACAATAATAATACTTTAAATTAAATTTAATATATATATATATATATATATCTTAGAGGATCAATCTTATTCTCATTATCTAAATGTGAAGCTCACAGATACGAAAAGATAGAGAATATAAAAAGTGAGTTAACTTAGAGATTATGAAGAGTAAGAGTCCCATACTCCGAAATCAATTCTCAAATTTATAATATTTTTCTGTAACTATGTTATAGATGTAAAATATTTATTAATTTTGTAAATAATTAATATTTTTCAAATAATTTATCTATTATCTTTAATTGGGTCTTTCTTTTTAATTATGTTTTTCTTTCACAAAATTGGAACATGAGACTTTAATTTATTTAAAGAATATTAGCTCAGTTTTGCTCTAATCAACTCAATATTATTACTCAATTTTATAATATATAATAATAGATAACACATTGTATAAAAAAAAGAGAACATTATTACAAATAGGCAAAGTTCTATCATCATATCTTATCATAATCATAACAAAATATACACAAATGTTAATTAGTAACTTGAATACTTGCAATAAATACTTGTGCTAAACTATGTGTAATTAAGAATTTTTCTCCAGACTCGAGCAGAATAGAATCTTGGGGTCATGGAAAAATAAGAAAAACATTATTCTGGGCAAGCATTAACTTTCCGATCTTTTTGCGTTGGCCATAGGTTAATTAACAAAGTTAACAGAGAAGTTCTCTTTTTTTTTTTATAATACAGCACTGCGATTCTTCAACTTTATACCCGAAAAGAAAGGCATTACATTCCTTACCCCCCTTTTTTCGATCTTGTTTTTATTTATATTCTCTTCGTTTCCCCCACTAACAGCAGTCAATACAGAATTCTGGAGAAGGCATACTATGCAGCGCTCAGCAAAACTTGCAATTAAAGCCAACCAATACGGCTGCTAAAAAAACAGTTTTGGAAAAAAGGGTCTTGCTAGTTACCCGTGGAGGAAAAAAAAAAAAAATATATATATATATATATATATATATATATATATATATATTGTGTGAATACTATAAAAGAGTAAAAAATATTATAAATAACATAATTTTTTATCTTTTAATAAAAATATTTTTACTTTAAATTAAGTATTAATCAACATTTTCCTTAAAAAAACTAGTTAGTAATAATGGTTGGCAACAGGGAGCCTTGTGTCTTCAATTTAATGGTTTTGTTTTGACTCTCACTCAGTGATATTAAACTTGTTTCGGTTATCAGATTTGATAGTAAAAAACATTGCTCAAAGATGTTAATTAATAATTACTTAAATTGTGAGGTAATGGTTTGATGCTAGTGAATAATGAGAAATGTTAGAATCATATTTTTAACATACTTTTTAAAATATAATTTTTTTCTTATTAGATGAAATTTATTAAAAATTATAAAATTTAGTAGGATTTACATCTTATTTAATGATTTTTCTTCTCATTTTGTCATTTCAAACTACTATTTTTTAATCTCAAACACATAAATCAATTGACATAAAAATCAATAATTTTGAATTTAAATATTAAATATGTAACTGTATTAAATATTTAAAAAAATTGTAACTCAATAATTTTGAGTACAATAGTTTCTCGGATAGAATACTTATGTTCTCTAAATATAAATCATTATTTTCTACTTTTAACTTTAATTTAGGATAATAACTAATTTAGTCCAGAAATTTTAATAATCGTTCAAATTGGTTCTTGAATTTAATAAAAGAATAAAATGGTTTATAAAATTATAAATTATCAATCAGTTTAATTTCTAAAATTATAATGATCTATCAAATTAATATATAAAATTAAAAAATGATCAAATGATCTTTAAAATTATAAATCATCAATTTATCTAGTATTTCCATTATTAGTTGCTGTCAACTGTGTTCAAAAGCCTGAATTGGAATGTTAATTGTTTGAGTGATAACCAATTAGACATACATCCATAATTGTCACATTATATGATTGAAAATAACTAAAACATTGATGGAATAATAATCAATTTGTTCTTTGTATCTTTGTTCTTCCTCCCCTCATTTTGTGCGAGCTTTTACTGTCTGTATGTCTTTTGAGGGAAGGAGGTGTTTATAGGATTCTTATTGAATAAACGGACTGTTATAATGAGAAAATATAGTATTCGTGCTATGCTAGTGTATGTTGTCACAATATTTCGAATGGGAGGTGTAATTAACAAGAAGCAAAGGCCCTTAAAGTTGTGAACTATCATTTAATAATATGTAATTAATAACCTCTAATGTTATCGTTAATATAATTAAATTTATTGAATATTGTGTTAATTAAAACTTAACATAAAATTAAATAAGGGTAAAAAATTTAAATTTTCAAAATGTTCTCAACCTTTTATCTTTATATTTATGTGGGGGAATCAAGTTACATAAGAGTAACTTTTGATAAAATTACTCTATTCAAAACTCTTTTTTGTATATGTCAATTTTTATTAATTTAATCATTAGATATGTGATATCATATATATATATATATATATATATATATATATATATATATATATAATAACATAGTTGATACTTACTTATATTTAGAAAAAAGAGTATGGTTTACATTAAACTCAATTAACTTATTGAAATATTAAATAGTTTAAAATTTTATAAAATTTTGTTAACTTTTACGGTTAAATTGGTAAAAAATATATAAGACATCTAGTGAACATATTAGAAGTGAAAAGAGTTAATCTTAATTATAAAGTTAAGTAAAATTAAAATGATTTTAATTAATTTTCACATTCATTATAATTGTATGGTTAAAATTTGTTCTTTAATGGGTGACACACACTGACCCGAAAAAGTGTGTGTGTGAGCCGATGGAAATGAATAAAAATCTTAGCGAGTTGTCTTGCGAGTATATTCTAAATGTTTAGCTTTCCAAATATATGGGAAATAGCTGTCAATATATATATGTAGTAAAATTACAGGTTCTATTTGTTTAGGAGTTCAATTGAATTGAAGTTAGTACTCACATAAACAAAGAGGTCAATGACACTGTCACTGGTGATGACAAAACATTCAAAAAAAACTTGAATTACGTACAAATTAGCAAGTCAAGTATGAATTGAAAGTTAGGGTATATCTTGTGCATTTTTTTTTCATGTTGAATTAAAATTTAGATGAGTTGGATGTCAGAAACTTATCAAGTTAAAATAAGTCTCAAAGATTCTTATATCAACAGAAAAAATTGAATTCACATCTTTTTAAAATATGAGTTTGTTTCTTAATTATTAACTGGACCAATCTTTATTAGTATCTTGTATACATTGTAATAAGGTATATAAGTGGACCATGGAGTCGTGGGACTCTTCCATGGGACCATGACTCCGAGGAGTAAATTGAAACAATCGGGATATTTTAAGTTTTGGAGATAAGGTAATGCCTTACGTTTCTGATTTAGTGGACAAGAAATTTTATTCGCAAGTCACGATCATAAATCTTTCTTTTTCATATACTCGTGATTTGAATCTTTATTTTGCATGAGATGAAGATTTGTTCCAAGACAGAAGAAAAGCGAATCAATTAAGCCGAATAACTGAATGAGCTAGTAGTTGAAGAACTGTATAGTGTAATGTATATTCTGTTTCTATTCAGTCATTGTCAGTCTAGATCGAAGTAGAGAAAAAAAGAAAACCAATAACCACTTTCTTCATTAATTTAACTGCTGATCAAAAGCAAACCACAGCATAGTGAGTTTAACTAGGATTCCGGTGTCATCACCTTCCTACTACTTTAATTACGAGAAAAAAAAACGAAATCAAGAAATTGAGATTTCAGTGGAGTAAACTACGCACCAATTAACTTAGAACCGTAATTAACCTGAAAGAAAGAGCAGCAAATTAAACTTGGTTTTGAACACCATATGTTGTGTATGCAATATCAGCACATTAATTGTCTGCATATCACTTAATTTAGAAAATAGAAATGAAGTTTGTGAAACTTTAGATCCCTCAGTCCTTTTACAAACCATCGTTCAATTTAGTAAAGAAAGTTTACTAAACTAGTAGGGTTGAATACAAAAGAATAAACCATCAATTTCATCCTTAAAGTATATACTCTCTATCCTAAATAATGTTAGAATTCTTATGTAAAAACAAAAGGTTAAGATATACAAACTCATTTTGTCTCACTTGTCTAATTGGAGAGAAGGTCAAATTAGAGGAAGAGAGACTCAATTTTATAAGTGAGAACAAACAAAAAAAGAGAAAAGAGAAGAAGGAAAATGCTAACTCACACATACGCACTTGGCTGTCATTGTAAATTGGGTGTAGTAAGTTCTTCCCAAGTAATTCTTGGTTTTCAATGGTTGGATCGATTGGTAATTAGAGGTGTAGAGTGAAAGATAACTTGGTCACAGCAGCTAGCAACCCTATTTTGGGTAATGTTTCATCTTCTTGTTTCTCATTTGCAAGTATTGGTTTTGGTTGTTTTGGCTATTTGTAAGAACAGTTTTTGGCATTATGGGAGACTCTTTTGTAAGCACGGTTTCTCATTTGTAAGTATTAATTATGTTTGGTTGTTTTCATCTTTTTGTTTTTCATTTATAAGTATTAGTGGAATTATTTTCCTAATCTAAACCATAATTTTAAAATTTTGAACTGGTAATCAACTTAATCAAATTATTGGATCACTGTAACACAGGTTAAGTTAATAAATCACTAATTGAATTATATAACTTGGTCTTTATTAAAAAAATTCATACTCAACCTTAAAAATAATTGCCTATTTCAAAACTTGGTGTCTCTTACACATAATTATGATAAAGATATTCATTATGATAATTAAATTATAATTTATAAATAAATATATCTATTATAATTAATAAATTTATAGTATATATATATTTTTGTTTGCACATCATATAATTAGCCAAAATACAAATATAGCTTAGTGGTAATCTTTGAAGTCGTTGGCATTTTGTGTATTTTCTTTGTATGTGGCAAAGAGAAAGACAATTGCTAGTTCTAGCTATCGAAATTCTATTTCTTTTTATTCGTATTGACAAATTGAATTACATCAATATTTATAAATTAAAACACAGTACATATATATTTAAATAGGATATAAAAATTTACATCCATTTCCACTACGTCTCATTTGTCCACCCATAACATGAGTCATGCACAATAACAACCAAAACTCAATATAGGTCTAGACAATAATAAGTTATTTTTGTGTAATTGGACCTTTTACTTGTGTAATTGGACCTTTTACTTTCTATGTTGCTCAATTTTGTAATTGAGCTTGTTGCTTAGGCTTAAGTTATGTGCTACACAGAGCATAATATAGTGTTAACAGTTGCTTTTAGAACTGCTGTTATTTTGAAATTATCTATTTATTTTATTTTAAATAAGAAGTCAAAGTTTGTTTTTCATAGTTTTAGGAGGTTGTTCAGTTTGTTATGGATAATGCTTTGATTAAAGGGCAAAATCTTATTAGGAAATTATATTTTCAGTTGTTTGTTATTTTTTCAGTCTATATATGTAAGTTTTGAATTCAATAAAATTATCCTCTTCCATCACACTCTCCATTGTATTCATTCTCTGCCATAATTAAAAACCAACATATAGCATTATGGTTAGGTGCATTATCTTTCCCTAATTTGAAAATGACATGTGATGTGTTCTTTAGACTTATTTTTTACCCAGGATGTTGGATGTGTATAAGCACATGAATAATAAGTGACTTTCCATTCAAAAGAAATCAAGTCTTCCTAAGAATAAACTTTTTCGTAATGCAATAAATTTTTATAATAATTATATATTTTAAAAGTGATACGTAATTAGTATTATTATTATTATTATTATTATTATTATTATGAATAATACAATATAATATATTTATTTATTGTATTTTTTCATATTTTTATATGTATGACTAGCAGGTTAACAAATATAAAGTTAAAGATATTCAAATTTTCTGTGAAACATCCCATACGAATACGAATATGACAAATTCAATGATCAATAAGGGTGGAAATTCATTCCCTTAAAATATTCGTAGCTAGCCGTCAAATAATGAATTGAATTATGATTTTACTCGGTGGGGGTGGGATGTGATCTATTGAGGAACTATGTATTAAAACCTTTTTTTTATTATAAAACCTATATATGTTTTACAAATAAATAAAAAACTAAACACTAAACTCTAAATTCTAATAGATTTTTTATAAAAAAATATTAAAAGTACTTAAAAAGATTTTGAAGTTTAAACTTCTAAAATTATCTTTGATTATATTTTCTAATTTAAAAAAATTAAAATTTTAAAAAAATAATTAATTAAAAAATGACATATAATTTGATTGGTTAAAAATGTAACAATATTAAAATTCCTAAAGTTATTGAGGGTACCGAGAGAGTTTCTATGGTACTCTAATAATTTAGGAAATTTTGATACTATTAATTTTTTAACCAATCAAATTACATCTTATTAATTTTTAAAAAGATTAGTCATAAAATGGTTCATTTTCTTTATTTTAAGTTATAATTTGGTCTTTTATTTTTTTTTAAAATACAAAATTGTTCTTTGAGTAATTTATTTATAGCATTTTTATCCTTAAAGTAATGTTAGTTTTTTTTATAAACATGTTATTAAAAAATTACTTAAGGAATCATTTTGTAACTTTAAAAAAATAAAAGATAATATTGTAACCTAAAAGAAAGATAAGGAATTATTTTATGCCTTTTAAAAAATAAAGATCAAATTATAACTTAAAATAAAGATAAGAGATGATGTGAATAATTTATCCAATGAATAAATATACACTATTTATGTTACTTGGCTTAATTTTAAAATTTAGTGACACTGTTGACTATGTGATATGTACATTATTGTTACTCTTTAAGTGTAGTTTACTTAAAAGCGAGGAGCGACCAATATCTCAGAAATCGAATATGGTGTGTTGATTCTCTGATTTTGGATACATCCTAATTGATCCTTCTTTCCGTCTTGTATTCTGTAAGACGTGATATGATATCATCTTTGAATTTTAAAGCATCCAAGTTTCAACAATTCAACATTTATATAATGATTAAATGAATCACAAAGTAATCATTAACAAATGACTAATCAAGATTACAGAAGAGATATCCTCATCAGAAAAGATGGAGAAGTGAATGTTTGACTTTTTTTTTTTGGTCCCATAATTGTTTTGATGATTTACTTGTGTAGGTGGAGCCCAACTTTTGTACCCAAAAATTTCAGGAAACGTAGTTTGGGCCCACGGTTGAGAACACCCCATATGGACTTAGGTACCGAAAAATGAATTGAAGTGTCCTCTGGCCCCCCTTTTCTTTACCTCTAATCTCTGTTGTTATCTTTAATCACTGTTGATGGTTGACTACTTGCATTCCAACATGAACCTAGCAAACATCAAAGTACGATCTTAATCAATTGGGTAGTTCTAGCCTTTCATGCTTTGAACATGGCACATGAATGAAATTTGTTACACAGGTCATTTTGTCTTCATATCACGCGTTCCAGTTGATGGGAGAAGGAAAAAGGAACATGTCAGTGAGTTTAAATTATTCACTAATAAATTAATAATTAATTTTGGTTGATAAAAAATTATATTATTTTTTAAATTATCAATTTTTTTTAAAATGGTAAAACACTTTTCATGACCAAAATTGTAAAGTAAAAAATTCTATCAATCGTTATGATATGTTTAAATATAAATCTATAATTAAGATCAATTCAAATACATATTTAAATTACGTTAATAATCTAAAATTAACTTTATCCGACTTTAAATAAATATGTCCTAATGCATCTTCTTATTTTATTATGCCAGCTTCCACTCCAGACAACAAAGTTTTGAAACAGTTATCTAATTTTTTATGGTACATAAATAGTTATTTAATTGGAAAAGTAAATTGAGATACTCCTTCAGAAATTCTCTAAATCCTATCAATTTCTTTGAAAGTCAGGAAGTTCCTTTCAACTCTTTTTTTTTTTTTTCCATTTCTGTCTGTTAAACTTCAGTCCATGTAATCACAAGGTTCCACAAGCTTCTTGTAGAATCAAAATGGTCAAATTTGCATATATCCAGGGACGGACAAAGGAGTGGATCGGGCGGTGGAATTTTTTTTTTACATAATTATTTAAATTTTAATAAATAATAAGTTTAAGAAATATTTATTATCAATTTTATGGATAAAATTATAGATAAGATATACTATTAAAAAAATATTCACTCAAAAACATATTTTTTATATATATTTTTCTTTATTAGTATTTTTAATTTTAATTTGTTTTCATATATACACAAAGGATTGTAAGGGAGGAAGGACAAGACACCTACTTGGTCTCCTTGGATCCGTCAATTGTATGTATCACCACTAAATGAAATTTCTTATAAATCAAAAAAACAAGTTGAGTTTGATAATGAATACATCTTTCTTCCACTTATTAAACTTCTATTTAATGATAGTCAAGGTAGAGAATTAATATAATTTTAAAGTAATTAATTAAGAGAAAAATATTTTTTTAATCTCAAACTCATAATCGATGGATCATTAGTTTTCAACTTTTCTTTTCACTAAGGATACCTTAATTGAGATCACAAAGAAGAAAAAATAATAACGCTAGAAAGAATCAAACTCCACCGATCAGTAACATTTATGCTTCATGATAGATAGATTAGATCCTGCATCAGATAAGGTTCACTTCAGAATTGATACTTCTTTTTGGGTATGCAATTTAATGATTAGTGCTAACTTTATAGTCAAGGGGAATTTGCCTTACGTGCAGAAAAAGGAAGTTAAAAAATAAAAATAAAAACATGATATCCGCCGAGGATATTTCCTAAGCCATGATCATGATGGCAATTAGGCATGATTAGGGAAGATTCTCTAGTCAAAATTATTTTTTTATTTATAGTAGTATATTGCATCTTGATTAACTAGTCAAAGCTGATTTTGGAAAGACTTTGAGATGTTTCTTTGGGCTTCTTGTAAGTGGTCACAACATCAGTTAGACAACTACCCTCATAAACCAAAAAGAACCCTAACTATGTTAGATTATTTCCCCTCAAAGTTACCGGTTACGTGATGCCATATCCTTATTAAATAGTGGTGTTAGAAAAAATAAGTATACTTTATCTTGATTTTTAATGAAAAAAATACATTTATTAATTTATTGATGAATGCCCGAAAAAGTAAAAACACTAGTTAATGAGACTTTAACTTTAAAAAATATACATATCAAGTCGAATAATTAATGAATGATGATCTAACCAAATTATTATTTCTTCTTTTAAAGAATGTTATTTACATGAAAAGTTATTTATATTCTAAACTTCTATCAGTTTACATGATTTGATAAATATATATATATATATATATATATATATATATATATATATATATATATATATATATATATAAATAAAAAAAAAAAAAAAAATAAAAAAAAAAAAAAAAATAAAAAAAAAAAAAAAAAAAAAGGGAAAAAAAAAAAAGAGCTGCAAAGGGACTTAATAGACTATTTGAAAACTCATTAGGTAAGATGGCAACAGGAGCTACAACACATAAAAGGAATGACTCTGGAAATTAATTACAGAGGAGGTACGGATTTCGAAAGAAAAAGTACATCATTCAGATTGTATATTAAAAAGGGGAGGGATCTCTCAAGTATCCTTCATTTCTTCTCTCTTCTCTCTTCCTTCCTTATCTTTTCTTTGTTTTCTTTTTTTCAATTCACCACCACCGCGAACCACCTCACGCCACCACCACCATTGTCGCCCTCTGCACGGCTAGGACCTCGCGCCAGTGGCGTCAAGGGGGCCATGCCTCTTCCATTAAGGCTCTTTAATCTTCCCTGCACCACCACCACGAACCACCCTCGCGTGCAACCGTCAACCCTCACGGTGGCCTTGCGTCGCCAGGCCCCCGCGGCAATGGCGTTAAGGGACCCTCCTCCTCCATGGTGAGGCTCCATGCCTCCCCGCCCCGTTTTGGCTTCTTGCCCAGGCTGTTTGGCTGTTGTGCCCTATTGCTAAATGCAGGTTGGGCAAGGTCACTCTGAGCCGGTTCCAACCCTAGACCTAAAAAAACTATTTTCATTATTTGCACCATAGTTTTAATAACTACACTCCCTTTACTTGTTGGGCTTGGCCCATTCTGAACTAAATAAATGATGCTATTTATGTGTTCCATTTCATAACTACAACCACATATCTGTTTGGTCTGACCTACTTTGAAACAAAACATGTAATGTTATTTACACCCCATATTCATTAATACATTCCTTATTTGTTGGGTCTGGTCCATTCTGAAATGAAATAAGCAGTGCTAGAGAACTGTGATTGCGACAAAAACATTTGGTGTATGAGACACACCAACAGAGGCCACTCAAGGGGTTCTCGGAGTGTCCTTCTCTGACTGAGTTCTTAACAATTCTGGGTCTCAGTGAAAAATCTCTACTTTACCAGATTGATGAAGACCTTTCGGATTTGCACGTGTGGAGTGCTCCTTCTATTAGTGGTCTTGAAGATTTGATCACTTCCATGGCTTCTTCTCATAAGGGGGCTGTGTGTATTTAACCTTAATTTTGCTTATGGTCACATGTTATACAACTCATTACAGAGAGATATAAGATGAAATGGCCTATTAAGAAAAAAGTCAGAGGTTTGATTTTATGTTGCTAACAAAACTAATATTCTATCAACAAAACTAATATTCTATCAATTAACATTTACTTATAAAAAAAAAAAATATAACTCAGTACACTTTTAAGATCATACTAAACTTTAGGAATCTCCAGCAAGTATATTATCTGGTGTGAACATTTTTTATTTTATTTTTGTGAAAACAGAACATTCAACTGAAATGTGTATTTTATGTCCGAAAGAACTTTTTTTTTTATCAATTTCCATTTGGAATTTGCTTATATTTATTTTATTTTATAAAGGGTTGGTAATTTCTGGATGTTTTTTTTGGCTTTGGTTGATTGGTTTGGAGGATTGTAGATTCTATGGGTGGTAAAAAGTGCACATTGAAAATCCTTGAGTACTGCAACGATTTTGACATGTTTCAGGATATTGTTATTGAATCAGAATCGTAAGGGTGCGTGCGGGAGACACAAAGAAGAGATTCTTAGTCAACTCCGTGAGCTAATAAAGTTGGAGCCCGACTTGATTCATGCTGAACGACAAGGGCAATTTGGAAATTTGCCTACTGGTTTTGAACGAGACGTGGAGGCTAATATGTTTCCTTCATATGAGGTCAAGCTTATGTGGTAGTATTCCATTTTTTTTTCTTTAGTTGAGTTAATGCTACTACCATTTTTCTTGATGCTGCTATCATTTTTCATTAGTAGATTATTTAATTTCCTCGAAAATGTCTTGAAGTTATTGCAATTTGCAAAGAGATATAACTGATTCTCAATTTATTCTTTGACAAAATCACTAGTTAGTGCACAAATGGGTCCCTAAAACGAATAATTCAAATAGATGAAAGGACTATAGTAGCCTACGTTTGTAATCAATCATGAAGGACTAAATGCAATGTTTCTCTTGCTGATTCAATTTACGTATTTACTCTTTGGTTGCCCTTTTATATGTGGAATGCAAGCAAAGCTGAAATTCCCAATAGACAGGCAGTGTTTTGTTGGCATGGAGAAATCAGTGATCCTACAAATCAAATTGTTCCTTCCGATAGTCATTGAGAGATTATGGCGATATAGTTTCAGCTGAAGATGGAAATTTTACAATCACTGGGACTCACGCCAATTTTAACAACCAAGGGAAACCATCAAATTCTTTTAACGCTGAAAAACTTATCTCCTACCCCTAAAGCTACTCCATATGAGTAAACAAGTTATGAAAGAGATTCAGCATTATTGCGATACAGAGAGAAGAAAAAATCCAGAAGGTATTTAGTGCAGTATTTTTTTATCTCAGATTTTTTATATATAAAAATACCGTTAGAAATTTAATTTAATGTACCTGTTAGAAGTCTTTGCCATATTTAATGCGCCGGTATAGTATTTTTAACCTACAAAGCTAGAAGCATATTCCTTTCTGTCTTGAATATAAATAAGAAAAAGTTTCTTATTTTTTTTATCATATATATAAATAAATCTGAATTACTTATGTTTTATTTAATTAGAATTTTTCTAAAATATCCTTCGTTTTATAAGGTAGAAGACTTTTATATATTTAATATTAAATTCCAATAAAAATAGTTAAGAAAATATTTTTACTTTTTTATTAAAAATATAATTTAATGAAATTAACTAATTTTTTAATAAATATGAAATATGTCTTTTTTTTATAATAGAGAGACAGAAGGTGTACTATATTATGAGTGAGAGAAAAGTAGAAATGATTGAATTATGAGCGAGAAAAATACGTCGAATTGAGCATCATTACTTTTTGATACCATAAAATTGTAGTCATATTTATCAAACCAGAAAATACTATATTTGTATATGTATAGATCTTGATGATTGTTCTATGTAACCTTGTATTGCTAATTGACATCCTTGACGTGGAAAACAGATATGACAAGCACATCAGATATGAATCACGAAAAGTTCGGGCAGAAAGCAGGATGAGAATTAAGGGTCGGTTTGTCAAAGATGAAACACAAAAGTAACAGTAGATTACTAACTACACCATACCTATAATTCTCAGCTTTTGTCACAATGTATGCAACATGTCTCCTACAGCCACTGGTGTTAAGCATTAGCCATTGCAACATTTTGTTTTAAAAAAATTATGTTTTTCGAATTTATAGTTTATATAGATATAAATTGTAATTTTGGCCCTTTGTTCGTTGATTAAATGGAAAGAGTGGCAGGCAATTTTGATTACTTTACAGTTACAGATCTTCAAGTGCCTTCTCTTGACTTCATAAGTTACCTATTTTAGGCTTTGATGTAAGGTTCGGTTAGGTATCTTAGGCATATGCAATGCATACACGTGAACTCGTAACAAACAAGACACATCAGAGAAGGGAGCATTATGTCAGCTATTGCATTCTGCAGTAGCTGCATGTAAAAACTGTGGCTTACTTATAATATATTGCATGTATATTATGGATGATTAAAGTCTTAAACACTCCTGTAGCAAATCAAATCTAGACATTGTCATTGGATATTTAAGTGAGACACATCTTATTAAAGTGCAATTAAAAGACCAAATTAAATCCAAGGCCAGCAGCTGTATGATGGTGAAAGAACTTCTATGTACTGCGAATGCTTCAGAGTATTATGCTGAAAAGCCACATTTGAGGGCTTTCTATAAAGAACCAAAGGTCCAAAACAGATGAGGTGTTTGAACTCTAACCTTGTTTGGTTTTTGGTACGAGAAATGGAAGTGTAAGCCTAACAGAAAAACTCCCCAATCTTATTGAAACCAAAACTTGTCATGAAATACAGAATAAAGCATCTTTTGGAGACAAATCAAAGCTCAAATAAAATCTCAGCTAAACCTTGATTTCCCAGAGGTTGTAGACAATGACCCTTTTTACCATTAAAATAACAGTTACTTTGGAACCATGTCTGCAGTGTTTGGAGCGACACTGTTATTCATCACAATTTTTGTATTTTTTAATTTTTACAAGTATTCGACACAAATCTTATGCTTTCGAATTTTGTATGAAAATATATGGCAGAAATTGTTAGACACGACACTCTTTCCAATTTTGTATCAAAAATACCCTTACGTATAACCAATATGAATTGGCAATTCATAAGGTTCATATAGATTATCAATCTGTAAGGTCCATATGCAGGTATTGAACTTGTGACCTTTGTGTTATTAGCAAGTCGCCCTAATCAACTGAGCTAAAAAACTAATCATGTTAAAGAATAGTTAATGTCACTCTATATAACACTAAAATTTTTAATATATATTTAATATACATATAAGTTTATGTAATAAATTTTGTAACAATTATTTTTTATCTAATAGTGTATTATTTTGCATATATAATTTTTTATTCAACCTATAATTTTTATTTAAACATATGATTTTTACATACGTAAGGGTGTTTTTTATTTTTTCCACTCAGCTAGGTGTATGAAGAAATATGCTGGGTACATGAAGAAATATGCTGGGTACAGGAAGAAAATTTCCATAGTTTGTTTCTATTCTTATAGCCGGATTAGCATCAGTCCATACAACAGGGGTTACAAAAGAACTCAACTTTTGTTGTCATACTAAATAATGAGAAGTTCAAAACTTGTATGGGTTATTATTTTTAAATTATTTTGTAAAATATATTTTTATCATAATATTGATAATATGGATAGACTATGTATGCAGTATAGATTATATGTAAGGATATTTTATATTTTTCTTCTCACTACTAGGTGCTGGAAGAAAATCTCCAAACTATGATATACTGGTCATGGGCTTACCTCGATTCAAATTTCAAACACATTTATGTAAGTGTAGTCCCAAACACAAACGTTAGCCCGACCCATGATAAGTTATGACTGTCGTAGTATTTTGTTGTGTTTGACCATTATGACCCAAAAGCAAAAATCTTTAGTGACAATCGAGATCTTGTTAGAAACTTCTGTTTCATCAGTGACTATTGTGCACACCTTTCTAACACAACCTGACTTTTATTTTTCATTACTAAGGTGGACCACTTGATAGGGGATCCATTGTGACCAATATTTTCAACTGTTGGATTCATCTTTTATCATAGGTTAGTACACAGTGGATTAGCCCGACCTCCTCCCCACATTCATCCGACCACTGTTCGCCGTTGTCGGAGGCGATTTCCGGCAGTGGTGTTTAAGTTTTTTTTTCTTCTTTTTCTTCTTTCCTCATCACTTTGAACCGTGCTGACGACGGAAGCAACGTCTGCGCATCAAGCCTCCCTTTGAACGTGTTTCGTCCTCCGTCACAGCAGGGCCTTCTGCACGACCCAATCGCGCCTCACCACCCGGATTCGACTTCGAAGTTGGTGCGATGTTTCGAGGGAGAGTGTGCGCGCGATTATCTCCAAACTTTTTGCAACTACGCAGTCGTCAAGTCGAGGGTATTTCCAATTTTTCACTTGAGAATATTTCAACAACCAAAAAGGAAATTTGGCATTCCAAATCTTGAAAACGAGGATTCATGAAGGTGCACTCTTTGCAGCCCAAGTCATCACAAATGGGATGTGAACAGTGACAGTTTAGATTTTTCTACGGATTACGAGAAGAGAGGATGAAGTTGAAGCGATACACGGAGGGTGGACCACCACCGGAAATTACCTACAGCGACGGCAAACGATGATCGGAGGGATGCTTGGAGGCGATGGGGGAATCCAATGTATACTAACCTATGATAACAGATTAATCAAACAGTTTAAATTATTGGTTTACAGTAGACCACTTATCAAGATGGTCCACTCTAGCCTTGACCTTGTAATTGTATCATTTTTAAACATCTTTTCAATGGTTGCCACATGACTACCCTAGACAATGAGTTGTATCTTGCATAATTGTGGCATTGTTGGCTTTTATAAAGGCACAAATTATTCCATTTATAATATAGTATACTAGTAAGTATGCATTTTTTAAATTTATCCATATTTTTTAAATTTTGTTAGAAAATAGTTTAAAAGATGTTTAAAATTATAAGAGAGATGAATTAAATTGATAAGAAAAAAAATACAAAGCTCAATTTTACGTAGAAAAGAGAAGAGTTTAGAAAAATAAAAAAGGCACTAAATATTGATAGTTATTTATCTTATGAGAACAAAAATAAATGAGAGATATGTACTCACTTTCAACAATAAAGATTATATTTTATTACAACAAGGTAGATTTAGATTCCTTTCCAAAAACAAAACAAAAAAGAGGAAGATTTAGATTACAGTATAAATGCATGTATTTTTTTAGTAGGTAAAGTAATTTTATTCATTTATTAAATATTCATCTTTAAAAACTCTTTATTTATCTTTTCTCAATAATAAACTTTTACAGTATAGTTGGAAAAGAGGGGAGGAGAGGAATTTTAGATTTTACTTAGTATAGCTCAAATTTTTGAAAGAAAACAATAGGAAAATAAGGGGAAATGTTTTCTTCTAATATTTTGACCTTCCTTTTAATATCGGGAGATTTGAAATTTGAAAATATAAATAAGCAATGTATAATTTTAAAATGTGTTGACTAACCACATGTTTGAATATGCGATGGGTAGCTTGAAAATATATTAGGTGTTTTTACGATCCTTTTCATAAAAACTTATGTCTTTGAAAATATTTCGCTTTCTTTGTAAAAAAAAAAAAAAGAATATATAATTATATTATTGTAACTTTAACAACTATTACATCATTTTTATAATTTGATATAAAATTTATTTTTATTAATTCAACCATTGTATTATATATATATATATATATATATATATATATTATCTAGATCATTAGTGTCAAATTTTGTCAAAATTAAACAATAAAAAATTAATCAAATGATTCATATTTTAGTATATTTTGAAATGTTTATATTAAATTGATTTTAATTTATATGAAAGAGGTAATAAATGATTTTAAATTAATATAAAATTTTGCATATATAATTTATATGAAAAGAACTTCCAATTAAATGATAAGTGTTAAAAAATTATTGTACAGATAAAAATTATAAAATAATATAATAATTATTAAAGTTACATTTATATAATTTCATCATTCTTATATATATATATATATATATATATATATATATATATATATATATATATAT
>CM023960.1:2012418-2048922 GCA_013407115.1 Glycine latifolia
GTCGCGCCTCCCTGGGGCGCCACTGGTTGCGCCTGGCTGGGGCGCCACTAACTGTAGTAGATTTGTAAATACTGTTCAAACTACAGTATTTTCGTAATTTTTTTTTTAAATTGCAATTAATTAATTTTTTTGCCGACAGTGAGAAACTAGTAAATTAAAATATTCTCATTTTTAATAAATAATATATTTGATATATGGCTTGATATAACATAAGGAAACAACCCCACTATTAAGTCTTAACTCTTAACGATATTAAAATTCAATATTGATTATTGAAATAAAATTTTAATTTTAATTAAAAATATAAAAAATACATTTAAATTATTTCTTTAATAATAATACATCATTTTGTTATACAACAACCAACAAGAAAAGAAAAGCAATGAGAAAATGTGATTCCTGGAACAATTACTCTTGTTTGGAAAGATGCCAAAAAAGGAAACAATTCTGCAGCACCTATTTAGTTCTAAAAGAAATACTTTCTTTTTCTAAACAAGCTTAAGGATAAGAATAATTAAATGTGTATATTATTATTTTAATTATACTTTATCATATTATAAGAGTTATAATATCATTAATATAATTTCATTTTTTTTCATTTTTCGCTGTATTTGAAGAATATAAAACTTCATTTTGATACTTTATTATCTTACGTATTTGGTTTTTTCATCCAAAATGAAAGCTATTTTTCTTTGCATCCAAACGATGCCAAGTGAGGTAAAGCCCGGAAATCATGACATCATAGCCGTCCAATCATATGTAACTTTACATTCTAACAGTGAGATGTTTATCTTTGCCGTTAATTATTTTTACAATTAAAATTCCCACTTACAAAAAACTCAAGTACTCACCATTATCATCACTTGACAAGTTTTATTTTATTTATTTTCCTCCTTTTATCACGTTACATCATTCATTCTTTTTATCTCTCTTTTCGAAGGAGTGTTTGGCAAACATTTTATTTCCACAAAAACACAGTTATATGGAACTCAATTAATCACAGAAGCGCCGACGTGGCCCACTTTTTAATGACGCTAGCATCTACTCTAATGATCGATTCCATTATTCATCTTATGGATGGTACGAGTATGAAAGAGCCAGCTATCATACAAGTGTTGTTGTTCCTCTTCAAATCTACTACCATCAATTTAACACTCCTATCCTATGTTTCCATAATTATTGCCGTCCTTAACCAACCAAATAAATGCAAACATAATCTCCCAAAACCTTCCTGTTTCTAATTTTTTTTATCACTATTTTTTATTTTCTTAATCAGAAGTATTTCAAATACAATTGTTAATGTATATCATTTTACATTCAATAAGAAAAAAAAAAGATGAGAGTTTACGTCTCTTTCTTTATTATATAAAAAAATTAAATAACTACTAATAGTCAACATTGCAAACTATACCGTATAATTGACATACAATCCAAAAAATATTTTTAAAAATCAATATACAACATTATCTTCTTTTTTCGTGTGCATAACATAAACACTAACATTTGATTCTATTGGTCCTTTTAGTTCAATAGTGTGATATTATTATAGCAATAAATATTAACCTTAACCATGATGCCAAGTAATTCTCTGAAAGGTCTTAAATTGGCACAGGTGGTGATAACCAACAATGGCCCATGCAAGTAGAAAAAAACAAGGTTAGCATGCCAATAATTGATTAGCCTTTAATTTCAGAGATAAATAAAGTAGAAATTAGGATATATTTTTTAATTACTAATAAAAATACATAAACTGAATACAAAAATTAAGAGAGAGAAAAAATCAAACGCACATAACTCCTCCAGCTAGCGTAGAATTGTACTGTATGAAAATTTACGCTGTCACTTAGTTTTTTTTTTTGTATTTAACAAATCTAGTAAATCATTATTTTAAAGATTATAAAATAATCTAATGTTATATTATAAAATAATAATATTTTTTATTATAAGCACAAATTAAATTCTAAAGAATTAAAACGTTGGTCAGCAAAATAAAATGTTGCGTACTTTATATTGTTTATAAGAGCATCCATGAACACTAAGTTTATTCATTATTTTAAAAAATTGATATAAACATTTAAATTAATTTTAAAGTCAATGAGCAGACTTTTAAAAATAAGATTTAAAATTTAAGTTTATATAATAAATAAAACTTATTTAAGAAAATTTTCACTTAACATAAGTTATTTCCATCCTTAACAAAACATATTTATACTCACTCGTTATTTGTGTTGAGGTAAATAGATCAGAGATAGAAAATAGAAGGGGGAAAAAAGGAAATGGAATAGAAATATTAACTTTGTATAGTTTTGTATAGTTTATCTAACAAACATAAGAAATGGAGAGCTTTCTTATGAGACAATTCCCTCTCACTAAATTATCATGAAATCAGGAGATAATATATATCTCCTTTTATTTTTTAATTTCTTAAAAATTTAATACTTTATAACATAAAAAGCCAATAATGAATTTCACGTTACAAAGTAAAAATTTCAACATGCTTGGATTAATTATATATATATATATATATATATATATATATATATATATATATGAAAATATCTTTATGCAACTTATTTATTTCCTTTCATTATCTATTTCACTTATCCAAACAAGTGAAAAAACAATTCTTCACTTTTTTTATTCATTCAAACAACATATTTTCATTTCTGATTAATTAACTTATTTTTTTGCCAGACCAAAATTAAAATAAAAATTAACATATATTTTTTTCGATTTCTTGCTCTCTCTTTTTCTCATCTCTATTTTAAACGCAGCATCAGTGCTAAAATTAGTACTATTACTATGTCGTAAATGGCAAACGACTCAATTGACCTTCATGCCTCTTCCACCTGGAAATTTGTATCATGGGGGTTACACAATAGCATGGCGTGATACTTACATTATTATTATATAACAACATATATGAGAACCAACGTTATAGATACAGCTGTGTGCCTGTATCCGAAGACATACAGAAATAAATATACAATATTATCCGAAATTATTTTTATATATCCAGAGTTAGAGAGATCAAAAACTATATTATATGACTATATCATATTACATCGTAACCAAAAATATTTAGTGCATATACATGCTTTAATGTGTTTATTATCATCTTAATTTAATTATTTTATATAACCTACCGAAATTATTAGTTTAATAAATTACCAAAAGGAAAATGTATATTTTAAATAAAATTAGTTAAATAAGAATGACAATAAATAAATAAATAAATAAATAAGAAAGATACTGAATATATTTTCATACTACCATCATTTTTTTAACTATTGTTTTCAAAATAGCAAATAGTTTTCCCTATATAATAAGAAGTTCCGTTCCGTTTACAATGGTAAATCATTACATTATTCTCTCTCTTTTTCGATTTTCGTTCAATATTTTGAATAAAACAATATACAGCGGGCTGAGTTGTCTTGCACGGATAATTCATTTTTTAATGGCAAGATATCGTGATTAAGATTCAAAGACACATTAAACAAATGAGATTATTAATGGGTTTAATATTAAGCCCACGCACGGCTCTCCGGGAATCTCTCTATCCCTCGAGCGGAACTGGCTTGGACTTTGTTGAACAGCATATTATATTACTACTTTCACAAATGTTTCTGAAAAATAAAATCTCAAAATTTGTATAATAAATGAAATTGAAAGAGGGTCTAATTCAATTACTTGCTACGAAATAACCTAATTAGTCTTAGCTACAAGGCTTCGATTGGATGAGTGGTATTAAATTGTTGTCTTGGTTTGCTCATGTTCTTGTTGATTGTTTTAAATATATAGTATTTATTTATATTAATGGTTCAAAGGACTTATTTTATGGCAAACCCCTCCGGCACGTAAAGTAGCACAACCAAGGTCGATGATGAGAAGGAAGATAAATAAAAGGACAAAATGTTAAGCACCGTACTTAAAGACAGTGAAGAATTAAAAGTAGGAAAAAAACATCAATACACTTTTTAATTTTATCACATTTCAAATATAATTTCTAACGTATTGTTTATTAAAATATTATTATTAACTTCTTAACTAGTATTATTAAGATTTTTTTTACATATCCCAAGTATAACAATTCTGCCCAAGTTTAATATGATTATTACGAGTAATAAAATTCTCTTTCAAAATACATTTTTACTCAAACTAAGTATGATCACTAAATGATAAAATTATTTATCTGAATATTTAATATATAATTTTATATCAGGAATCAAATTCAATACTATTACTAGTTAAGCCAAAACAATCACCCAAGGATTGATGCACGCGTTCAGTGAAAAAATATTTTCTTAAACAATTATTTATAATTAAAGAAAAAGCATACTTGTCCTTATTATTATTTGCGTGGTGATCGAAATAGATAATAAATGCAGAAGGAAGTGTAGAAGCAATTACTTAATTAGAATCCATGGGGATAGATCATAGATCTGAATGCATGGCGGCACTCGTGCTGATATATGGATGGCAACGACACAGGTTTAGCTTAGCTAGATTGATACGAAATAGTAATTGAACAGGAAATGGGTGCTGTAACCAGCTCAATCCTGTTAACATCGCTCTACCGACAAATTCCATTTAACTACGCCTCATAATTCACTCTCCTTAATTAGTTTGATGTAGATGTATACACAAGTTTCCTCCATCCCCACTTCAAACTCAAACGTTAATAAACCCACACAAAAACAACTCTTTCAATTCCCCCCCATTTTTTTTATTAGAAGACATAACATTTTATTTTTTATGTAATTTTATAATCACTATTTTTTTATAATAAAAAAATATTATTTATTTGTAATTTCTTAATCACCATTTTTAACAAAATCACATCTAAAAGTAGTTCTAAGGATATTCTATTACAACACCATTTCTTAATCACAACTTATTTGTTTATCTTCTTAATATTAAATATAGTTATCTAATGAATAAAATTTAATGTTTTATTTATTTAATTCCGTGAATAGATTAGTTATAAAAAATTCTATGGGGATTTAAGATTTTTATATGACGTACGGTTTATACTTAAATCTTCCAAATATATTTTTTTTTATTTGAAATAATTTGTCTTAATTATAATGTGTCTTTCTAGAATTTTAAATCATAAATGATAAGTAAAAAAAATCACATATAATTTAGTTTACCAAGCTCTATTGCATGGTTACTACGCCTCATTTCACTTATATAACGAACTAGTATATAGTAATAATGTATGTATTGTGTGTGTTATGAAATTATAAAAAAAATGAAAAATGCAATGGGTTTATACTAAATTTTTACTTGTATTAATTATATTTGATTCGTACATTTTAGATACCTTATATATGTTCTAAACTTCTATAAGTTTAGTAAAAGCTAAAATAAAGAGCCCCGCCATTGTAAGGAGTGTTAACACAAATTACTACTCCCAAGTTATCTCATCTTGTTTAAAATGTGTATTTAAGCTTGGCAATTTTAAATAAAGAGTCTACGATTTAGAGTCAATGAGATTTAGTTGATTAAGGGAATTTAAACGGAAAAAATAATTTAAGTTACAAATAGAGGAGTGGACATAAAGGAGAAAGACAAGGAAGGAAAATATATGTTGATAGAGACTAAAATGAAAAAAATGTTTGTATAAGAATTGAATCAAGTAGTTTTACAATACAAAATAGTCAATGTCACATCAACACCACATTATCCCCTACTAATAACATAAAATATTTTTTAACTTCAAGATAAAACATGATAAAAGTGTTTATATAAGAATTAAAATGGATGATTTAAGTGTATGGGTTAAAAGATAAAATTTAATACAATTATAATGACCAAAACATAAAAATTATAAATATAAGAATTAAAACTTAAAACACAACACACATTGATGTTACATTAGTGCTACATTAGCATCACATCAACATTTGTTAACTGTGCTACGTTGTTTTTTTTTTAATGATAAAGTCCAACATGGAAATAATAATACTTGCATAGAAATTAAAATTATAAAACATTTTTTTAAAGAGTAAACTATAAAATATATTATTTTTAGACGTCAAGACTAAAAGATAATACTAGTTTTGTTTTTAGTAATTTTTTTATCCATGGAAACAAATACAAGTATTATGAGTTTTACCATAACTCATATATCCTACTAAATCAACTAAATTAAATGTCTTGGTGTTTAATGAGAAATTAAACCTAAATAGAGTTTTCATCCGTGATTAATTGATTAATTTTTAACATTGGCACGCTGCCGTGTCATGCTATGAAAGCTCTAGGCTTATGACCATGTGATATTGCGCAATATTATCGCTACTCAGAAAGAAGTTTTAGCAAATCAAGCAATGTGGGAATGTTAGTTAGCAAAAAGTTAGGGTAGGAAATGCATAGCATGGCAATTTCAAGATAAATTGACTTTGTGAAATTACCCATTAAACTTTTGGACTTATAATTGGACCACCAAAATTTGTCGATCAAATGAAAGCAAAACCAATCACGGAGAATTAGGTGCTCCCAAAAGAGAGCTATGTTTGTTTAACGGTCTAATCCTAGAAGATAGATTTTTTTATTAAAATTCAAATGTTAATTAAAATTATTATAACTTTTTAATTGTAAATAACTACTTCAAAATTACAAACTTTTATTATCAAACTCAAAATTTTAAAAACATCTAAATAACAAGATTTTACAATCATTAAATATTTAAATGCAAAATTTGCATAACTTTTAGCTTTAAATTTTTTTTGCCCAAAAAGCTATAATCCCTAGCACATAGAAAAAGAACTGGAACCCTCGTTTATTATATGTTTACGTCAGTCAAGGGGCCATTCCATTAGTGGTTATTGGTATCTATCTTATCAAGCTTATCATTAGTAATTAGTAAAAGTATAATAATTTACTTTTTATTTTCGTTCTTTCTTGCTTTTTTTCATCTCCCCATTTGCATACGTATAAGTATAATTTTCTTCTTTAAAATCTCTTACTATACTATTTGGACTCAAAGAAGAATATTTTTGATGGATAGGTTTCTCGTGTGAGCATGCCATAAAACAGGAGCTGCAGCTAACTTTTGTTTATCTCCAAACACGGGTGCATATGATAATGTTGATAGTGAATAATCATATAATAATCGAAAAAAGTAGAAAGTGAAAAAAGGAAGAAAAAATAATATATAATATTTATCATGTTTCACTTAATATGAAATACATCTAATTTATTTTGGTATATTTTTTACACACTTTTTTGGTATGTTTTTCACACACTTATTATAATACATTCAAATTATAAGAAAATATATAAATTTAAAAACTCTAAACATGTAATTATTCATAAACATAAATTCAAACTATAAATAATAAACATCATATTCAACAATAATACTAAACCTCCAAAAGTTTTAGGAAGACTACCCCTACACTTCCATGGGCTACCCTACATTCTCGTTGGAGCGGCTCCCCAAAACCCCCTCCCGCTTAGAAAATTAGAAAATTTACTACGAGATCGATGACCACAATCAATTAGAAAATTAAGAACCACCAGACCCTCAAGCAATTGTGAATGTAAGTATGTAACTCAATTTATATTTATATTTTTATCAGCAGAGGCCACATACGACATAACCCCATAATCGTGTCAAGCCTTCTAGTCAACATCAAGTGTGATATTCATTTTCCAGGAACTAATTAACGATCGATTTGGTAATGCTTTTAGTAATAAAGGCTTTTTATTTCCCAAGTATCTGCTTCAATTAATTATAAATAATGATAGAAGCCACCAAAGTCGTCACGATTATATTATATATTTTAAAAAATTATTTCTTAGTTCTTTAATTGTATTTTTAAGAACAATTATAAAAAAATATCGACTGAACACATTTTTTTAAAATTTTATTATTCATAATAAGACATTACAATTTATACTCAAAACTTCCATTTTAAAGAGATTAATATATATATATATATATATTAATTTTAAATATTTTTTTAATGAGTAGGAAAATACAAAAGCCAAAACAGCAAAACAAGAAAAACTACTCCCTAATAATTTTAAATATTTTACTACCCAATTTTAAAATTTTACAATAACCACACGATAATTATTAGTTAAATTAAATTAAAGCTCCCCTGTACTAACATTTTTGTTCAAAATAAATCATCATATTACGAGCTCATGATCCGTGTGTAAAATTTAAGTAATTTATTTCTCTTCATATTGATTATTCTGTCAAGGTGTAACTAGAAATTCTGATATCTCATTCAGAAAAAAAAAACTGATATCTCATGTAAAATTTAATATCTTCACTTTATTCTTTTAAGAGTATGTTTCATAAACATTTATTAGTTAGTTTTTTTGTTTTTTACTTTTGTTTGATTATATCGATAGTATTTGGTAAAAGAAAAAAAGTAGTAGTAGTAATTTGTAACATTTTGTTAGACGTTATTTCAGATGACATTTTTATAATTTTTATCCTTAATTTATTTTGGAATGATAGATGACATGTTTGTTTATTTTATTTATTTATCTATTATTATTTGAATATTTTGTATTACAGTTTTTTTTTAACATTTCATTATTCTTATTATTATCTAGGGTTAAATACACTTTTAGTTCCTACAATTAAGTAATGTCATATTTTTTTTGGTCTAAAAAATAAATTGACTTCGTTTGGCCTCTCATTCATAGAAATGTGTAGTATGTGGTTTTTATTTTAATAAATGAGAGGTTAAAGAGAAACAATTTATTTTTGAAGTACTAAAAGATAAAAATGAATGTTGTCTTGTTTAGATGGAGTAAAAACAATTTATCCCCATTATTTATTTATTTTTTTGACTGTCCCCCATTATTTATGTTATTATGTCAATAATTTTCTTCAAGGTATAGATAAATAATTAGTATAATAACCTAAATATGCAATGGTGTTTAAAAGTATAAAGCGGTATAACTATGTTCTTTTTTACAAAATGGTATAACCATGTTAATATAATGAAACTATGACGTCTATTTAAGTATATGTTATTTTATTTTATATTAAATTTCGTTAAAAATATTTTAACATATAATGTAAAATTAATACTAGAATATACGACCCTATTCTCCCCCACCCCCTCATCTTATTAAAGAATATGTCATATATATGTCTTTTTTCGCGTTTTGTAGCGGTGTAGTTCGTTTTGTCTTCACTCCAATATCAATAATAATAATAAGACTTGAAACTAAAAGTTGTAATTAAAATAGTAGATTTTAAATATACAAAAGAAAAATTAATTAAAATTATAATTACCAATAAATATATTTATAATCAAATACTAATAGAAGAAATTGAAAATTTTCAATTTCACAGTCAAGACGCGAACGATATACAATGAAAATAAACATATTGATTGCAATCTACGTCGCACACAGTTGCAATGTATGTATGCATTTTGCATACAGAGCTTTCTCTTTCACTTTAATGACGCATGTTTTTTAAGAAATGAATGGGAAAATGACCAATTTCCATTGCCCCAAAATTGCATATTAAATTAAGCCTTAATAATTTAATAATAAGATATATCTTGGGACGAACTAGGAAACCATAAACGCAAGATAACTTGCAAGCCCCAAACGGAATTTTGAGGGGTCCATCACATTTGCCCTAACAAAAAAGAAAATTAATTTCATAAAACGAAACCATTGACGAAGAAAGGGCTTGCTTTGAGTTTGACAAAAGTCTCTGCCGCCTCTACCCTCTATCGCCGGCCTGCACTGTCATATCAACGGCTGTGACACTACGTCTCCTTTCTATTTCTATCTTTAATTCCTTCAATAATATTAGCGGTGCTGAAAATTACGTTTGATTCATAATTTAGATATTTGTCCGTCAGAATAGAAAGATAATTACTACCTAATAGTGGAAAATTTGAGCTTGAGATTATTACAACTTAATTAAGATTTTAAATTTAAATCTTAATTATGTAATAATTTTAAATAATAAATTTTTTCTCGTATAATAATTTTATTCGATTTGAATATGATATTGTAATCTAAAAAATAAATAATTTAGATGTTTTTATAAGATTAATTTTAATGAATTTATAATAAAATATAATTTCATTAGTTCTGCTTTAATAATTAAATAAAAACTACTTTTAATTTTTTAGTAAAATAAAATTACTTCTAATATGTGTATATTAAAAATTCATAATCTTTATTTAATACAAAATTATTTTTTATTATTACATATTAATATTAAAATACTCAATATTTTGAATGTATATTAAAAATTAAAGCTATGTTTGGATTACTTTTAGAAAGATAAAGATGTTGACCAAAAGGTGTCAAATGTATTTTTGGAGAAGGAACATTAATATATTTTACTTCTAATGTAGTTTTGAGAGGGTCCAAATCGTATCCCAAACATGCATAAAGTTATAGGTTAAAATATATAAATGTTTTATATTAAATGTTTATTTTTTTAAAGTGTGGATTATATTTCAGAAGATAAAATAAAAAAATAAAAATTTAAAAAATTAGTAGTTAAAATTGTGATAATATAATAATAACTCTCCCTAAGATTTTTGAGAATGTGTATGATCTATTTTTTAAAAGTTTATAGCAACTTCTTATAAGGATAAATGGTGTCGTGTTTTAAATTAAAGGAGAGTTTATGCCATGTATAACGAGTGTTAATATAATATTTTTTCGAACAATTAAGGAGGATAAGTAAGAGTAAAGAAAAAGGAGCATTAAGAGAAAAATGATAAAACTGCTAGAAAATTAATGTAATTTTCTCTAATACAATAATTTTGATTTAAGTATACTACTTTGAATATAAAACAAGATTATTTATTGCCTTTTGTTTTGAGATGAATTATGAATGATCGGGAGTGTGGCTCAGGGGAGTGTTCTCCTCATATGGGTTAGGTGCTTCACATATCCATGGCTTCATAGCACTAATTTCATAGTGAGGGATACTTACCTGCAAGGACTCCAACACTTTAGTCAGAGTTTGATAGAGTAATAACAATTTAGGTGGTTTGATAGGCTTTATCCTTGGATGATGCTAAGGTCACAACCTTTACGTAATAAATAATAATGGATTAGTCTCTTCATTCAAAGACACAGGTCTTAAGGTATAGTGTCAGTCCTGTCATTTGCAAGACTTTACAACTATGTATGGACTACTTGACATGACAACGATAGTAGTGAGATTGATGGCGATTAGAAATCGAGTGATAGTCCTTATGCTAAAGATGTGAGTGATTAACAAGGTGTGTTTGTAGGTTGTCCAATCATGGCTCGAGCTAAGTACTCGACCTTGTTATTTCTCTAAAACACCTTCTAAAAAAGTTATTGATATATAAATCACATTCAAATAAATATATATTATTATATTACGATACTAAAATAATCAAATTGGCTAACTCTACATTACAAATAATTGTGAGAAAAATCGGTAAGTATGCTGGTCATCTATAGTAATGTATATAAAAATCATTCAGCCATTGCTACGTATCACCATCTGTGCATGGCACAAGCCACTACCTAGTATATAAGTAATAAAGTAAAGAATAAGATAGTCATTACTAATGGAATTTTTGTGTGAGGAATAACATATTTATCAAATAATTGTTAATTGAGCTAAGAACTGAAAGTTGCGAGGGAGATAAAACACAGGAAAAAAAAATATTTATTAATCAGTCAAAAACACATCATATAAATAAATTTAACATCATATTTTAACTCAAACTTTAATAACTCAAACTTTAAGATATTAAATTTGTATGTTGTTTAACTTTTCAATTCCTACCTAATATAGAATTTTACCTTTACACTTAAAGTGTTTCAAACTCTTTCAATATTATTCTTATGTGAAAAATAACATATAACATAAGAATTAAATATATGTGGTATAATGGAATGGAATACTAATTATACAATGAATATTATGAGGAAAATTCTTTTAACTTCACTTGATATAATCTCATTCTTCCTTCAATCATGCCTAAGTCTAGGGTTGGAAGGAAAGAAGAAGAGGAACCTCAAAGCACTAATAGGAACAATATGATAAGATTTTGCTAAAACAATTGAGGATAGTTTTCTGTAACAATTTGTTTCGTTTTCTTTTGAATTTTCTTTTCCATTTTTTATTTTTGTTTTATAGGTTTATATTATTAACTGGTTGTGCCTAAGGATGTAACTCCCAAGGTAATAACGTTTTTTTTATACAATTCAATGATATACCAAACTTAAACTTTAAATCTTATCCATACTTAGACAAGGTAAAACTCTTGATTGGGATTTTTTATACAACTACATTCGTTTAGTTTTGATAGTCTTATTTAATTTTGTTTTCCTGTGGCCTATGGGGATGAATTTAAAAATTGTTAAGAACAAATTTAACAAAACTCAAGGTGAAGTCATTGATAAATTTGACGTAAGTAATTTGTAAAGCACATTAATGAAAAAAATAAAATTCTACAAGCAAATTATGGTGAAACTTAAAGTCTCCTTATGTTGTCACTTTTGTTTTTTTCTTAATCTCTTCGAGTATCTCACTATCCTTGTCTACATGCATATGTTTGAGGGGCAAGATGTATATAGAAAAAAAATGTAGATATCCATTAGTATTTGTAGGGCCACCATATGAACCATATACGATAGGCTAGTATAGTAAGGTGGCTCGTTCCCATCAGTTTGGCAAGCTCCGAGGTTTTGCTACGTGCGAATCAAAAATTAGAAAATATCATCGTTCACGTATAACCTTTTTTTTCTATCGTCAATAAGCAATTATATTAAAAGCACCAAAGGTGCTAAAGATGTTACAAAGGAAATGTAATATAGCCATCATAGCTTATTTATACGAATAAAGCTGGAAGAAACAACTTTCCCCTCACCTACGGCCAGTCCAACAAAATCAAATAGACACATAATACATAGTAATGCCAAGATAATGATATTGAACACTTACACGGTAAGTCCAAATGATGGAGCACCAATTAGCTCTCCACTAAATGTTTGGAATGCTCCTTTTTAGACCATGTGGAATCTGCCAGAAATGATCCACAACCAACATAGGATACCGAACGAATACCCAACAATGAATACCATCTCCTCCAAATATCTTGTTCAAATTTGCATGGAAAAAAAATGATAAGCATCTTTTTCACTATGATTAAACAGTGCACATGCATGATCATCTTCATGAATTTGAATATTTCTTATATGAAGATTATCCTTTGTAGGAAGCCTATCATATATAGAAGAGTTTCCAGATCATAAAAAATACCTTTTGAGGAACTTTTGTTTGCCACAAACATTTAAACACATCAATCTTATGTGATCCAATCCTCAAATTATGTAAGGCTATCTATGAAGATTTAACCGTGAAAGAGTTTGATGAATCTCCCTTCCAAAGCCAATAATCTTCTCCATGACCTTGAATAGACACATTATTAATCAAGAAAAAGAACTCACCCACCAATTCTTTCTCCCACTCAAACCAATTTCTTCTCCATCTAAAAACCCATTCCCACATGTACCATTCACCCATCGACCCATCATATCATCCTTTGCCTCCCTTTGTTCCGAGTTAAGGAAAAATCTTGCAAATTTATTTTTTAAGCTCTCATTTCCCACCCATTTATCCTTCCAAAAATTAGTACTTGTACCATCTCTAATTTTCCACTCCATCATCTCTTCAAACCACCCATCTTCACCATCTCCACACACCAATTTAAGGTCCATCCACCAAATAGACTCAAATGATCTCACACCTCTCTCTCCCCTCTCACTCAAGTTTTGCCAACCCAAATACTTTGAATCTAACACCCTCTCCCACAAAGCCCCTCTATTGTGGAATAAATTCCACCTCCATGTAGAAAACAAAGCACAATTAAACACTGTAATGTTCTAACCCCTAACCCTTCATCCTCCTTTAGGCAACAAATATTTTCCCACCCCACCTAAGAGATTTTATGCCTCGCTTTCTCACAACCCCATAAGAACCTCTTTTGTATCCTTCAATATTAGTGCCCCTTATCATATTCTTTCTTCTTCTCCAATTTACCGTAATATGAAAAAATTTGGATTTACAATCGTTTTCTTTAAGCCACTTGATTCTTAACTTTTGTTTAAAGAGAGATTCCTTAAGTTTTTTATTCTTCCATAAGTCTTCCTATAACCCCCTTCTAGCCTTCCTTTCTTCTACAATTAGTCCCACACTCTTTCTTGTCCAAATCATTCATCTCAATTCTAGCAACGATGTTATGAATATTGCCGAATTGATTGTGATTCCACTCTTTCAACTTCAACTTCAATACCATCAATTTCTCTTTTAATCTAAATGCTCCTCTTCCATGAACCTCAATATTTCTCTAAACCTCCTCCACATAGATTTTGAAGCTTTTATCCTCAAACCAACAATCTAAGGGTCGTAAAAGGTTTAGACCCCCAATCAATGTTATTCACCTTCAACAAAATTGAAAAATGATCAGAAATATTTCTATCCAATACAACTTGAGAGCTCCCACCCAATTAGCAATCCACTCTTTAGACACCATGAATCTATCAAGTTGACTCCTTGTTCTCTCATTCAGCCTATATCATGTGAATAGTTTCCTAATCAATGGGATCCCCTCCACTTGTATATCAAGGATGAATTGGTTGAACTTCTTTCTTTCTCCTCTCCCACGATCGATTTCCCCTTCCCTTTCACATGCCCTTCTCACACTATTGAAATCTCCCAAAATACATAAATTAGACCATGAGTTATATTCCTTCAATTGAATTAATTTATCCCACAATCTTCTATTTGCCTTCAAGTCACAAGGAGAGTATACATTAATAACAGTGACACTATGACCACCTTCTTTCGAAGTTCCTTCTATTCCAATGAAACCATTACCTTGAAAAGAATTAGACAAAGTAAATGATTCCTTGGACCATAAGCATAATTAAATTAGGAAAAGACTTCTTAGATGTAAGATATTATTTAGGCAAGAACCCATTTTGTTTTATGTACACTCAAAATTAGGATTTCAGGATTATATCCCAATTTAAATTAGTTCAAATTTTGTCATTTTCAACCACAATTTAAAATACATGAATCTGGGGATGGGGAAGCATTGACTACTCTTATTTGTTAGGAATAAGAAGACACCGTTCTGTTATTTCATCCATAAAAGCGTCACCACGCGACAACCCAACCCATGTTATGTGGACAGTCTTTTCTAAAAGGCTAAAAAGCTTTATCTTAGTTTTTCCACTACATGACAAATTTAAATTCGGCACGCTTATTGGAGGGTCAATCCTTCGCATTTTGTTTGACAATTCAACTTGGATATGATGAAGCATAGCATGCACAGATTCGCTACTTCCTTGCTTCCTCACATGCAAAGATTTTCCAGTTAATTTTCCCGTAGAAAAATCCACAATCACTAACTTGTGAAAATGTTCACCATTAACTTAGAATGAGGTGATATATTATTATATATTATCAACTATTCAATAGTGTTGTAACCTAGTCTTGATTTCTAAGATTTGCATTTAACGTAGATTTCTTATATTTTCTTTAGTCTGAAGTACATGTTAGTATTAAATTAATAATTAACAGGATGGATCATGTGATAAATAAGAAAGGAATTTGGATCACAAGTTTTGTGCACCTTTGCTGGGGTCAGTGTGCTACATTATGCTGAAGGCTGAAATAAATTCCTCAATCTCTTTCTAATTGCCATGAAATACATTGCTGGCAATGATACGTATATTATTTTTCACAACGGATGAGGCAAGATATACTATCATGGAGAAACGGTATGAAGATTCCAAGTTCCATCAAATTGTGTGGTACATAAAGTAGTTAATAGGTAACATCATTTGTTATAATTGTAAATGTGTTGGGACCATATGTAACTAAAACTATAACTCTCAAATCTTTCTTCTCTCCCACCACCACCCACCCAAACACACGGTAATTAAAAAAAAGAAAAGAAAACAGGAATATGAAAAGGAAGGGTGTTATAAATAAAAGCTGTAGCTTCGAGTTATCAATTTCACCTGTGGATTTATGCAGATTGTGAAGCTTTTGTGTTCATTGAAGGGCAGTGTGGTCCATAAGAGGTGGACTAGAATGCTTGTGATTCATGGATAAGGTACTTTTGGACACTCATGGACCACTTCAAAAGAGGACCACTTATTCAGGGTCTAAACGGTCCAAGCTCCGTCGCCTTTGTCTGTTGAGGACCAGTTGCTATTGACATTGACTCATTTGTGAGCCCTGCACTAGATTCATATCCTTTATCAAGGCCCATTCCACAATCAAATTTCCATTTTTGTTCTTTAATTAACAAACTATTATTTTTCCAAATCTGGTTGAATACACTAAGTTGTCATTTTTTTGATTGTTTCCTTTGATTTGACTACCAAAACAAAGAAAATCACCGTTTTGATTTCTAAAAGTATATAGCCTTGTTACGTTAGTCTTTGAAATTAAGAATAATTCAAATAAGTTTATAAAAATTTTAGTTGTTTTATTTAAGTCTCTAAATTTATTCATTTATCATCATTTTATTCCTTAAACATATATGTTAATATTATTATTTAAGTCACACTTTATATGTGAATTTTAAACGATTTTTTTTAACTTAGTGGTATTGAATTCGAGTTAAAGTGTTTTTAATAGAGAATATGTGATTTATATTAATAAATAAAAACTAATGTGATTGGCAGATTATACTTTTATGTATTTATTTGAATTTTTTTTAATATACATTTTCCGAAGAGTAAAATGATAGTTTACATAGCAGAATCAAATAACCTTTGGGATTTGGGATTTCTGTAGTGAATTGTAGGTTCCATTTTTTTTCTTCTTGTGGTTAGGGTGCAAGTCGAACTGCTTGATATTAATGAGAAACCAGGAGCATAGCCATAACTCTTTAGTGATTTGGGATGGATTTATTTTCTTGTCTAGCACATCAACACCTTTCCTTTTCCTTCCCTCAACTCCTCTTGAAAGTAAGTCAATGTTTGGTCTATTAATATTTAATGAGCATTTATATTTTTCTATGTCCTTACACATCCTTTTCTTTATCCTTGCTTTCTTTTTGTCCAATGAAGTGTGATAACGACGAGCATGTCATTGTAGTCAAGTTGATAACTAGTACTCTGGGAAAATCGATAACTCAGATAGCTGATTGCGTGTATCGTTGGTTGCTTAATCAGCGGAAAAAGAAATCCATCTTCCAAAATAAACTTCATACTCTATATTTTTGTACCAAAAAGACCTAATAAATTAAACGTAATGATATATTAATTAATTTCATCGGCAATAGTTTTGATACATAATTATCTACTAATGCATTTTTTGCCGATCCAAAAGCACAAACCAATATGGGAAAATGAAATCAACTTCTGGGCCTTTGTAGGTCCATTCAGATTTCATTTTTGTCTCTAGGCCTAGGTAAGTCCTTTGAGGCCCTGGCCCAGAGAAACAGAGAACACACACCCAGTTAATCTAAGTCGCTGCAAAAGCTTCACCAATCATCAGCAATTGTCCAATTGAGAGCAAGAAATAACTATTATTTTCTGTAAAAGGAAAATATCTACTTTTATATGTTAAGTTATAGTACCGCAGTACATATTATTAGTGTCTATTGGTTTAAGTGATAAAAAAGTTTATTCCTCCTTAATAATATCTCCTTAAAAAATCTATTAATTAATCTAATTACCATCAATTTTCCTTTTTTATTTTTCTTATTTTTTTTCTTCTATTTTTCTTTCATCTGCTAAATCAGGTGTAGAAGTTGTATTACAATTCACAAGTCTATTTTTTCTATTATTTATTTGTTTTATTTGTTTATTGAGGCTGAGTTTGAAAACTAACAAAAAGAAAATGTCATTATGGTCTGGGGTGCATCAAATTACATAAATAAATAAAAAGTCATTATGGTCTTAACATCTATTGATTTGATCGTATATTGAATATCATGTACCAAATAATTCCATCCACTCCACCTTAGAATTCATATCAAATTGATCGAATGAGTAACAAATCAAGCTCACACGTGTTTTCATGGTAAGAATTTTTTCATTTAAAAAAAATAAAATTTTGCGGTGAGAATTAAATTGCACAAGCTAATGATGACGGAATTATTGGCATGAGGGGGCAACATTATACGCTCCATGTTCTATTCTGACACGGGATGTTGTGACCATGAAAAATGTGCTATAAAATGCTAATAGGAGGCTCATTACAACTGTTTTTCTTCTGTGTTTTTTTGTCGCTTAATTTAATTTAAAACCATTTCCATTTTTAGAGTATGCATATGTTCTGTTGCTATATAAGATTGGCTTGTGCTTTTGTTTCTTAATGTCTGCCATACTTATTGTTCTATTGCATGGAATTATTCAAAGGCAGCGATGATCCTCAACAAAACAACATTTGAGATTTTGCCTCCAAAACAGAAGCGACAAATATGACTGAAGCTAGCCTTTGCCTAACTCAAAGGCCATTGCCCGAATCTTCCCTTAATTGCTATTAAAAACCTTTTTGTGGCTGCAGTTTTGTACCAAAAAATTAACAAATAAGCTAGTTAACTGTTTGAGAAAACTCAAGCAATTAACAATTACTTGGTTTCTTCGTGGTGTGTATCTCACACCTTCACTTGAACAATTAGTCAAATAGATTTTTTTCTTCTTGTTAACTAGTATTTTTTGGACTTAAGTTAAGAAATTAAAATAGAATTTTTTAATTTTTTAACTAATATTCTAAGGATATTGGTTAACATATCTCTTTTTTAAAATAAAATAGACAAATAGATATATAGTGTGCTTAATAATGCGTCACGTTTATCCAAAATCTATTCAGTTTTACATGTTAATACAGAAATT
This sequence comes from Glycine latifolia, assembly GCA_013407115.1. Classification (NCBI taxonomy): domain Eukaryota; kingdom Viridiplantae; phylum Streptophyta; class Magnoliopsida; order Fabales; family Fabaceae; genus Glycine; species Glycine latifolia. The sequence continues at coordinate 2,031,274 of CM023960.1, forward strand.
TAAAAGAATTACTTCTCATTTTTGCATCATATATGTGTGTCTTTGGGTGTTTGACGTGGAATCAAACACCCTCATAAAACGTGTTTGATCTCAATGAAAAGCAGGTAGTTGTTGTAATTTTTACGTTTTGTAGTATATAATTAATGAGATTTCTCACTTTACAATGGGATTCCAATCACGCATTATGTTGTTGTAAGCAAACACGATTAACGGCGTTTTATTCATAGGGTTGAAACTTGCAAGATAATTAAACTTGGCTTTGACTGATAGTTTGGCGTCTCGTGAAACGTGCTGTTGGCAAATATCAAAGAGATTCGATCGCAGCCATTAAAAAATATTTTATTTTATAAAAAAATTATAAACAGAGTTTTGAACTTCAAAGGCCCATATTCCACGGGGTGTGAGTTCAAATTAATTTGATTGATTTGAGAATTCTGATAAATATAAAATTGTTTTTTTAAATCGTAATTTTGATTTTCTTTAATTCTTGATACGTGTTTTTGATTTATTATTTTTTCGGAGTTTAATTCATATATTTTAGAATATCAATAATGTTCATCTAATTCTTAAATTTGCATATGTTTTACTTATTTTTATTTTGATCGAATTAAATCCTATATTTAATATATTTATTTAAGGTATTAATAAAAAATTAATTAATCAAAATATAAAAAAATAAAGAAATAAATATATACAAAATTGAGGATTATAATAAAATTATAGATTTTCTAAAATATGAACAACTAAAATCACGAAATAAAAAAAACTAAAATAAAAGATCAAGAATTAAAGGAAAATCAAAATTATAATTTAATCAAATTCTTTAAATCTTAAGTTCAACACTAATCATGATGAGCTAACTCTTGAGATCTCACTTAAACTTTTCCAGAAGTAACAAGAAGAAGAAAGGCCATATATATAAGATTTCAAGCCACCTGCGGTGTAGTTACTTTTTAAAAAAAGAAAGACTACATTCAAATCCATACTCTAATGATTTCAAAAGATATCTAAAAATCATAACTATACGATAAGTCTATTATTTTTACAATATTTATTTTAAAAAAATAAAAGATATGATATTTTTTTAGAGATAATATAAAACTTTTTACAATTAACAGTGCATGAAAATTTATAAACTCACAATTATTAACGCATGATAACAATTTTTTTATGCTGGTATATATTTTTTAAACGATTAGCGTATTTTAAGTAAATTTTCAATACATTCTTCATTATTAATTAAATTTTATTAATAATATAGAAATTGTTAAAATTTAAGAGAATATATTAGCATCTCATGGTAAAATATGTATTTACTACTTAGCCTTTCAAATCAATAATAAAAGTTAGAAAGAAAAGTTAATTATAAATAATGTACAAGTTACTACGGATATAAGTAATATAACACAGGACATGAATCCCATATTATATGGAAATAAGAATATAAAAAAAAATATTAAACATTATAATGCACGAGATAATTATAATACTATATATAAAATTAGGATAAAAACATAAATTAAGTGAGAGAACTAATGTACTAAATTCCATTACTCCAACAAAGTTCAGTTCTACTTAAAGTTTCAATTGTGAATGTAAAAAATATTGAAATGACTTTTCTCCTTAAGTGGATATATTAGATTCAACTTGGATACCAAGGCTTCAAGTGACTCTCAAATACGTACCTAGTGTTTTAAATTAAAAATTAAAAATATTTAAAAACCAGTATGAATCATTGTAAGTACAATAAGTATTTTCATATGCGTTGTATAAATGAAAATGAAACATTATTAAATGTAATTAAAAGTATGTAAAGTGTCTGTGAAGTATTCAACAACACATGTGATTCCTTGGTCACCCAGCTTTCGTTTTGTCTTATTATACAAGGATGCTTTTGTTCTGTAGCTTTTACACTCATCACATGTTGCACTGCAGGAGGACAAAGTTTTATTTTCAAAATCTCAATATATTTTGGTTTGTTTTTTCATTGGAAGGGAGTTCTTGGCTTATTGCTCTTTCCTTCCTACCTTAATCTATGGGATCTCTATGCAACATTATTAAAATTGATTGATTTAGTGAAAATATTAATTAGTGGGTCATGTGGTTCAAAGTATATCAAAAAATTGAGTTGTTAATTCTGTTTACTTGGAGCAACAATGTTGAGAACAAAAGCCCAAAGGCTTGTTGTCATGGTCCATGGATAGAACTATGAAATGTCACATACTTCACATCTACACATCTGGAAAAGAAACATGGTCAAGTCATCAACATTGTTACAGATGAAAATAGTATTGGAGAATACATCAATGAGGCCGAACAAATTATAAATTGTCTAGAGCTACCAACTGGGCATGTTATTGGGCTACACATAATACAAACAAAAATATGTGTATTAGAAAGTTTGAAATTTCTTTATTTAATCCTATGATTCTAATTTTATTTGATGATAAGAAAAAATAGAGATTCGAAAGCTATTCTTTTTTGTTATAATGCTAAAATCTCAAGTGGACTCCCTTGTCTTTATCTTGATCTTTTAAGGCCTCTTTTTCTACTATTTACTTCATTTTTTTATTGTGTATAATGTGATTTTACTGATAAGTCCTATCCTTGAAGAAAAAGAAAGATACAATTGAAGTGATTAATTTTTACCTTGGAATATTAAAAATGGTATTGAAAACGAAATATTTCTAGTTTGCTCAAGGACTACTCCGCAGATTCATCAAATAAAATATTCTGGTTATAGGTTGACAAATCCCAGCCTTCCATTTTAAATAATATTATGTCTATGGTTATTGGTTAGTTATGCACTGTGCAAGAATATTCCTTATTGTTAAGGTGTGAAAGGCAGGAATAAAAGAGGCTAGAGAACACTGGAAAAGAGATGTTATTGTCAAACTTTTGGGGATAAAGTTCCTATCTGCCAGACTAAAGAAGCTTTAATTTGGCACCCAGAAGGAGGTATGAATATCATTGATATTAAAAATGATTATTTTGTAGTCAGGTTTGAACTTTGAAGAATGGAGTTACTACTTTCAAGCGTTGGAAGGAGGGCGGCCATGGATGATCTTTGGACATTATTTAATGGTCATAATGAGAATATGTTGGAGATGATAATGCCCCAGTTAATATGGATCAGAATAACTATGGATATGTTTAGATATCCGTTTGGGGACCTTAAACATATTTTTGAAACTCTAAACTCAGATTCGTATCATATTTGTATTTTCTTAAAATTAGTTTTATAAATCACTTTTGGGCAAACCTCAGAAGTAACAAATGGGTTGATTTTAAAGTAAAAGGAATTGTGATTTATATAAACAATTGAAACATGAACTAAAAGCACTTTGATTGATATTCAAACAAAATTTATTCTATCAACATGCTTTTGAATAAAAAATATCCAAACATGTTTTGCATTATAATTAACTCATCTTTATCAAACTTAAATTTACACCATACTTAACAACATACTTTATATTGTGAGGAATACATCTCTTCCCAAGAGTCGAATACTCAAAAAACCCAAGTCATATTGTTGTTACGAAGGGATCACTGAAGCAAACGATAAAAGCTTAAGCTGCTACATGAATGGACTTGAACTCCTTTAACTTGTATCGTAAGGCCCAAATCCCGTGGGGAAGAAAGCAAGAATTTAGTGCTGACTAATGAACAAAATCGGCCTAAAGATAATCATCTTTTGAGTAGTCATAAGGATAAAAACCAAGCTAGCAACTGAAATGCGAGCCAATAATAGATTACATAATAGTATAATACTACTCAATAAAATACTAAATCTAAATAAATAATATCATAGTAATGATAAATGCTTATTTGTCACACACAAAATCTTTAAATAAGAATAATGTGACTTAATATATATACATTGACTCACCCCCTTCATCTTTATAACTTTTAAGAGACTTCATTATCTAATTATTTCTTAACAGGTTTACCTCACCAAAGAGGCTGATGATATGATATACGAGGGTGATGTTGATGTTGAGGCCTTAGACCTTTCTCCATTAAGATGTATCATATTACCTTTTTCCACCACGTGTCCCATGCGCAGAACATAAATTGACGGATCTTTTTTAACATATTTTCAACCTTGAACCTGTGTTTTGTACAGAGGCTACCCCACACCTAAACTACTTTCGTCTTCTGTCTTACACATTTTTATGGTATGCGCTTTCACGGTGTAGTATCTGATTCTCTTCCAACAAGCCTAAAAAGGACACTCATTTTCTCATACAAAACCTAACAATGAATCAAAGTGTCCCATTTCAAGTATACTTTTTTAGTATTAAATGTCAGCAAATGCTAACTAATATCCTAGAATATTTATTAAAAAACTTAAATAAAAATATTTATATTAGAAGATAAAATTACATTACATTTGTGATTTTTTATTCATTTTTCTATGATTTACATGATAATTTTTTTTAACTCTTTAACCAATATTTTAAAGACACTGATTACTAAGATCCTTAATTATTATTTTTTCATGCTCCAAGAGAGACTACTAAGTCTTCACCGAAAAAAAAAAAACTAAAGCAACTCTTTTTTCCAGTTCAAGGCATACCAAGTGATCCACCATTTTTCTCGACAACTAACACTGTTTATTAAGTTCAGCATTTCAATTTCATTTATTCTGTAAATGTTTTTAAAGTTCAAAGAAAGTAAATATAGTTGTTTTTAGTGCGTATGATCGCTCAACAAATAGAACGTCGGAGATTATTATAAACCCACACCACAATTACCCTTTCCATTCGGTATTAAATGTCAATCAAGACTTGAGGGCAAAAATTTGCACTCAATTTTAGGATTTCCTTGGATGTGTTTGTCTCTTCAAATGCAGGTGTATATTGCAAAAGCCAAAGACATCAAACAAAAACAGCCAGAAAGCTCACAAACCAATCACAACCAAGGTCATCTACAAACTCAAAAAAAAAAAAAAATAGTCTACAACCTGGCACACAAAAAACATAACATACAAATCAGCGCTGGTTAAGTATAATGCACACAGACAACCATATATACAATAGATTCTGAAACTTGGTTGTACTAAATAGAAAAGCAGAAAAATCTATAGTTGGTATTTGACCCACATCACTGTTTCTGCAATTCCAATCAGCAGCACGACTGGTTAACCTCTGCCAAGTAAACAATAGCAACTTAGTGAGCCTTACATTACACAAAAGGCCTAATTGTGAACCTAATTATCATGTAAATTGTAAGGTTGACTAATTGTCACAAATAAACCCAGATACATTTTCTTTGACAATAAGGTGGCTCTAATAACTTTATAACAAGTCACTCAAGAATTCCTCACTTGCAAATTGACATTTTGTTGATAAAGCTCTTCTGGTTGACATATAAACGAATTCACATGCCAACTTACTTAAGTTGAACCAACTAAATCCAGGTTAAAATACCGACTCTTATTAAATAATGTTTTTTGCTAGACTTATTGGTATTATTCTATTAGCATTGAGTATACCAACCTGCCAGCAATCATTCACAAGCAATCTTGGTGTCAAAGCTGCTAAGGCATATTGCAAATGCTTGAAAGGCAGAGATTGGATACTGATAATCCATGGTGAATACATCCTTTCCAACTTTTCCAAACTGTAGAATTACATTTTCCTGAGCCTGCTCAGAAACTCCATTTTTGGGAGAAGCAACCAGCTGGAAATTTTTAACTGAAGCAACTGTCACTCGCCCGTTGAAGTTCAGACACCAGCATTGAAGGTGTTCATGCCACCTTGGGGACTTGTTTCGTAATACCAGTGTCCCCTCATTTTGACAAGTCAAAGGTACTGTTGGGAGATTGTCCATGCGGGTTGATTTTGATCTAAAGAAAGGGATGGATGGACAAGTATCAATTCTGCTATGAAGAAATTGAGTCTGTGTTGGGGCCACACCTCCAGGTTCAACAGCTGAGGCAGGGATAGCATCCATAACACATTGCATTATTCTAGGGCCCCTGTTAGTTAACATTTTGACAACTAATCAATAGACCCACCTCTTGTAAGGAAAGCTGAGAACAATCAATAACATGGAAAAATTACCAAATATTTTCATTTACTGATTGCCAATGCAAATAATTTTATTACCCCAAACAGACACTTTTGTAGTAACAACAGCAATACCTAGAGCCCAAAACATTCAGATCATATGACACATGAGCAATGGGATAGTTGCCAGCAGGAACTCTTGGAGAAACTTGCTTGAGACTAACTAGCCTGGTGGAACGAGACTTTGTAATTTTGGCTCCATAAATTGGAGGGTGTGCATCATACACTGTGAATTTGGTGCCAAGAAAGTTTGATCTAATATAAATGAGAAAAAAGAGTCATTTTTTAGGCCTACAAGATAGTGATTAACAAGTCATGTCAAATATCAGCTAAAATACCTCAACTTTCCAATATAGGTACTGCTCCCTCTTGATACATCGTCGCAGTTTAGAGAGATAATATAGTCAGTGTGAGTTGCACGTCGACACTTGCGTGCAGAAAGAAGGAACTTGCCATCGTCAGTTGAGGCTGCAAGATAATAAAAATCAAAGGATATTAAAAGAAAAGAAAAAGGAAGCTCTTCACTTAATATTATACTAATAGTTTAGTATAAGCTACAGGGAAAAAGGATGACTGCACATCCAGCATGTATCATGATGTTTAGAAAGCAGTTAATCACACATTAAATTTAAATGTCCGGGTAGTGCTCACCTTGGTTTAAACCAAGAAACAGATAATATGTTTGATTAATGCGATTTCGTTTAATATAGCATTGAAGAAGAGAGTCCCTTAGACCAGGCTGCATGATGACAATAAGAAGCAGATTAAGGCTTGGCAATAACTAGAATACTTAATAATAGTAATTCTTTCATGTTACTAATATTACAGTAAGAAGACAATCCTTATCATGTTTCAATGCAGATCTGTTTTGCTTCTTTTGTGTAGTAAGAGAAACTAGAATCATATGCATGCTCTCAAATGCTATATTGGAGTTCTTTTTCGTAGATGAATAAAGGTTGAAGAAAGTCGATTTAACACTGTGCACATAAGATGAAACTTTTGCATCTTAATAGAAAAAAAAAATTGTATCAAAAGTCAATACTCATTTCATACTATTTCCACTTGAGTGTAAAATTGAGCAAAGAGCAAGCACTGCAAAAACAATAATGTCTCTGCCATGCAAGCAAACATTCCAATGGATCCAGCCCACCCCACCAAATGTTCTTACATCCTCCAGACCTCAGGGAAAAACACATAATATCCATAGTTCTCAAAGAGGCTTAGATATACAAATATATAGAAAAACAATAACAGTCACCATTTGTATACTACAACATGTTTACACTTAAGCCATGTTATTTGAACAACATTTTTGCATGTCTCCTTATGAATATCTCCTCTGCCACATCCAATATGTTGTTGGTAGATATCACTAAATGTTAACATGAAAAGTAGCAAAAGTGGCAGGCAATGAGGGGAGTGCAAATACTCTTTTCAACGACACAGATGCCACAAATCACAACTTTACAAGGAAGCTAATTGCAAAATAAGACTTCCATATTTCATAAATTTTAACTGACTATTGATTATTGAACAATTTCAATTAGAAAAGTTTCAATTAATCAAATTCCAGCAATATTTCTTGCTCTCACACTTGCTCGATCTTCTGCTGTAAGGAGTGGGTTGGGAATTCCCCCCACCATCTACATAACTCAACTCAACCATGCCTGCCCAATAAATACAGGTTTTATTGGTTGTAGCTTCTTCTATGCAAGGGCAGCATTAAACAGTAAATAACTTCCATAAAACAATGTAACTCGTCAATCTTCCCCAAACGAAGTAATTTGTCTAGATCACATGTATTATCATCAAGAAACCAAACTAGTTTAACTCAAAAAGTCTCTAAAACAAGCTCTCTAAGCTTAACTCAAAAGGCTGGCAAACCACACACTAGCAAGCGTGCAGCTGAATACCGGAATCGAATTGACTAATTTACAGCCACAAAAAAAAAACACAAAACACAAATGACAAACCAAGAGTTACAAATTTAAAACACATACATCCAAAGGATGAAGCTTGCACGCATCTAAGCATAGTATAAATTATCTACAAAATAAAAAAGGGTGGTGACAAGTGAGACCTGCTTCAAGGAAATTGGGAATGTCAACTTGCCGGATAGTTGAGGGGACTTGACAATTTCCTTCATGATTTCTCTCCAACTGCGGCAAACTCCGGCACAGGCGACGACATGTTTGCGAGCAGGCCAGGAATCCTCAGAGGCCTCAATTCTCATGAGCACATCCCTCAAAAGCTCAGGGGGCATGTTAGCCCAACAACTCTGCTTCAATCCATCAAGCACCACCAAACTATCCTGGGCAATAGCATCACTGTGTGACTGTGACCTGGATCTCATGCTATATCCAAACTTCACCTCAAATCCCTTCCTTTCAAGGATGATACTCCTAAACGACATCGTCAACCCCCCCTTTCTTAAAACCTCTTGCAGCCCATTCCTACTTCCCCAATTACTCTAAACCCCTCACAAGATTAACAAAAAACCCCAAACATGGGAAAAGGTGGGAAATTTTTAAGAAAAACTTTTCCTTTTGTCAAAGAAACGAAGCACTAGGGGTACCCAGAGTGACATATACACATTTTTAGCCTCGATCACGCTGAATTTTCAATAAAATTGAAGGCAAAGGAAAACTCACATGAATAAATGGAAAATTACTATGACAAACCCTGAATTTGAACAAAAAGAGACTGAACCCCCTTCCCTCGGAACCATGTGAGGTGGAAGGGGAACCCTTGCGATGAGAGTGTGGAAAAGAAAAGGAACAAGTAAAGTAACAAGCGAAAAAAGGGTAGTGAGGAATGTGGGTACGAGGGTCCCGGTCTGCTTGGGACCAAATGGTCTTATCCAATACCTATGTATGTATGGATTGGGTTTGGTGCCAACCTTCAACCCGACTTTTTTTCCTCGGCTTATAACTTATGTTGTTAGTTTTTTCTAGTTTAATTTTTATTCACTGTCATTGTAAAAATTGTAAAGAATTTACTGTTAATCAATCAGATAGTATCATGTTTTTTTAAGCTAATTAACATGAAAGTATATAAACTTATCATGATAGTTCTAAATATCATGAATGTAAAAATAACAAAATATCTTAGCACAACACAATGAGATTGGGTCTACAATATAGAAATCAATAATATGGGAAGAAGATAACATATATTACGATAAAATAATAGTAATAATAGAAACAATTTATTCATGAGTGTCTAAACATAATAAAAATAAAATATAATGTTATTTCAAATCACAATAAAGTCTTCTAATAACTCATATGGATTACATTACATGATCTGCAAAAGTTTTAACAAGTAAATTCTTGACTAGGGAACCTATCACCATAAGTTTTGTAGCATGTACCTGATGTGGGTCTAGAACTCTTGAACCTCTTCTCTAACAAACATGCCTTTGGTGTCAAAATGTTCCAAGTATTTGGAGCTTTTATTATTTTGAGAGTAACCTACTAAATTGAGTTGTCACAATATATGGTTAAAGGCATTGAGATACACTACAAAGATAAAAATCCATAAATAAACTTCTTTATCATATAGCTTGAAGAGTGACCTCATAAAAATTCACATATTATGCATTTATAATCGAGGTGTTGTAAGGGTCTAATTGACACTTCTCTAGGAAATAACTCCTCTTATTAACATACAAATTTTATTTTGTGGTTGTTTGAATAGCCATATTAATCAAAATAGCTCATCACCTCAAGGTGATCAAACCTCCTCTAAGTGTGCAAATTCTCTTTGGTGTCCTATAGATACCTCATAATTTGGTTAATAGTTTATCAATGACTCATACAATGTTTGCTCAAGTATCTCAAGTATTTCCCAAGCACACTCATTGCAAGAGCAATACCAAGGTGTGTACAAACTTGGACATACATAAGACTTCCAACAATAGAATCATATGAAACATTTTCCATATTTGTTTTTTCTCTACAATTTCATGATAATAATGTATTAGAGATTTATCTCTCACCCTTTTTGAATAGTTGTTGCACAAGGATTACATAGTTTTGTATTAAATTTACTTAGAACTCTTTAAATATGGGTCTACGAGTGGGACTCGAACCAAGTCTAACATCATCTTTCCTACTTGATTTCCTATAATCTGAGTAATTTAACCCAATTCCTAGACTTGTGAATTGGGTTGCAAAGGCACAAACTATTTTTTTGGCATAAAAAATAGGAATTTTATCCCAAATGAATCGAGAACAAATTATAAACTTAATCATCATATAAATTTCATCAAGTTACCATCATATTTTCTGAAGGAAAAAAAAGGACGAAAATGGAAACACAATAAAAAAAATGATAATATGATACTCATTATACACAAACCATCATTTTAATAATAATAAAAAAGAATGACTCAAAAGGAAAATCCCTTTTGTTATTATAAAAATATACATCATTGAATCATATTATTTAATTGCGAAAGTTTTACTAAATATGATATAGCTAAATCATATATGATTTTTTTATAAAGAGGCTTTAATATTAATTGATAAAACAATCTAACATATAAGGAAATACCTAACTATAATAAATCCCTAGATCAATAAGCATGTTTATTTCAACATCTATAACATTAGGGACTTAAATTTACTTAAACATGCATATGTTATTGAATCAATTCATTATCTATGTGAAGAGAGAAATGATCTATACTCCACAATGACATATTTTTCTTAGTGAAGTCTTAATGGGTAAACTACACAACAAACATGGAAAGAAATAGAGGTATCATTGTGTGTTAAATCATAATGGGCTCACTAACCTGTCACGTTAAGCCTGCACAAAGCCACATCAACATGTGATGAGAACCCGTTTACATTAGATCAATTTCAAGCATCAAAATCAACACAATTCACAAATCTAGGTTTTCAAAAAGAAAAAGGGAACAATGGAATTAGGAAAAAAAATGAAAGCAAACACCATAATTTATGAAGTAATTTATGAATTCAAAGAGGATTTTCCACTTGAATTAAGCAATTCAAGATTATAATCAAGTAAGTTGTAAGATCAATAGAGGGAGTTCTCTCACAAGCTTCAGGCTTAATTTCAAATGAGTCAAAGGTCGTTACAAAACCAACATATTATCTTTTTATACCAAGGACCTATAAAACTCCTAAGGTCTATTCTTAAAAGGCCCAATATAACCCTAATACACTAAAAAATGGCACCCAGAATAAAAGCCCATGATTCCACACACAATTAAGAAAAAGGCCAAACAAATGGACCAAATATAAAAAGTGGTCAAAGTACCAAAATACCCAACAAAAACCTATTCTAATATTTGGTTTACATTAAGCCACTTTAATTCCTAGTCATCTACTCCATGTTCTCCAAGTGTATTGATCTTTTTATTGAGCTCCTTTTCAAGCCTCCTGAATATTGACTTAGTTAATGGTCCCAGTCCCTTCACTTCAAGTCCTACATCTTAATCTTCAAGTCTATACATAAGTGGATCTACAACATTCCAATCTTTTCTTTAGAATAATTTGTCCTCAAATTTGGATTACAAGTACCTACAACACAAGGAAACCACAAATGCTTATATTTTTTACTTTCATCGAGATTATTAGAACTTTCTCCTATAGTGGAATCAATATCATTTGTATCATTCGTACTAGTTATTATACTAGTACTAGAATTATTGTTTTACTAGCATTAAAACTATTACAAACACAATACTTAAGTGCCAAACCAATCATATAGGCATTATCATTTAAATGTTTCAACACTTGAAATTGACCATCCTCATTATCTTAAAGTTTAGGTTTCCTCTTGGAAAGAAACTTATCCTTCCTAAAATGTACCCAAACCCAATCTCTTATTTTCAAAACCAATGGATTGCATCCCTTGTTGGCATGTCTAGCATATTGTTTCACCTTCTTCTCAATTATGCCTTGACCTTCTCATGTAAGTTCCTAACAAAAGTAGCTTTAGAAAGTCCATCACTGTTCTTCATAGAAAATTGTTAAGCAAAGGTAATAAATCAAAGGAAATAAGGGATTAAAACATATACTTCTACAAGATGTTATATTTTTTGATAAAAAAAATTTGCTAAAAAAAGAGTAAAATATTTTAACACACATTTTCAAAAAAAGATAAGAAAGCAGTAAAACTCACTACCCTATTATAAGAAAACTCAAGATGCATGTGGCAAAAGAACCTCCCAAGTTTTCAAACTTCTACTTATCAACCTCTAAGCAATTAAGATAAAGTCCTATTAACCACATGGATTTGTCCATCCATTTAAGAATGACAAGTACTAGAAAAGAGTAGCTCGATTCCAAGCCTTCGACACAAAATTTTCCAATAGTGGCTTAAGAACTTTGTATCCCTATCCAACATAATGCTTCTAAGAAATCCATAGTCTCACCACCTCTCTAAAGAAGAGATCTGCCACTATGCAAGTATCATCCACCTTATGACATTATATGAAATTAGCCAACCTTAAAAACCTATCAACCTCAACAAAAATAGAATTCATTCCCTTCTTGAATATTTGGAGACTAAGCACAAAATTCATAGAAATGTCAATCCAAAAAGAATTAAGAATAAGCAATGAAATACCTAAACCATGATACATGATTTTATATTTAGACTTTTTATATGTTAAACATTTATTTCAAACTTTATTCACATCATGTTTTGGGAAAAAATATTCATACTAATAGCTTAATATCTTACCAACTCCAAAATGTCTTGACAACTTCACTAGTTTTTCCAATTAAGAGCTCTCTCATAGATCCTTTAATCACACATAATCTCCTAACTGTAAAAATAAAGTCACCATAGCCAAAAAAATTCATTTGAGCCCTCTTTTCACACAATGTAAACTAGAGACATTGGCAAAAGTGCCACAAATTTCGAAAAAAATACCCAAAATGCCACGCCCACGAAAGTATTTCCCAAACTGCCACGCCATGTAATTCGCTGGCCACCTCAGCGAATTACGTGGGCTGACGTGGCGTCGGGTGAGTGGATGACATAATTCGCTGGCCAGAGGGGCGAAATAGGCATGCCACATGGCAAAGTTCCAAAATTACGTAGAAACTTTGGAAGGTCATAACTTTTGACTGGGATGTCCAATTGAGGCGAAATCGGTGGCCACGCAATCGTAATTGAGAGGAGAAGCCATTGGCAAGTCCCAAAAGGGACTTGGCCAAAAAAATTTCCCAAAAGAGGTCTCTAAGTGCCTCAAAATTGCGATTTAGTATTCGGACACCCAAAAAATTCATTTTTGTCTATTTTTTTAATTATTTAATTAGTTAATTTAATGTTATTTTTTATTTTTTCAATTACTTCTCTGAATTTCGAACGTTTTGACATATCGTACGTCTTCATTGGACATTCCTAGCAAAAAATATCACTGTTTAATTGATAGTGCATATAAATTTCATATAAACTTCGAGCAGTGATATTTTTTGATAGAAATGTCCGATGGAGGCGTACGATATGTCAAAACGTTTGAAATTCAGAGAAATAATTGAAAAAATAAAAAAATAACATTAAATTAACTAATTAAATAATTAAAAAAGCAGACAAAAATGAATTTTTTTGGTGTTTGAATACTAAATCAGAATTTTGAGGCACTTAGAGGCCACCGATTTCGCCTCAATCGGACATCCCAGTCAAAAGTTATGGTCTTCCAAAGTTTTTACGCAATTTCGGAACTTTGCCACGTGGCATGCCTATTTCGCCCCTCTGTCCAACGAATTATGTCATCCACTCATGCGACGCCACGTCAGCCCACGTAATTCGCTGAGGTGGCCAACGAATTACGTGACGTGTCAGTTTGGAAAATACTTTCGTAGGTGTGACATTCTGGATATTTTTTTCGAAATTTGTGACACCTTTGCCAATCTCTCATGTAAACTATGTGTATTAAATATTTAAAAAAAAGTTTACCATATTATTTTTTGTATTTAGATTCAAAGGAACGTAACATCAATCCATCCCCTCCCTTCCTTCTGTGTTTTTACCTCGAGAAGTGTAAACTGTCCACTGAATGTGGGTTCAACGGTTATTCAAACACAGCTTAAGCCTCCATAAGCTTCATTAGGTCTTGACCATGGAATTCTTGTTGTTATCATATGATAGACTATATTATTTTTAATAAATATTTTTAGTGTTAATGTGTTGATATACTGAAGTTGTTAGATTGCGATGTATTTTGTAAACTAAATACAACTTCGTACATGTTATGTGTATGTGGTGTACATATGTGTGCAATTTCTAATTTTTCACTTCACAAGAAAATTTTAAAATATACATTTATATAAAATGAAGTACATTGTAAGCTAAAAAATGAGGAAAAACGTAAAATGGGTCATGACAATGTAATAAAATACAAATTTATGTTATATATTCTTTTATAACATATAAAGGACACAATGTTATTATAAAAATTACGAATATCTAAATTACATGTTCTTTTATAGTAACTTATAAAAGACAAATATTAGAAGATCACTAAACTATATAATTAAAAAAAAAGAAATAAATGATAAAGAGATAGTAGAAACTAAAATAATTTCTCAAAAGTTAAAGTTATTTAAAAAAATCCAAAAACCTTAAAAATACTATTAATTACTATACAGACTCATTTTGATTGGCATCACAATAATTTTGACTCTAGAACAGCCACCAAACACTGTCACCACACTGATCTGTCAGGAGAAGAAGGCATTAATTTGAATAAAACTTTTATACTTTGGGATTCCGACCGTTTCGCCAATTTTTTTTATCTTGACATATTAATAACCTCTCGGCTACCATTAGTGACAGAGCAACTCCTTCTCCCATAGTTATTTGCCAAATCATAACTTTCTGTAAGGACAAATTTAATTAATTACTGCATATTTAAGCACTTTCACTTACTAAAAATCCGCAAGCAATGCACACAATTTTCATGCTTTGAATTTAAATGCTCCCATAAATTATGGCAGCGGTGTCATTGACTGAATTTGAATCTTAGTTGTACTTGCATTAGGCTCGAGGCATAGGGTTGATTCTGAAGTGTAAAATACACGTGTCACGACATCACAGGTGGCAGCTCTCAAATGAGACAAACAAAGAAATTCAAAACCGTAAACAACAGTACTATAATACTATGGTTCTATATGTAGTATCTTCATATATCTTGTTCTGCCGAACTCTACTTCTACCACACTGGGCGTGGCAAGCGTAGCACTAACTCAGGTGAGTGAGTTCTCTTTCTTTCTTCTTCTACCTATATTCTCATTTTCTAACTTTTTCTTGTTTTTATTTTTGTTTTGTCTAAATAGCAATGAACTCTCATGTTTTGTTTATTTATCTGTTTCCATGTAAATTTTTGTCTTTGAATTTTCGAATTTTGAAAGTTTCCATCGGAAGGAAGTTGCATAGTTCGGGGAGGTTTATGTTTGTTTGTAATTTTGTGTGGTGCCTTGTTAATGACGATGAGGCGGTGTTAGTGTCTCAGGTCGGTGCATTTGTCCTTCACGCTAACTTCATATGTTTGGTTTTTTCCCTTTATATTTTATGATTTCAATCTTTATGCAGTTATTTTTTACACTTTAGTATACTGTAATTATTTTTTTCTATATTTTATATTGCTACAAGTTTTGTTTTTTTATTTTCTTTCTTTTTTCAATTTATCGACTATGACGTGCTAATTTCGTGACTAAGATCTGCTAATTGTTTTTGTTATTTATTATCTAATGATGATTTTTCGATCTTTGTTTGGGGAATTCAAGGTTTTCTTTTTGTTATTTTATTCTCTGTTTTTTCATATATAGTAGTAGGCTCTTGGTGTGATATCAAAGACAACATAGGATTGCTGAAATGATGAAGAATCAACAGTCACAGTGGTGGTGGCTTGAGAGCCACAACAACACAAGACGATCCCCATGGCTTCAATCCACTCTTACAGGTATCCATTTTCTTTCTCTTATTATTGGGTAAAAAAATTTGTTATATACTTATTTGTTTGAGAATTAAACCAGCAAAAAATAGGTACAAAAAATTGACCAACAAGTGTTAATACTTGATTAGTTGAACAGTAAGTTAAAAAAAAATTCAAGATTTTGCTGAAATCACGCTGTTTGTGCTGCTTTGACGGTTTTCTATAATTGAATGCTTAGTGAAAATTAGATGCACGAAAAGTCCATTCTCTTAGTCGGTTGTGTCCTTGTTTTTCAAAAACATTGAATTTGGGAAATGGATAATGCACCATAACTTAAATAACCACCAACTGGTCTCATGGGTGCTGCGATGGATTGATTTTTAGGGTTAACGTTTTTCATGGCTATCATGCACTCAGTGATGTTTTTGATTGCATGAAGATTGATGGTGTGTCATGTGTTACCCACCTACCCTTATAATAAGGGCATAATATTTGAATGATTCAGTAAGGGTCACCAATCATTCTCTGCTCCTTCGTTATTTTGCTTTAAATATTTGTTAATATTTATTTAGGCCTATAATTCATTCTTTGTGGCCAATTAAGTTTCGGTCCCACATGTGTGTCTCTAGATAAACAAAAAAAAAAACTTGAGAAAACGGGCCCTTTTCAAAAGAAGATACGAGTGCTTAAGGAAAGAAAAGAGGAACGCAAGTACTACTAGTATAGAAAAATCATAAGTTTTCTAGCCTTTGTTATTATTTCATGATGAGTGTTACTTTTCAAAACTTTTTCCTCTTACTGCCTTTTGACTTTGGCCATATGCATTTGTTAATATGTAGTTTAATAATGGAACGTGATTTCATTGCTGTAAAAGGTTAATAAGTGATGTGTTTTTTTTATGGCAGAGCTAACTGAGAAGACCAAGGCAATGTTAAAGCTAATTGAAGAAGATGCAGATTCCTTTGCCCAACGTGCAGAGATGTATTACAAGAAGAGACCACAGCTTGTGAGCATGGTTGAAGATTTCTATAGGACACACCGCTCATTGGCTGAGCGGTATGACCAAGTCACTGGAATTCGCCAGCAGAAGACAGGAGCACCTTTTTCTCCACTCAAGAATCATCAATCAGAGAAGTTGATGAGTTTTGCAGATGACAGTTATGATAGCTATTCTGAGAGTTTTGATGTAGAGGAGTCTGTGGAATCTGAAGTTGATGATCCTGAGCAAGAAGAGGAAGAGGTTACCAAATTTGATAACTGTATAGAAGAGGAGGAAGTTCAGTTTGTGGATGCAAATGATGAAGTGATGGTGCTGAGGAAAGAAATGGACAGACTTGGTGAAGAGAAAAAGGGTAATAAAGATCAAATTAAGGAGAAATATAACGTTTATGATGAAGTTATGGTGTTGAGGGAAGAGATAGAAGGACTCGGAAAAGAGAATAGAGTGCAGAAGGATGAGCTCAACCAGAAAAGTATCATTTGTGGTGAAGTAATGATGTTGAGGGAAGAAATACAGCGAGTCAGAAAAGAGAATAGAGTCCAGAAGGATAAACTCAACCAGAAAGAAACCATTTGTGGTGAAGTAATGGTGTTGAGGGAAGAAAAAGAAGGACTCAGAAAAGAGAATAGAGTGCAGAAAGATGAACTCAACCA
>CM023960.1:2049022-2167495 GCA_013407115.1 Glycine latifolia
TTGAGGGAAGAAATTGAAGGACTCAGAAAAGAGAATAGAGTGCAGAAGGGTGAACTCCACCAGAAAGGTACCATTTGTGGTGACGTAATGATGTTGAGGGAAGAAGTAGAACGACTCATAAAAGAGAATAGAGTGCAAAATGATGAACTCAAGCAGAAAGGTACCATTTATGGTGAAGTAATGATGTTAAGGGAGGAGATAGAAAGAGTCAGCGAAGAGAATATGGTACAGAAGGACCATCTCAAGCAAAAAGACCAAGAGAAAATAGAGGTGATTAGACACCTGAGTTTAGCTATAGATGTGCTGAAGCAGGAGAATGTAAAGATGAGAAACTTCATTGCTAAGGAATTTACCAACAAATGGAAGAACCCATTTGAGTTTAAAAAACTCATGGGATCATTATCGAAGAAGTTGTTTAATGGAAGGAATCAACCTAGTATTGTAGCTATCTAGGTATGGCTCAGAAAGTAAAGTAAATAGCCTAGTTCTGTAGAGCAATCTTATAAAGATGTCTATGTACATATTTTGGAGACTTGCTCAAATAACCTACAATTCTTGTAAACAGTATATTCCTAATCAGAAAATCCTAGTAGACTTTCCTATACAACTAATTAATATTTTTATACGTCCTTCGTTAGCGAGATATGCATATATTTCTGTTGTCTCAATTTTTTATTTGTTATATCTATATTGTAGCCACCCAATGTTCCCAACTCTCCTTTTCACGCCAAAAATGTTTTCTCCTATATAATAACGCTAAGTGCCCACGTTGCAGGGTCACTAAAAGGCTCTTTTCTGCAACATCAAAGTGATTTGTGGTCCTAACTCCTAGGTCAAGGCACTTGTGATTCAATCAATTGCTGAGGCCAATTGTCATATACATAATAAGTAGTTGAATGGCCCTGCATGTCCTGAATTCTACAATATACACTAAAATTTGTAGATCACCAGATGTAAAAGAAACTAAAAAAAGTTACAACTATAATATATACTAAAAACTGAAAGACAAATGTAGCATATACTAAAAATAATAAAGAGTAAAGCTTAGACACACCACAAGTTTCCTCTTACATTACATCTCCTGAGTTATTTCTGAACTGATATAACATGAAAAAGTTTATCCTCAACTGTTATTTCTACACTCAAATAACCCAGAATACCACATAGATACATAAAAATGTTTACAAGTCTTAATGTTTTGGAACATTATACTACCATAGGCACTTCAACTTACCCAGAACAGTAAATCCAGTCAAAACATGCTTCCAAAACATAACCAGAAACACCAACATCTATCTATTCACATGCCATGAAGCTGCATTATGCAAATTACCAGAATGGCAAGATGCAAAACTGAATAAAGTGGCAGAGATGCACCATGGGAAGATGGGGCCATAGCAGGCATAGACTCTGAAGGTGGAAAAGCCAAAACTGACCCTGGACTATTGGTGACATCAGGGTTGGGAGGGCTAGGACTTGAAGGAATTGTAGGAATTGAAGACTCTGATGGAGACAAAGCAGCACGTCCAGGGGTTGGAAACAAAGGCTCAATATCCGGTGACATGGTTGGAGAGAAGTATAGAGGGGCACCTGGCAATGTTGTTGGTGCTGCTGAGATGGTTGAAACATGCATGCTTTGTCGAGAAGCCGAGGCCAATGATGAACAATTGCATGCCATTAAGGCCATGAACATTACCAAGAATGGCCAAAAGGAAGCCATAAATGATGGCAAGATGATATCAATAGCTTTATGATGAACTCACTCTTAATAATGAATGTGTTTCCGAGAGAAAACTGCTCTAAGTTGGAGAGTGGTGAAACTGAGGAGGTTCATCATTGAAGTACATAACTTTAAAAGGGTCTACACTCTACAGGAAGTGGTGGTGGGCTCCAAATGCTAGTGGTAGTTGATCATTGGAACCTCTTTTTTTTTTTTTTTCTTATCTTACAGCTGCACATTGCATGCTACAAGACAAAATTGATAAGTGAAATTCCTTGTGGAGCACATGAACATTAGGTGTCCCCTAGCATAAAAATAAACATAAGAAATAAGAAGAAAAACATAGATGGATTGTTACAAAAGTTAGCATACCAATTACTAGGAATATGTGAGATTTAATTTTCCCAAATGTTTTTTTATCTGAAATTTTACTTCCTTTATGCATGTCCCACCTATTTTCTAGAGACGCATTAGGGGGCCACTTATGTCAGTTATGTGCTCCACCATAGTGGCCTTCACAGAGTCCTCGTGATAAGTTCTGAGTCTTAAAATAAAAATAAATAACACTGAGAAGGAATTCAGGAATTTTCTTTAAGGACTGCAGAAATTCTTAGGCATGAAATAAAGTACGTTTGGCCGATTCTAACTTCCCTCTAAATCTTCAAATCAAGGAAGACGATTTATTTCACTCGAGTGAAATGTAGACAAAAGAGTGCTTTATTTACACAGTGAATCATTGAAAATGTAGAATTCAACCCAGAACCTTGAATATTAAGGAACTGGTTCCTTCTAACTTTGGATGGAAATCCAAAAGAATATACTGGTTGCTTTTGTATAAAATACAAAATAACCCATTGAGTTTAATTTTAATTTTTTAACGTATGCAAAACTTATTTATACAATCAAACAATTATGTATAGTAATAGTATTATTTAATAAGTGTAATTCTTTAAGTAATTATTATGAGAATCAAACATATGATTAATGTGGCAATATAATTATTAAGTAATGATTATAGTGGCATGATTCATTTTATTTCAGCCATCCAAAAGAAATGGCATTTGAGGGTCCTCAACAGGTCAGTTGTCAGCCAAACTGTACAGCAAAAGGAAGGGGTGAAAAAATAAAATTCAAAGTAGTCCCACAGAAAAACCGTGCATACCAGTATGTACAATAATAATAAATAGGCCAAAGTAGAAATGGTAAAGTAGAATGGGAATTGTTCTTTCATTCATGCATTGCATATCTTGTTTAATTTTTGGTGGTTTATTGGGTGGGTCAGTTGGCGCTATTTCTTCCTTGTGAACCTACTTTGTCATTGATGGACAGCACATATGAAACAAATATTTGTTTTTGACTGTCGGGTAGTATTATAGGCATCACAGTCACACTCCTTATTTATTTAATATCAAAGACTTTGTGACATGTTAGTGTGAATGGTAGGGACTAGCAAGGAAATTTCAAATATGGACACCAATATGCAAAGATGGTGGTGCCACTCTTAACTTGTAGTGACAGCTCACTTTACACCAATTTGAGAAATAAGTTTCTGTAATTCTTTGAGAAGTTATAAAAAAAATGTAAATTGATTTGATTACATTTTCCTCTTGTCTAAATAAGAATCCGTTGAATTTTGGTCGGATTTAAATTGATTCGAGTTTTCGTTGTTAAAATTGACATTTTGCTTCTTCTTTAGTTATGCCGATTAGCATAATTTAAACAAGAAAATGAAGTACAAAATCTTCAGCAAAAAAAAAAGAAAAGAAAAAGTACAAAATATACATTGCCAATATAATTAATATCTATGCATCCTAAAAAATTAATTTAAAATCAATTCAAATGAATCAATCAGAACAAAAATTTAAAATTCTAAAAGACATGAAGTTCATTCAAACTGAGCACTAATAACTTCATAAATGTTACATTTATGCCATTTAAATTCAATCAGAACAAACTTAAAATCAATGTACTGTAAAATGTTACATTGATTGCATCAAAGGCGTATACAAGTCACTCCTATGTTCACTATTTCCTTAAAAATACAGAACGCGCGTGAAAAATGTAGACATCAGACCTGAAGACATCCTTCAGGTTTATCAAATCAAGAAGAGTGACAAGAAAGAATAAAACATACATGGGAAAAAATAATCACGAACTCTCTTTCCTATGGTCCTACGCCTTTCTATCAAATAGGTTGCTTCTAACATGCCCCCAGGGTAGCATAAAACCATTCATGTGTTCACATCATGGTTGCCCCATGTTGCACCACTTTCTCTGCAGCCCAAAATTGTGATCACTTGCTTCAAATGCTACTGCCATGAGAAATTTCACACAGATATCTTCAGATGCAAGTTTCTTATGCCCAGAGTAGTCCATCAGGGCCAAATTCATAATTTGAAACTGGGCTATCACCAAAACCCTGGTCTGCTGGTTGGTCACCTACTTCTAGTGTATCCACATAAGGTTTCAAAAGATCAGAAGATCTTTCAGATGGGATTCCGTAATCACTCAGTACGGAGGGTGAAGCAGCAACAACAGCTTCTTTCTCTAAAACAGCTACATAGCTGTCTTCAAATTCGAAATGCAGATACCTGTCTTCGCATGCTGAGAAAGAGAAAAGTAATGGAACAGCCCTGAGACATTGTAAAATAAAATGAATGCACAATAGATAACGAAGGTAACAACTTACAATCGATGAGGTGCGCAAGGTGATGAATGTTTTTAATTCGAGTTCCATTGAATTTTACAACCTGAAATGAAAAATCATTTTAGAGAAACATACATTAAGTATTGGGCATGTGGGAGTCAATCTCGCATGTGGAAATGACTTGCCTGCTGATTGCCCATATCTTCATAACCTATGTTGACTTCATTTGCCAAGACCTATCAATCAGTAAGAAGCAAAGCAAAATTATACCACATAAAGCAACTAACCATCTGTTTACAAGATGCTAAAATGCTACGATGATGCGAAAGAATCTCAAGAATACAATCAAGCAACATATGCAAAGTTTTTTTTTGAAGAAATCCAGCACTCAACCTGTGAAAGAATTACAATTTGCTCCCCTTTAAACTTTGCCAATGAATAACGTGCCCTTGCCAATAATTTAAGCTGGCCAAGGAAATAAAATAAAACTCAATCACAAACTAATTACATTTCAACTTTTTGCTTTAAGATTAACCTGTACAAATTCTGCACTTACCCCTATAGAGTCTTCACATTCTTCCCTGCCAAAAAATTTATAATGAAAGAATTAAATACCAACTCACAACACCCAAATAAAAAAAAAGGAAAGAACAAAACACTGTAAAATCTGCCAAATATATAATAAATACAACATACTCAATCAATGGCTCTGAGAGGGGTGTGAATACTAAACCAGCAATTATTAGATAGGAAGGCTGACCTTCATCAATGTGATAGGGAACCTTGAAGAGAGAAAAAAGAAGTTGCAAAGCAAATAGCATCAGATCAACAATATCATGAAATTGATTGATACCAAAATTCAATGATATATCACATACCAAATGAACTCGTGAGTTTAAAACAACTTTAGTTTTCATTAATGTCCCTGCCCTGACGATACCAAGCTCTGCAGTATCACCTGCAAATCTGTATAACACCATTAATCTAGGATTCAATTTTAAGAACATACAATGGCCAAGAAAAGTAAATGTCAAAGGCTCTGAAACTTGCTTCATCACAAATGAAAGCCTATTAGAAGCTGGACAATAAACAACCTAGTGAGTATATCCAATGTAGCATGCATTAAATGATCTTCGCAGAAAAATTCTCTAGTATTATATCCTCGAGAACCACAAAATTTAAAATTGCAATCACATTAATAACACAGAAAAATCTGGGGAATGGTTAGCAAAGTATATAAGGGCAGCCGTATATAAGAGGTTTAGTTTGAGAAAATATTTTCTGTTTTCACTTTTAATTACAAAAATGTCACCTTATTTTCACTTTATTTTCTGTTTCCAAAGTTTGTATAGAAAACAGTAAAACAACTTTTTATTGTTTCTGTTTTCATGTTTTTTTTAACTATTACGTAAAAAAACTTTTGAAAACAAGGTGACACTTTTGTAATTGAAAATAAAAACAGAAAACTCCTAAGGTATTAATATTGCTGTTAGAAGTGTGCGCAGTTCATGTATCACATGATAGAATGTATTTAATTTTCATGGGTATTAGAATCCAGGAAGTTGCATCGCTTATTTAAATCCTAGGGAATAGTCTTCACTATTCTATGAACAGATGATATGCAGAACCTATGTACTACATTCTACGAGAATAAGAAAAGCTTTTCAATTCATTCTCTAAATTCTCTCTCGCTCGTTTGTTCTCTCTCACTAAATTCAGCAATTGCCAAGTTGAAAGCTCATAGATATAGCTTCTGTATAAAATCTATTAGCAAATTTAGTATGATTATACTGAAATTAAGTGAAAAGCTATAAATCAAATGCAGATTTTAATTTGTGGGAATGAAACCATTACTTTTGACTAATGAGGAAGTGGAAGGCAATTCGCTCATTTGATCTGAATGGGACTGTTCCTTCACTACCAACAGGAACATCATCAAAGCTGACAATCACATCACCCTGCAATGGCAAGTTTGACCAGAAATTTAATGCCTTGATCAATGGGTTTTAGAAAAGAAGAATTCATATGTAACACCCAAGGGTGAATCTTCTCCTGTATTTTAATTTAAAAAGTTAATGACAAAAAATAACCAAATTATTTTTATCTCTGAGAGGACATGAGTGATTTCTAAACAAGGACAATAAAGAAGACATGCACACAGAAATTGACAGTTTAGACTCCACATTTCACCCCTCTTCTATTTTAACTTCTTTTTTTTCTCTCTTTTGTCTTATTTCCACTTTTTCTTCCCCTCTCCCTTTCTCTTTCTTTGTCTTATTTCCAATCTATCATTGGGTTCATCTACCATCGACCCCAATTAACTTGGGTTAAAGGTGCTGTTGATGTTGTTGATCTAGACCCCAAAGCTAGCTCATCCTTTTATTTCTGACAAACAAATAGCATTTCTTAAATTTGCCAGTCTCCTTTATTAGGACTCCATTCATGAAAAAATCAAATGAACTAGGCATTTAAAATTCTACAAGACCGTAGAGAAGACTAGTAGAATGTTTTAGAGGAATGATTCAAGGTTTTAGTTGGCAGTCTTCTCATGCCGTTCAAGGACAATATCTTGCAAGTTAAAATATCCACATTACCTCCTTTAATACATTATTTGCATCAGAAGTTGGTTCAACTTTACGTACCAATACACCCTGCAAATGACAACGTGAAATATCAAAATTTAATGCCATGAAATTATTATTGAAACTATAGGGTTTAAGCATGGGTGAAGGAAAAAACAGAAAAAGAACACTCAGAACAAGATTTTGTTAAAATGGTGTGTGCACTGTAATGATGTGATACAAAATACCAACTCAATGATCTTATTAATTAGGTCAAGTTCTAGTGTAGGCATTTATGCAAACACCAACGTTCAAACAAATCATCTCCTTGCATAAGACAACTAAATTTGTTGCATAAGAACATACCACTGAAGGTTTTAGCCAAAGACATACATACCTCATTAGACTGTACTCTCAACCAAGCACGTAGTGCAGGATTCTCTAGCTTCTGTATAAGTACTCCAAGGCAAGGGAAACCTAGGAGTAAAAATATGGTTTGAGACTGTCAGTATAGTTTCCATATTGTCAGGGGAAACCCTGTATTGTCTGTCTTTCACCTTAAAAAATCAGATTGTTTCCAGTAAAAAGTACACAATTCAGTGTGCTTACTCAAATAAGACATAGTGACATGCCAAATCTATCAAATATAACCATATTCTAGAAGAGTTTCTTACCAGTATACCTGCCATTCCTTTCATAATCGGTCAAAAAATGAGATACAACAGTTGTAGGAATCACATATCCAATATTCTCAGCCTCTTCAGATCTGAGGACCTAGAGGAAATGTCCCATAAGAAAATGACCCAGAAAAACCAGACAATGTAATGAAGTTTCTGATCAGTTAGCACAAGATACACATATTATGATATGTCAAAAACTAACACGCCACCTCATGCAACAGGTTTTGGGCTTGAAGTGGAGACAATGTACAAGCCTAACATAACTTGTGCTAAACTTCAACTTTTTATCTAGATGAATGGAGGACACCAAAGATTGATCCCCTGACCACTTGGCAATAAAATCTATAATACCACATCATAAACCCACTTTCCCAAAAGCACAAGTTGTTTAGCCGAAGGCTCATGAATAAATTTATATCTAACAACATCTAATGTAATATTATTTCTTAACTAACAGAACTGAAAAATGGTCATGCTCTCTAACAAGAGTATTTTAATATGTCCAAGATCACAAGTGGGTAATAATTTTCTTAAGCACTGAAAGCAGACCTTCCATAGCAAAGTATACAAGCCAAGTAAATAATGACACATCAACTAATTGCAGGCCAAACAATATACCTGAAATGCTACTCCAATGCACTCCCCTTGGTCATTGAATGCCGGGCCTCCGCTATTACCTAAAATTTAACAAGTTCGAGTTTATCACGAAGATATTTCAATTGACAAGTGGCAGTTATACTATATAATAGGAAAATATAGAGTAGACAAATTTTTTTGCCAGAAGCAAATTATTTAAACTACTTCAAGACATACTAACCAGGATTTATTGCTGCATCAATTTGAATGCCCAACAAATCAGACGATCCATGAGCATATGATGTGACCTGGTTAAAATTTATTTTGCAACAACTGAGCACTAAAATCGTAAACTAAAAATATTGATTGATTTCAAATAGATGAAATGGTAAATTTCACATTGAATTTGATATATCAAACCTCTATACGAGATACAACTCCCTTTGTCACTGAAATTGTGTCTCCTCCAAGAGGATATCCCACAACAGTTACAGAATCCTTCAAGTCAGAAGTAAAGCATAAATAAATTATTCTGAACCATTTAAACAGGAATATATAAGAAAATATATACTTGTTATGGATGATGTGAAAACATCAAAGTCTAAGAGGAGCATTATACACCACTATCAACAAAAACTAAAAAGCATAAGTACTTGGAGTATTTAATAAGGACAAATAATGAAAAAAATAAAATAAATGCTTCATAGGAATTGTGAAGTGGCTTACAAAAAGGACCATCAATTCCTCCTAGATGGTGCCTTATATTAAGGACCAGAGGGAGTATTAGTTATTCATTTCACTTTGACTTCATTAACAAATCACCTAACTCCTTTCTTTAGGGAAAACTACAATCAAGAAATACCAAAATAAAGATAATTTTAAACCTGAAGATGTGGTAAACGTCCTAATCTGAGAGGTTCCACATCTCTCCAAAACTCCTCACTTTCTACTGAAAGCAAAGCTATATCGCAATCAACACCTCTTGCCAAAACCTGTACATTCCATTGATTCCATCAATTAGTAAAGTAAATATGTAAACATGTGCTAAATATTGATGTCTCAAAGCCTTTCCTTGTCAGTTGAATATCATCATTTGGTAAAAATAAAAAAATAGAATACTTAATACTACTTTTATATTTTACCACAATAGGTTTTTATGATGATCGTTTATGATATATATAATGTTGAGAATTGAGATATATGAAATAAAGGCCATATATTTATGGTCTAAATTTTATTAACAAATATGTCCGTTTTCCATATCATAAATTTTAATAACAATCAAACAGATGAATCGACAAAATATGTCCATCAAGAACTAACTTTTTTGAATCATGAAAACCATTTTATTTGTCCTACTGTTCTTAAATTCTTGAAAAGGATCATTGCAAGTTACCTGAATTGAAATAATAAAACCCATAAAATTATAAGGGCTTGCACCACCTTTACAAGTTGCAATTGCGTGTGATTAGCATTGACTTGTACTTTCCTAAATTTTACCATTTATAAACAACTTTTACCCGTGTAGGGGTGATGTGTACTCTAAATTAGATACATTGAATTTTTTTTAACTCTGTATAACTTAGAATATAAACCCAAGAAATAACAACTTTTCCTACACTTGCAAATTTTAACAAACTAATTTGCTGATACTTTTTGTTGTTGATAGTCTCTGGTTTTAGCGTGATATCAAGGATAAATGAGACAATCCTAAAGAGACAGATATGTCAAGCAAATTGTTCTGACAGCCAAAGTTTGACCAGATAATAGAATACTGAGAAAAAACTAGGGCAATTCCCTTGCAAGAAACACACCTTAGCCACATATTTTGAGTCATCCCCTCTTTTCTTGACTTTTACCTGCAATCATCCCAAGGAAATGGTAACAATTGAATCTCCTTAACTTGCTTTACACATCACACCTTAGAAATAATCAGATAAAGTAGAAACATTAAAGGATACAAACTTAAAGTTGTAATTTTACCGGGCATGTTATTCATAGCTGAGATCTACAAATTTGCAATGTGTTAGTACTTAACACAAGTTATTGAGCCAATAGGCATTGTCAATTTCCCTAACAAAGACAAGTTCTATCAATTACATCTTCTATGATTTTTATTTTCTTCAATCTGAAATATCAGGAAATTGACTTATTGAGGGCAAGCATTAGCGTAACAGTAAGGTGGTACTTTGTAACACGGAGGTCACCAGTTCAAATCTTGGAAATAGCCTCTCAGCTTGCAATGGTGAGGCTACGTACAATTGTACATCTACCCTACCCAAATCCCACTAGGTGGGAAGCTCGTGTGTTGGGTTGCCCTAATATATAATTTCTCTTAGCTATCCACTTTTGCTTGGATATTTTATAAATAAGGTCCAATTGGCAACATAAGAACTTATCATATACCCATTAATAAATTTGTATTACAAAATCTACAATATACTGGAGATAGGATAATTCAGGAAAATACCTGTGTACCATGTTCCACACAGTGTGCATTCGTTAATAGTTTCCTATCTCCAATCATAAATGCACTGCACAAGATGTGGTCTGTAAGATTACGAAATAAGAACTCTTACTATTCTACAGTCAAGGTTTTCAAAATCTTGCCTTCCAGTACTTGTGTATTGTCTCTGTTTTTGCCAAGGAAGTGAATAATCTGGGGCAGTATGGGTGCAGTATACCTAAAGATGGTACAGGAACAAGATATTTTAAGACAAAATGCATACAAGAGCAATGCAAAAAAAAAAGTATACCACAACAATATACGAAATTTACATGATGATGATTGCTCAGTGTTAAGAATAAGAGATACTGTTTGAAGGCATTGTAAAGGGTAAAACTATGGGCGGTATAGAAAATAGTCTATGTTGACATTAGGTGAGGTGTCAACTGTCAAATCATATTATGATTAAATGAATGATAATTCAGAAACTTGAAATCATTAGATAATCTAAAGCCATCCAAGAATGCTCCCCACCAAGGACATGAAACCAGCCAGAACACGTACATACAGATAGAGGCATGAAACAAATAGCATTTTTAGGGTTTGGAATTTGAAATTTGAGGTGCACTTCCTCCAAATACAAAGGTTTGAGACAAAATAAAAATAATTCTTAACCACAAATATAAGAGTTAAACGTCACCTTCACAACTGCATTAAGGAAAGCTGAATCTTGTAAAACACTCTGTTCAACCTGAAATCATATAATTATTTGAAGTTAGGAGAACCATGCCAGGAGAAATAATCAGTTTGGCTCAAGTATCTCTTAAATACTAGCAGAATAAAGAATTGCCACTTTCATAGAATATGTCCTCTAATATTTGTTTTAAATGCCTCTTCTGACATTATATCCATCCCCTTGTTTCCCCGCCACAGTTACAGGGTGGCATTCTGTGCCTACAATGGGAAATTACTCTTTAATGGCCAAAATCCTAAAACTAAAAGTAACGAGAAGGCAAATTTCAGAGGAGGGATTCTTGGTATAGGAAATCACCATTCCAGCAAATGTTAACTAAATTGATCGACATCCAACATATTTTAACCAAAAACAACCATTTGGGTTTTGAAATTACATTATACCAATGACTAACACACACCAGTGGAAATTTCCCCATTCCCAGGTTGGGACTCAGGAAGCATGCAACCAGAATCAAATTCAAGACCTATTTGTCAATGGTGCTGACTCCTACCAGTAGAACCAACTCTCATTCCCCAGCACATTCATATTTTCAACTCAATTATCAGGTATGCAGCACAATCACAAAATCAAGCCTTTATGTTTCCACAACACAAAATAGTTATTAAATTTGGATATCATGTTTTTTCTTTTTTTTGATCGGCAAATGTTAATTGTTAGTTTAATAGTTTTTGTTACCACGGGAGTCAAACCTGTGACCTCAAACTTAACTTCCTCAACACAACAAGTTATACTACTACGGACAATTCTTCCATCCAAACACGCCCGAAGTGAAACCTCAGTTCTTACATGTTCACTGCGTAGCCGCCAGAATAACACCTTAAAATGTTTAAAGCAGACACATTTAATGGATTTCAGCATTAAAAAATAAAAAGGGTAGGCACGTTAGTGTACCTGCTGATCCTTGGAGTCGAAGATAAGTTCCTTATTTTTCCTCTGAATGCCAAAAGGTTTAGAAGAAGTTGGTTGGGATTCGAGCACATTTCCTCTTGCAGGTCTCTCATCTTTTGACTGCTTCTTGTGCCCTGCACCTTCCTTTTGTCGATTGGATTTGGAGGAAGAAGAAGAGGAGGAGAAGACTTGGAGTGGGTGATTATTACAATGGAAAGAGGCGGCGACGGGTCTGTGTCTGAGTGAGTAGCGGAATTTAACTGTAGAGAACAGCACGGAGGATAAGGAAGTGCAACTCGATAGTGCTACCGCCATTTTCACAACTCACAACACAATGTGTTTGAGTTCAGTGTTGTTGGCGCAGCAACACAGCATAGCATGTGTTGTCCAGTATGAGTTCATCTTTTGGTTCCTTTTTCTTATCCTCTCTCCTTCCAACTCCCAATATCCTATCCTACGTCGAAATGATTTTAATTTTAAAGTTGGTTTAAATATATATTCCATCCTTGCAGTTATTTTTTTTATTGTAATTTTTTTTAATCTTTATAAATTATATTTGTTTGTTTTAATTTTTAAGAAAATTTAGGTAACGTATTGAATACTATAAAAATCATTATATAAATCGTAATAAAGACTACAAGTAAAACAAAAATAATTTTAAAAAATTAAATTAAAAGAATTAAAAAAATATATTAAATTATAAAGACAAAAAAAAATTTAAGTCTTTTAAGTTATAATTGGATATATTATTTTTTACATATTTCTTTCTCCAAAAATAATAATATTAAATCAATAAGACATTGAATATCAACAACTCTCATAAGAAATTCAAATTTAATTCATATTGTGGGAGATTAACTTATCCTTTTCACTAAATTTGTTGATATTATCTTTCTTATTTACATGTTTTTATTGTCAACATCTAATTAATTTTAGCCATTGTTTGTTTTTAAAAATAATTTTTTATCAATAAATGATTCTTAAAAATAAAATTTTTCTTAGGAAATTCGTTTTAGCACACTTTTAATATTAATTAAAAAAAAGTTATTGAAATTTATAAAAATTATGTAAATCTCTTATTTTACAGCATTATTATTGTGATGTGTATGATGATATAATAAAAAAGTTATTAAAAATATAAAAATATTGATAATTTACTTTTTTGTAAGTTATTTAAATTATTCTATAAGATTATTTAATACTTTTATATTGAATGCATGTGAACACTCGATGAAAAACTCCCTTTTAATACACATAGGAATATCGATAGCCCATGGCAACAGTTTTACTCTTATCACCCGAAAAATCTAAAGAGTGGGGCATTCCGAGAATTGAACTCGGGACCTCTCGCACCTTAAGCGAGAATCATACCACTAGACCAAATGCCCAATTACATTATGTGGTAGTATCCTAATATTAATTAATATAAAAGTCAGCCAGTGATGCACATGTTTTTTTTGGTTTATTTAGAGCATCTCCAATGCAATGAATCCAATTGAGTTCCTTAAGTAACTTTTTGTGGTCCCTGCATTACTTTTTGTGATTCCCATAATATCATGTTACTCCTAAGAAACTCATCCAATATTTTGTTCTAATGCAAGAAATCATAACGAACTCAAAAAAATCTACATATTTATATTTTTTTAATAAAACTTAACATTTTTTCAATTTCATAAATATAAATTAAAATAAATAATTAGTTATTGTTATTTTCTTTTCCAAAAATTTACATAAATACAAAATATTCATAAATAATTATTGTTATATTTTTTCAATTTTTCAATATTCATAAATACAAAATTTTACATAATAATAAATAATTAAACACAATAAGCTTAGGGTCATATTTGAAGCTGTTCCCTTTATTTTAACTTGTTAATTTTTTTTTCCTTTAAAGGGTCATATTTGGGTTGTTGCTTTTCTTTTCCTTTATTTGGACCATTGATCTGATCCAACTGCTATGAACGGCTAAGCTTTTACCTTTTATTTATCCTTCTCCCCTCAGACACGTGCTTTTTGTCCCTCCAAATGCTTCCTCTTCTCCTTCTCCACGCTTTCTTTCTCCTTCTCCACCACTGTCGCTTAGACCTCATGAGTCACGTCTCTGTTCTCCATCTCGCATTGTTCTCGCTGTCGTCGCTTCTCTCGTCGTTCTTGTTGTCTCTCGCCGTCATCTCATCGTCCTTGCTGTCCTCTCGCCGTCGCTGTCCTTGCATGATCCAACGTCGCCGCCGCCGTTGTCGCCGTTATCGTCTTCCTCGAGCAATGAGGTATGTTGTAGGTAGTTATTTTCCCTCTTTATTTTCCTGTGGTGGTTGAGTTTTTTAATATTATTTTATTGTGTAAGGAGCGGTGCTTATATAAGAAACCGTTCATCTTTCTTCAAGTTTCGGTTCCGTCACGTAGGATTACTCCAATGCTATTTTTTTTCAAGATATGAGTTCTTTCTGTTAAGGAACTCTCCAAGCTCCTGCGCTGGAAATGCTCTTATTGGTGGCTTTGCAGAGTCCAGACTTATTTGTTTATCATTTTACAAAATAATTTTGATTCTTATAATTTATTTGTCCCTTAAATACTTTTCAGTTTTTAAAACGTTTGTCTTTAAAAATACAATACTTTAAGAAAAGGTTTTAATATATTAGTGAGTCTGTGAATTTTCGAATTTTTTTAGTTAAGTCTTTGATCTTCTACAATCTTGTAATTGAGTCTTTAAAATTAGTGTATAACAGTTCTTAATTAAAAATGCTCAAATAGTTTAAGAGCTTAAAACCCAAAGAAAACAAAAGACGAGGTTGAAAAAACATTTCCCAGCTATTTTAAATTTTTTAGTTTTCAAAAACACTTATTTTGAAAATAATTTTCAGAACTTAACAAAGTTTTGGATAAAACATTAATTGTTGAATAATATAAATTTATTTTTTAAAGCAATTTTTAAAATAAAGTGAGAAGAATCTAACCAACCCTTTCTAAACTTTTACCTCGACATCCTGGCATAAGTCCGTTGAATGTTTGTGAAAAGTAAACTTTATAAAGAGCTACATTCTGAAAACTTTTTTTTGTCACATTGTTCTTTAAAATTATATCTAGAAATTAATTAATCAAGTGTAAATTTTTTCTTTAATTCCCGAGATTTTAAATATTACTTCAATCTTTCAATTCGCAAAATATTATAAAATTTTTGGTAAATAATCATTTTCGTCCCTGAATGTCTAGAGCGCTGACAAATTTATTCTCGAAAGATGAAAATTCAAATTTTTATCCCTGAAATTGAAAAAAGTGTAACAAATTTAGTCCTTCGTTAACTTTCATCCGTTATCGTTAATATTCAAGAACGAATTTGTCAGGGCTATATACATTCATGAACGAATTTATCAGCTCTCTACCCAAAATATAATTTAATCTTCATATTCTCCTTTTTTCTAATTATTACAAGCATAAAAATTATAATAAACACTTAAAAATTAGAAAAGCAAGCATAAATTAAATAAAATATAATAATTAATATAATATTGATTAATAAACATAATTTGTATGTTACTCTAAAATTTATATTATAACAATATTAGATCATGATAAAATCAAGTTTAGTCTCATTTTTTGTAAGGATTAATTTAATGAGTATGCATTTTAATTTGTTTGAGTCTCATTTTTTGGATAAATATTATCTTATATTTTTGTTTTGAAATTTATAATGTGAATGTACCTTATCCAAAATGAGACCCAAATAAAAATACACCATCATTAAGTTAATTCTTACCAAAATAAATGAAAGCTAACTTAATTTTGTCATTACCTAATGTTATAATAGAAATTTCAAAACAATAAATAATTTATGTTTATTAATCAGTATTATGTTTATTATTATATTTGTTTTAACTTATATTTGTTTTTCTAATTTTTAAATACTTATTGTAATGTTATACTTATAATAATTAAAAAAGAGAAAATATAAATATTAAATTAAATTATGAATAGATAGTTAACAAATTCATCCTTAAATATGTATTATACTAACAAATTTGTCACTGATATTAACGATAATAGACAAAAGTTAATAGAAGGATAAATTTGTCACACTTTTTTATTTCAGAGACAAAAATTTGAATTTTTATTTTTCAAGAACAAATTTGTCAACACATTACATATTCAAGAAAAAAATAACTATTTATCCTAAAATTTTATTCACCTTCGTCCTTTTCTACTTTAATTGAAGATTTTACTCCTCGGACCAAAGTGAAAATTTCGTCCTTGGTAATCACTTCGACTGAGACTTTCGGTTGAGAACGGTGCTATATCCACGAAGAAAATGGTTATCGAAATTATGCGCGCTAAATTTAGATTAATGTGACATAATTACGTGAAAACGGAACTTTCAGTTACAGGCTAAAGTTATAAATTTTAGGCACAAGATTTCCTGGACGTCCATGTGAAAGATTGTTCATAAATATAAAGGTCTTTCGCATGAGATATGATTTGATTGAACCTAAGGTTGATGAGAATTTCTTCTAGGCCAATGAAAAGCTGAAGCTAAACATGTAAATGAAAATTGGTACAATCTATTTCAGGAACCCAAGCCATAACTATATACACGGGGGCACCTAGGTGCTGCACAGTCCTTTGACCCATGTGAAGAATCTTAAGACCAACAGAAGTATTTTTTTTAATAATTATTGTAATTCAAGAAATGCATCTCCATCATCATCGTTTGACATACCATATAATTTGGTAAGACACAAGTAATTATTTCTGAACTATTTTACGAATGAACTTTTGAACAACAGCATATGCTTCAAGAGGACAAAGGAACTTCAACTATTTTAATATTGCCAGGGGAAATATTATACCCTAATAACTTAAACACACGAATGAAAGCATAATCGATATAAAAAGTTACAACAGTATCTCAAAATACATAATTTGGAATCAAAACATCAATGCACTTTTGTTGTTGATTGAACATGCAATGCTTTTAGGAAATTCAGATCCAATAACACATGATATGAAATTATGATTTCCCCCCCCCCCCCCCCAACCAAAAAATCCACAGTACAACTACATTTATCACTAATAAAACTCAAATTAAAAATAAATTAATTGCAGAATAGGACCTATCATCAGCAAGTCATGTCAAAATAAAAAAAGTTCTAGTAATTGCCACTTCGATATAAATCTGTCATCTGGGACCAAAAACATAACACATAAAAATTTTCTTGCATTCAAGCTGCTGGACATGCTACATACCAATGATTACTCTATATGATCACAAATGGAGAGTCCTAATTTGCTTAACAGCTGGTAGGGATAGCACAAATAGCTCTAGCTATAAGACTCCAATGGAGATAAAATTATGCAGAGTGAACTGCATAACACAAATAAAATAGGAAAGAATGTTGATTAGTAGAAATTCAATGAATACTTGATCCCAGCAAAAACTATGCTTTCTCCCTGAGTTATGGTTGGAAATAGCAAAGAAAAGGCGACAAAACTTTATTGAACAAGTATTGTGTAAGTGTAAAATCCAATAATCAATATAAAATAACATACCAGTTCAACCAGGTCAGTGATTACCCTCAGGTGCTTGAGCACTGGCATTGTAATTATCATAACTCCCAGATGATGGTGCCGGAGGATTGGCTTGATACATTGCTGATGATACCATAGAGGGAGCACCATTGGAAGCTGGTGCAGCAGTGCTTCCAGGAACTGCTGGAGGGGGAGCTAATGAAGGGGGCCTTGGTATGGTATTTAGTTGACCTGGAACCTGGGGAGCACCAGGTGGAGGTAACATTGGAGGCATGGTAGGTGCAGAAACATATCCTGTGAACTCCAATTGAAAATCACTTACATCAGATGTTGTGTAATAAAAGAACTGGCTTGAACTTGGCTCCCAATTTTTTCAGAACTTTCAGCATTAGATAGAAGTTGCAGCTTTAAACATAAAATTCTAACTAAAGAAACAGATAAAAACAGATAGGTTTTCTAGTCCAAAACTTATTTTATTTATTTATAATAGTGTTTTCTAATACAGAAAAACCAACGAAAGAAGTACCATCTATTTAAAAGGAAATTTAAATAACAAGGCAATTGCAATAACAGAAACCAAAAACAATTTGTTGTTAGCCCTTGGGATATGCATAATGAGAGTCATTGTTAAGAGAATAAATCAAAGAATCACACGGCTGCATGTAAAATGCAAAGACATAAATATGACAGACCAAGCCAGATTTAATATTTCAATAAGAGGAGATGGAATTTTATGAAAATCACAAAAGGAATGGGCAAGATAAAATTCACCTGGTGCACCAGGAGGTCTAGGAAAGACAGGTGGTCTCATCCCTGGCATTAGTGGTTGGCTTCCAGGTATTTGAGCATTTCCAGGAATAGGCAATCTTGGTGGTGGCAATACAGGAGGAAGGTTAGGCCTCTGAACCATTAGATGATTATAAGCCACACCAACCTGCTGAAACGCTGCAGCTTGCCCAAGATGTTCTTTGATCCTTTGATCAATTAAACTTTGTGTTTGTTGTTCTTCAAATTGCTGGTAGTAGGTCCTCACATTTGCCTGGAAGCATGAACAGAAATTAAATGCCATGAATATGCTGTACCATGTAGTGCATTTATTTCAAGAAATGAGAAACCTTCATGGTACCTTGTGTTTGTAACCTGCATTGTGCTGCTTTCTAACAGATGGCTGCAATAGCACACAAACAACATTAGCAACGTATTGATGCCTGCTGTGTCTAACAAACATTAATGATTCGGTTCCTCTACTGTTATTAACGTGCAATTTGGTCCCCCAATAATTTTATCGAAGTTAACTCCGCAACTTTTTTCAATAGCCACAATAAAATCCTTTCATCAGTTTTCCTTTACCTAAAACCTTAAAGGCAAATCCTATCCAGTGCCTTAAGGCACTGGTTAAGGAACTAAAAGGAGAAAAATATTTATTGGGATACTCAAAATGCGCTACTCATGACTTTTTTAACACTCTAGTGATCTTCACAATAAATATTTTCTCTTTTTAGTTCCTTAACCAATGCCCTAAGTGCATGGGATAGCAAGACCCAACCTTAAAATCCTCATTTTCTACTTAAAATCTCCACAAATCGAACAGATTAAATCATTTTAAACCCTCTTACACTCAAAACTCACCAATAAAGACATTATTTTTCACCCAAAATCAGAAAAAATCACAAATTTCCTCTTTCCTTAAAACCCTGGCTTGACTTCCTAGAAAATCCTCCAAATTTCCACATTTCCAGAACCTGAACCATTAAAATCAGTTCTTATCCCAAATTAGTTTCAAACCCCCAATTACTCAAGTTAAAAAATGAGGATTTGTGGGGGTTTCATGTACAAAATTAGAGCCATAACATAGGGGCCACTAGCCCACTACACATGAGAATCCCGCATGACAAAGGAAACACTTCACATTCAGTTTGCAATTTCAACTACTATTGCTGGGTTGAGAATCTTTCTAGCTGGCTATGACTATGATTGAAACAATAAGCTATTTACAAATGCATTTTACTGACAAATTCAGTAGACTAAACTAACTCGAAGTGAAAGGGCAACGAAATCTGTGAGGGAAACAACTTACAGAATCGTGGGTCAAATAGGTGTCGCAGTAGTCACAGTAGTACCTGCAATGCCAAATCAAACAAAAAGAAAATGAATACCATGGATTCGATGAAATGTGAAATACAAAGGAATGGAGGATTTTTCAGCAAGGAAGTTAATGTACCGAGGCATGGCTGATTCAATGACGACGACGACTCCCGCCAAAACCCTAGCAGTGGAGCAAATTATTATAAATAAAAAAAGTCAAAGAAAGTTAAAACCCTAAAAATGTAAAAGAGGAGTGAATGACGGACGATAAGAACTTGAGGAAAGAAAAGTAGAAGCAGTCGTCGATCAAAGCGTGGATGCTGTGCCCAGACTGCCGAAGTTTCTGGATTCCATTGCCACTCACCAGAGCTAATTATTTATGCGCTTATTTCATCGTAATTTTTTTTATTTATTGCGTAAAAAATATATCTTTATTTATCTGAGACAAAAATTAATTTCACAGAAAAAGATTATTTTTTTAAGATAATTTTATAAAAATTAATAAATTTATTATACATGATAATATTTATGATTATATGATACACTTCAATAAAGTCAATATATATATATTCACATTCTTTTGTCAATTCTTGTTTAGTAATTTTTATTTAATTATATTAATTAAAGGTTAAAAATAAATAAATATGTTTGTTATGAACTCAATATATGAGTTTAATAAAGTATTTAATTATCGTGAAGTCCATTAAAGGTCCATCAGCTCAGAATCTCAACAATAACAGAGAGATCTCAACAACGTGTATAACAATTATCAAATGAGATCATAACAAATAGATATCTTATCAAGAGATTATATCTTATCTAATTAAGAGGTGGCATGGATTTAACTATAGGTAACATCCTTGTAAATAAGAAGTACGTTCACACGTATATTCATTCTCTCTAAACCCTAATATATGTTGTCACTGTACACACACATCACGTCCAATATTTGTATCGTCGTGCACGATAATTTGCTTGACCTAGAGGTATATTCTCCATAGATATTTTGGAGAGAGTTATTAATCCTCACAGTTATATTCATTCTCTCTAAACCCTAATATATGTTGTCACTGTACACACACATCACGTCCAATATTTGTATCGTCATGCACGATAATCTGCTTGACCTAGAGGTATATTCTCCATAGATACTTTAGAGAGAGTTATTGATCCAAGATTAAATCACTAACTATTCAGCTACACATTATTGTTCTTAACGAACAATGTTAACTTCGTTGTATCATGTGAAATTGAAAAAAATGTATAAATAAGATACAATAATATTTTTATTTACACAAATTCAACTCTACTTATGATGATATGTATAAATTGATAACAAAAATTAATTAAGGATATTTTAATTTTTAATTTGACCAAGACAATTAATGCAAATTCTATAAGTTTTTATTTTTTTATCAGAAGAAAAAAGAAGAATATATTCAGCTTTTGTTAAGAGACTTTTTTATAAGCACTTATGAATAAGAAAATAAAAATATGTTTGTGTTACTGTTTAAAAGCTCTCAAGTGTATTTTTGGAGGGGAAAAATATAAATGGAATGTTTCTACTAACATACTTTCAATTTAATGTATGTTCAAGCGTTTTAAAATTTTGTAAGACAAGTTTCGTTTTATTTTTATTCAACTTTAATTTTTGATACAGATATCTTTTAAATTCAACTCGAGTAAGATTATATTTGAAAACACATTTTAATAATTTTTTAATTTCTTATTATCTTAAAAATTATTTTACTATTTGGAAAAAAGATTTTTTAGTAATTTTTAATGTTTTTTTTAAATACTAACTTCTAATATTTTTTGAAATATTATTAAAGTAGATTTTTTAAAAAATATTAGTTTCTAATTTCTAATTTTTTATATTTATTCTCTTTCATATACAAATTTTATAGCAAATGAAGTGTTTTTTTTTTCAAAATCAAGCTTTCTCCAATCCCAGGGTCTAGTACACTGATGACAACCTTTGTGAACTACATAATGGAGTTTTACCAAAAGTCTATCGTGAAGAATGTGCCACTAGAACAAAAATGTTGAATAATGAGGAAGAATACACTCTCAAATTGGTTAAAATGTATTAAAAATTACAAAATTAAGAGAGAAAATTAGAAAATTATTAAATATGACGTAAAATTAATAATTTTATAATTTTCAATAAATTTTAAGCAAAAGAATGGATTAAAAAGAGTGAAACTAATTGTCATGATGTGAAACTAATAAGTTTATAATTGTCATGATGCTATGGTGCATATGGAGGAGGAACGAAAAACTATGGGAAGGTCTGGACAACAATCCAAATATTTCGGTCTCACTTACAGTGCAGTTTCTTCACGAATGGATGCATATACGCAATCACCCTGGACTATCTCAGACTATGGAGCATTCAAATTCAACAACCTGGTGTAAGCCTAATCAAGGCTTCCAGAAAATTTAACATACACGAAGGCAATGTTTGAAGATCAACAGGACTTCGGGTTTGGAATTTGTGTAAGAGATGACAATGGTGCCTTTGGAATTTGGAAAGTGTATGGGAATGCATGCTAATTAAGTTAGACAGAAGAGAGCCTTAGTTATTCTTCTCATATGGTGCATTTGGAACGGTCTTATGGTAAGAAAAAATCAAATATTTTTTCATAGTGAAGTTAATGCAACAAGTAGTTATTTATACCTTTTCATAATATCACCATTATTATGTGGAGTAGAATCGATTGTGTTATGATATGGTGATTTGCAGGAAGTGAAGGCATTGACAAGATTTTGTTTTCTGAAAAGGTTAGTAGAGATGGTGGTGTTGGTAGTAGATGACTTTCTCCATTGCCAAATCTCAAACGAGGAATCATACAGAACTTCAAAACAAACATTAACTTTGCTTGAGGAAGCACTCGCGGATTCACAGACTTAATGACTTAATCAGTGATATTGGTACATCAGATTGGTATAGTAAGTACATAAGTTAGTCTGAGGAGTTTGTAACATCATCCCAGCGCCATATTGTGCCATCCTCACAGCAACTTAATATAGTACTACAACATAACACAAGAAACAACTACAATTAAAAACAAAAAAACAACATTGCCTCAAAATTATGATCAGCAACATCAATATATGAAGAATTACCTTCCATCAAAGGACGTAGCAGTCTGCCTGATTGGAGATTTTGATTGAGGGTGTGACAACCTGAACAAGTTGACACAAAATAAGAATTTCAAAAAATAAAAAATCGATTGAAATAATCTTGATAGATAAACAAACCTTGCAACAAGTACAGGAGGACTTGACTGCAATTCCCAAACAAAAATCTTCCCTTCCCTGTTACCTGGCGGACCCAGAAAATGTAAAAAGTGAATATAAAATAAAACAAAAATCTTGAAAGTACAAACTTGCCAGTGAAAGAACTAGTCCAAATTGTCAGAAATCTGTTATGAACAAATTGTGTAATAAATAGATCATGCCACTGTAGCAAAAAAGCTGCACATGCTAGAGAAAATAATCAATGTAAAAAAAAATTGCAATTAGATATGCTTACCTACTGCGGCTATGTTGAAATGGAAATCACAAGAAAACTTGATGAACCAGATATCACACTCAGGAACAGGGTATTTCTGAAGGATGTCAACTACACCCTAAACATCCAAAAAAAAACTGAAGCTGATTAAAAGTTACACATTAAAAAATAATTAAGAAAAGATAATGATTATAACTAACCTCCCCTGGAGTTTGTTCCTTCACTTTAGGTTCCCACAAGATAATTTCATTGTCAACACTCTGGAATCATAACATAATCCATTACTTAAGGAATTCGTAAGTAACTTCATGAATAAGAGAAAATTCAAATTACAAAAATACTACTTACTTATGATTCAGTTCCCAAAATGGAGGACTTGTCCAAAAACCTTTAAAACTTTTTTTTATCTTATTAAACATTTTTTGTGTAAAAGAAACTTCATTAAATATGATTTCCCAATTCCCACTTAAACTGAGCAACAAGGAAAAGTATAGAAACATCAACACAACAAAGCTACCTATGCTTGCCTACGAAAGAAAGTACTCAAAACACATGCACTGAGCACCATAGTGATACCATAAAATTCTTAATAATTAATATACTGTTTCAATAGCTACTAATTTTACAACAGTACCCTTGAAGCGCATTTCCAAACTCTTGAAGTAGTAGAAGTCACATAAATTCCAGCTAAGGAACAGTTTTTTCCATCACAACAAACTTAAAATTAAATTTCCACCTGGTAGTAGATGGATACTGAGCAATCACTCACCTTTGAGAGAATAAAATCACCCAGCCACCTATTACAATCAACATAATTTAAATGAACTGAAGCATTGTATACCTGAAATTAGGTATTGCTAGAATTAGAAATAAGAAATTAGAAAAGATTCATGATTGATATGTACCAAAAATAAACTGTTACTTACAGGAAACTGGACATATTTTGTGGGAAACTTAGTAGGAAGATCTGTCCATGTAAATGATTTTTCTACATATGTCCAGAACTCTGCAGTAACATAACAAACATGATGGATTAAAATGAAAAGGACAATAATACAATTGGTACACTAAAAAATTTCACATGCATAAATGGTGTATATTTTGGTTCGGGAACAGGACACAGCTACAGGGTGGGACTGGGACCAAACTATAAAATTGTCAACTCAACTACATATTTTAATCGATTCAGTGCATAAACAGAATGGGGCATCATGCTCCACACAAGAATTTTCCAAGAGATTACAAAAATAATTGCTACTTGCAGCTTCAATGCTATCATGAAACAATTATCAAAGATACCAAAAACAACTTATCAAATCCATTAAGAAGATTTGATTATGTGTAGGATAGGTCCAATAGGATAGATGCATAAACAGAGGTGAAGGAAGATCAAGGAACCACTAATAGCCTTTCAAAACATTGACAAAATGGTGTCATTTGATCCATGTAGCCAACTCCATCTAGTGGGAAAAGACACTTTTCTTAATCCTGTATTTTCATTATACTGATAAAATAGCTATGATTATTTCAGACTGGCATCTTACCAACCTAGTACCAATAGTTAGATAATAAAGTTGCATCATTAATAAGTATCAATAAATTGCACCATCATTCAACAATCAAACAGTTGCACAAAATTGCAAACGCTAGGAGGTTATGCAATATCCCTTAGCTGTAATATCATTCCAATAAACTACTTCCAGAATTTGTGCTGTTGACTAGAAACTGAAATATAACTTATCAATTTCTCAATCTTTAAATTTAAAAATCTTTTTTCTTAAAAGTTAAACTAATCTTGCGAATGGTACTTAGTAGTACATCATTTTACAAATTTTTATTTTCTGAATCTGATAATCAAATAGTGTTTACATGGCAGAAAGAAATTAATGTTTGAAAAACTGAACTGGTCATTGAATTGGTTAAGACACTAGTTCATGATTCATTGGTCCAATCGTGACCAAAGTCCAGACTGAACTGTTTACGTTACAGTTGACGCTTACACAAGTATTTCACTGATTGTCTGGTCAATGACAAGAACAGTAATAATTATTTATGAAAAAAAATATTCTGTAATTTTGCCTGATTTAGTTTTTTATCTTTTCTGAGATTATGGTGTGGTACCATTCATTACATTATGGGAAATATATT
This sequence comes from Glycine latifolia, assembly GCA_013407115.1. NCBI lineage: Eukaryota > Viridiplantae > Streptophyta > Magnoliopsida > Fabales > Fabaceae > Glycine > Glycine latifolia. The sequence continues at coordinate 2,074,571 of CM023960.1, forward strand.
TAAACTTGACTAGATGATTCAACACTAACATAAGCGACCAATGATATAATAACAGCAGTGCAGCAAACATCAAACTAAATAGCTTACCCTTCATAGACCATATTTTTACAGTATTATCCATGCCACAACTAGCAATACTATATATGTCTGATGGGTGAAAATCCTACAGTAAGCAACAAAAACAGTTGAGCTAATCTCCAAAATCCAAATCTTATATTATCACCAAGAATAGGTAATTAAGCACGAAAAAGGAGGAGAAACATTAGATGAAGAATACACTTACAACACTTAAGACTTCATTACGATGTCCTCCAGCTCCCGCAAATATTAAAATGCATATTCCAGTATGAACATTCCATAACCGGACAGATTCATCCTGATCAACATTAGATGTCATTGAATGAAAAACAAGGGATTTTTTAAATAGTGAAAATATGGAGAAGCCATTTACTTTGCTTGCAGAGATCACAAGTGATGGCTTTAATGCTTGGGTCCTGATTTCATTTACGGAGTCTCCATGGCCAACAAAACTCTGCAGTGAGGAGGACATCATGTCAGTTAGCAGCAGGGATTAGTACACAATCAATACATTTTCAACATTATTGAATTCAAAAAATTATTTAAGACTTTTAGCAAGTGGTAATTCTAACAAAAACTCTAGATTAACAACCAACACTACGGGCACATTCGAGCAGTGTTATCAATGGCAGATGGCAGCACATGGCAGAAGGCCAAAATTCTGCCATATAAACACGCCATTGCAGCTGCCATAGCGGGCCTCCCTTCACAAATTGCCTATGGTGGTTGACAAGAAAACAGCATGCCATTCCGCCATGGCGGCCATAGTGCTGCCATTTAACAACATTGTATTTGAGTAAAAATATAATTAAGCATTTACAGTATTCAATAAAAACTTAGGATGCATCAGGGTAAACAACTTAATTAAGCACCGGTTCAGTGAAGATTTTATTAGCAAACTTGACTGTGAAAGTTACTAAATTAAGCTAAAAAATAGCTTATTTTGATAGGATTTGCTGTTAAGCTTATTGAAATAAACTAAAAAAAAAATAAGGTATAGTATTATAGTAAAGTCATGAGCCATTTTCGTAAGCTCAAACTAGACACTAACAAGGACACCAACATTCTGCTGGAGTGCTTATATCATACAATAAACCCATATAACCTCTTATAAATGCTTCCTAAATGCAAAAAATATTTATTCATCTGGTACATATGCTTCAAGTAGAGTATGATGAGTTCGGTACTATAAATGAGTAAAATACCTTGTGTATCTTCTCACTGCCAGCATCAATGACTCGCATGACCCCGTTGATTCCTCCAGCCACAACAAATGGGGTGCCATCAACATTGCATGCCCAACTCACTGTGTAAAAAGACTCATCCTTCTGGTGTTACATAAAAACATGTAAAAATAGAAACAGTTTTCTAGAGAAATGAAACCCTAACATAAAAGAGGGTAGAGTGGACCGACATACATCTTCGTCTACATAAGATTGCAAAACAGCAATAACTCCTCCTTCAAGACATTGATAAACAGTGACCTGAGGAATGAATTAAGAATTAAAAAAGGCATTGATAAATAAAAAGGTTGAAACTTGGGGGATGAAAAGAAAAAGAGGTGGTGGAGGGGGTACCCTATTGCCACCAACAGTGGCGAAAACGTTGAAGTAGCGGGAGTCAATGAAGTTGAAAATGACGGCATATAGAGGGCGCTTTCCCTCTTGGAGGCGATTGGTGACTCTGTATTCCCTCTTCTTCGAACAAGTCAAGGATCCCACTACTGGGTCACATCCCAAACCTAAACCAACCGACTTCCCCGTTGCCGTTTCACCCACCATCTACTCTTCTATTTTTCTCTGCTTCGCTTCCCTACACACAACAAAGATGCTACTGTAATCGGCTTTCGAGTTTTGAAAACAAAACGTGCGTAAGGGACGACGCAACTCCTATTTTGTTGCTTCAAACACTGTACTCTCATCAACATTAACCCAAATTAATTAGAATAGTGATAAATAAATTTAACAATAGATCAAAAATAAGACAAGAAAAAGGAAAGGAAAAATGAAAATAAAACAAAAAAAAAGAAGAAAAAAAGCTAAAATGAAATAGGGGTAAAAGAAAATAGAAAGAAATAAAGAGAAAAAGAACTAAAATAATATCTCACTCCATTAAATCTTATTTAATTATTTTTTTTCATGTAATTTTCGGTCGATCTATACCTCTAATTTGCGTCGAATATCCTCATTTCTTATTTTATCTATCTTCGTATAACCACACATCTACCTTAACATCATTATTTCTTGCTATTCCTATTTTATGTTCATATTGTCTACGTGTTTGTCCGCATTTCATTCCATATAGCATTGTCGGTCTTACAACTGTTCTATAGAATCTTTCTTTTAGCTTAAGGAGAATTTTGCGGTTACACAAAAACTTCAATACACTCTATCATTTCATTTACCAATCTCACCACCTTTTTGCAAAATTGATCCCAAGTATCTAAAATCATCTTTCTTGGATACCTCTTGACCAAGTAGATGTATTGTATCTTAATTATCATCTTTTACCCGCGAAAATTCATAATTCATATATTTCGTATTGCTCTTACTTATCGTGAATTCTTTAGACTCCAAAATGTTTCTCCACAATTCCAATTTCCTATTAACTTCATCTTTGCTCTCATAAATAAGCACGGTATCATATGTAAAAAACATACACCACGACACTTCCTCTTGAATATCTTTCGTTAGTTCATCAATCATTAAGGCAAAGAGATAAGGACTAAGAGCTGAACCTTGGTAAACACATACTATGATAGGGAAATACTTTGATGTTCCATTACAATTTTTCACACATATGATAGCTCCATCATATATATCGTTGATTGTATTAATATACTTTAATGTTACTTTTTTCTTCTCAATAGTCCACCATAAGACTTCTTTTGAGACCTTATCATATGTTTTCTCAAGATCTATGAACACATGTAAGTCTTTCTTCTTTTTCCCATGTCTTTCCATTAATTGTCGCATCAAGAAAATAACTTCTATGGTACATCTTGTTAGCATAAATCCAAATTGATTTATGAAAACCTTGGTCTCCCTTCTTAGGCGATATTCAATAACTCTCTCCCACAACTTCATAGTATGGCTCATGAGCTTGATGTCTTTATAGTTAGAACAATTTTAGATATCTCTCCCTTAATTTTTTTTAATCAACATATTTTTCCTTTGAAAGTTAAATACTTATTCCGAAATACTTAGATTTATTTAACAAATTAATTTATGTTTAGAAGATAAAATATCTTTTAATTATGTCACACTATGATAATATCCTTTTGATTAAATTATAAGGGGGAAAAATTTATTCGTGTTAATTAAAAAATAAGATAACACCATATGATGTTCTAAGTATATATTTCACTTAAATTTGAAAATAATCTTAATTGAGTTAGATAAAACTATTATAAGATTATGGACAACACTATGGATCATTACATTATTTTACTTTTCAACATCAACATCAACAGCACATTTAACCCAAGTTAATTAGGGTCAGTGGTATATAAATTCAATAATAAATCGAAGATAAAACAAAAGAAAAAAAAGTAAAATAAAATAAAAGAAGGGAGAAAATAAGAGGAAAAGAACTAAGACAAGGGAAACAAGTGGAACATAGAACTACTAATGAGTTTAACCCTCCACCAAGCTTATAGCTTTTCTCCACTCCGTTCTAAGACATACCGTTTGTCAATCTATATCTCACTCGATTAGGTTTTGTTTCACTACTTTTCCCTAGGTAAGTTTTGGTCGACCTCTACATCACTTTGCATCGAGCTCTTGATAACAAACTATTGTTCTTAAGGGAGCATCCAGTGGTCGTCTCATAACGTGCCCAAACCACCTCAATCCATGCTCCCTCATCTTTTCACATACTAGTACCATTGATACCTTTCGTCGAATATCCTCATTTCTTATCTTATCTATCTTCGTATATCCACACATCCACCTTAACATCATCATTTCTGCTACCCCTATTTTATGCTCATGTTGTCTCTGTGCTGGCAAGCATTCTGCTCCATATAACATTGTCGATCTTACAATTGTTTTATAGAATTTTTCTTTTAGCTTAAGGGAATTTTGCGATCACACAAAAGTCCCGATGCACTCCATCATTTCATTCACCCTACTCTAATTCTATGATTTACATCATCATCAATCTGACCACCTTTTTGCAACATTGATCCCAAGTATCTAAAAACATCTTTCTTGGGTACCTTTTGACCAAGTAGATGCACCGTGTCTTGATCACCATTTCTTTCCCCTGAAAACTCACACTTCATATACTCCGTATTGCTCTTACTTATCGTGAATCCTTTAAACTCCAAAGTGTTTCTCCACAGTTCCAATTTCCTATTAACATCATCTTTGGTCTCATCAATAAGCACGATATCATCTGCAAAAAGCATACACCACGACACTTCCTCTTGAATATCTTTCGTTAGTTCATTCATCACAAAGGCAAAGAGATAAGGACTAAGAGCTGAACCTTGGTGGACACCCCTGATAGGGAAACACCTTGATGCTCCATTATAGGCTTTCACACATGTTGTAGCCTCATCATACATATCCTTGATAACATTAACATACTTTAATGCTACCTTTTTCTTCTTAAGAGTCCACCATAAGTCTTCTCTTGGAACTCTATCATATGCTTTCTCAATATCTATGAACACCATATGTAAGTCTTTCTTCTTTTCCCTATACCTTTCCATTAATTGTCTCATCAAGAAAATAGCTTCCATGGTACATCTTCTGGCATAAATCCAAATTAATTTACAGACACCTTGGTCTTCATCCTTAGGCGATGTTCGATAACTCTTTCCCACAACTTCATAGTATGACTTATAAGCTTGATGCCTCTATAGTTTGAACAGTTCTGGATATCTCCCTTGTTTTTGTAAATAGGCACAATCATACTTTTCCTCCAAGCATCAGACATCTTATTTATTTGAATAATTCTATTAAAAAGATTGATCAACCATTTTATTGTCACATCTCCCAAGCTCTTCGACATTTCAATAGGAACGTCATCAGGTCCCAAAGCTTTATTATTCTTCATCCTCTTTAAAGCCTCCTTAACTTTATGTGTATTAATTCTGCGCACAAATCTTCTATTCAGATCATCAAAAGCGTCATTCAAATCCACCCCACTCTTGTCGTCATTCCCATTAAAAAGTTTGTTAAAGTAGTTTAGTCATCTTTCACTTACATCTTCATCCCTTATCAAAAGTTTTTTATTTTCATCCTTGATAAATCTAACTTGGGTGAGGTATTTATTCTTCTTATCCCTCATTTTTACAAGTTTGTAAATACCTTTCTCTTCATCCTTGTTCTTAAGATTTTTATATAAATAGTAAAAAACTTTGCCTCTAGCTTCCTGCACTGCTTTCTTTACATCTTTCCTCGCTACTCTAAAATTTTACAAATTCTCATCATTGGGACATTTATGCAATGATCTAAAGCATTCTTTCTTCTGTTTAATAGCCTATTGCACCTCTCCATTCCACTATTATGTTTCTTTTGTAAGAACTTTATTTCCTGTGCTTTCACCTAGCACCCTCCTTCCCACATTTTGAACACACATAGCCATCTTATTCCATATCTCATTAGCTTCTTCAGTAAACTCTCATGGTCCTTCACGTAACATGTTTTCCTTAAACTCTATTTGTTTCTCCTCCTTTAGCTTCCACCATTTTATCCTTGGGTTTTGAGACCTCTTCCTCAAATTAATAACTTTGTTGAACCTAACCTCTAGAACTATCAACTTAGGTTGTGTCGCCACACATTCTCCAGGGTAGACTCTACAATCAATACACGAATTTCTATCTTCCCGTCTAGCCATAAAAAAATCAATTTGACTACGATTTTGGCCACTATGATACATGATAAGATGAGACTCTCTTTTCCAAAAAAAAGTATTCGCTAGCATCAAATTACAGGCTAGTGCAATGTTCAAGACATCTTCTTCAGTCTCATTTCTTGTCCCATAACCAAAACTACCATGAATTCTATCAAAACCTCAGTTGTTTTTATCAACATGCACATTTAGATCTCCTTCTAGGGAAATCTTCTCCTTTCGTGGAATCTCTCTCAGAACCTCCTCCAAGTCTTCCCAAAATTGGTTCTTTTCATCTGATAATAATCCAACTTTTAAAATAAGATCCCCCACTACAAGATTAATCTTCATAATCTTATCGCCTTTCCTTTTGACATCAACAACTTTGTCTTTGAAACTTCTATCGATCATAATTTCAATCCCATTGCTACTCTTGGTTGTACCTGTATACCACAACTTGAAATCGGTGCCCTCCACTTCCTTGGCCTTTTCTCCAACCTACTTAGTTTCTTGCAAGCAAATACTATTCACTTTCCTTCTGGCCAAAACATCTGTTAACTCCCTCAATTTACCTGTTAATGTTCCTATGTTCCAGCTTTCTAATTTCATCCTAAACCCCTGGGCGATGTTTGTCTGCCACGCTCGTCCATCTGCCTGTTGGGACCCTTGCCTTTTTGTCACCAAATCCAGGTAAAGATGTCCATTCGACATTATTTTACTTTTACCAAGAAAAAATCAATTATTTAATTGTGACCCAAATTTGATATCATTGATTAAGTTAGAATAACATACATAAGTTAACACACACATGATTTTATAAATAATTGAAAGTATTTTTTTTTATAAGTTTACTTTCTATAAGTGTTTAAAAAGTTTTATGTGATTTTATAAGATGATTATAATAAAAATTAACAAACTTTCATGTAAAACTTAGTTCAAAACTTTTAAGGAAGAACTAAGTTTTAAAACATGATTGGAAGGGAAAATTTTACCAAAAATGATCAATTAGATTTTTAATATATTAGTTAACGATAAAGTTAATGAATATTTTACATTATTAACATGGTAATCAAATTTTATCACGTGTAAAAAAAAATCAAAATGAATTGATACAAGTAGCTAAAGATTTGAAATTAACTAGCATCATTTTCATTTTCATTAAAGTGGATTCAATTATTTCTAACATCACTCAAATTCAATTTGGTGAACAATTTTCCTAATAAAGATTATGTGGTGTCAAAGGACTAATTGATTAGTCAGAATGGAGTAAATTACTTTCATTAGTGTTCTAGCTTATTACCATATAAAAGCTCTTTACATTTATTACAGTATAAACTATTTATTTATTTTATTAAAAGTATTTATTATATTTTTATAACAATGTCATTAAATGATACTTTCTCAATAAATTAACTATTTAAAATAATTTTTCAACAAAATTTATATTAATTTATTTTCTTTCAACTCATTTTTTTATTAAATTGAACAAATCATTGATTTCATCAATAAATTTTAATTTTTATTTATTTATATCCATAACATCAATATAAAATATTCATCAATTTTATTAATAATTAATTTTTACCAAAAAAAAACTTAATTTGATCCTTCTTATTTTCCCTTGTAATCGTTTTTTTTCACGAGACTATATAAGGCTATAAGTAATAGTCTAGATATATTTTTGTGGAGAAATTGATGGTTAATTCATTTATTATTTGTTTAGCTGTTATTCTTCTCTTCCCCGAACCCGCAGGTGCAGGTGTTTTTATTCACCTCATTTGTTTTGTGCCCAGTTTCGAATCACGAATCAAAAGAACAAAGATTTGTTGAAGCATTTCACCACCCCACCAACAGCAACCCGGGAAAAGCTATAATATGTCTGTGAATTCGACCTCCAATAATTCGCCACCTTCAGGTTATGTTTGCTTCTATTCCTTTAACCCATTTCCATCAATTTCAACAAAACAAATTCGTTTTTTAAAGATAATCGCAACGAGTACCCCTGATTACTTTTGCACTACCAAGTTGTAATTTTTTGAATGATGGGTATTGAGAAAAAATGTGTCAGGATCCGGAAATGATAAGAAGCAGAACTGGGCCGCGTCACCTTCCACTGTTTTCAACCATTTTGCTACAAGTGGACTTTCCGTGGCGGTTGCAACTGCAATTACTCACCCTTTAGGTGCTTTGCTTCTCTACGTGTCCCTTTCAATTACTTTCTGTCAAGGGCTGTTTGGATATTAGTTTTGGTTTTCAAAGTTGTGTTTTTGTCTTTTTCACCTACATTGCCTTGTTGAATCAATTAAGTGCCATGATCCTGTTTTGTGCATACTTGCAAATTGAATTCGTTTATTTGTTTAGTGCAAACTGTAGATCAGTATAGAACTCCGTTTTTTTTTTTTCCTTTCTGGGTAGTTATGTTACACAAGACATACATGATACATGGCAGCAGATTGGTCCTTCAATTATACGATTAGTTTTGTCCTTCAATGGCCAATTTGATTTCTTTCTAAGGACCAAATTGACGCTGAAATGTGGCATTAGAAGGCCATTTTGATGTCATGTGTATCCTTTACAGATAGAGTTTGAGAGTGATTCACTTTTTGTGAAAAGCAAAGAAGAACAATAATAATACATATCCGATCTGATAGGCAAGTCAATGACGTGAGCACGAGCCAAGTACATATCCAATCTGATAAAGAGACTGGACTGTTACATGTCGGGTTATTGGTTCAACCGGTCGGATTGATTGGTCCGAGTTTAATAACACTGGTGCTACACATTTTTGCCGCTTTGCTAAAATTTATAATCTAAAATGCAATTGCATCTAAACTTTAGGCCTCCCTTTTGCCATCATCCATTACAAACATTTCCTATATGCTATAATCTTACTTCAATCTTGTTATGAACATTAGGCCTCAAGTTATAAACATGTTTGTGCCCGTTTGTTGTGAATACGAACATTTCCAATATAAAGGATAGAATAACTCAATTATGTTAAAAGTGTCCTGACAAAGTGTGCATAAACTAAACTGGATAAGTGTTACTATTTGGTGTTAGACTGTTTGAGCCTCTGCACCTTATCTCTTTGGAGGATTGATTTGATATATTTATAAATGATAGAACAATGTGATGTTGCATATATATTTTGAGGACTGAGTTAGGTGTTTATTCTATTATTTTGGGTGGCCAATCTTCACAAATGGCAAGCCATATTGGAAAATTTTTGAAGTATCAAATGAAGTCTACAGCTGTAATGAAAATTTTATCTTTAGATTGGTGAAGATTACATGAGATTGAGCCCTTGCATATGTTGAGAAGTAACAAATCATTAAAAATATCTATTTAACATGTTCCTACATACCATGCAGATGTATTGAAAGTAAGGCTACAAATGCAACTTGTTGGCCAGACAGGTCCTTTGAGTGGAATGGTAGTGTGCTGTGTACAACCTTTTCCTTTTAGACCTTAGTTATCACATTATAATACAAAACTTTAATGAGCTGAGCATTTGTTTAGGGAAAGTTATTTTTAAGCGCGGTGAAAAATGAAGGACCAAAGTCTTTGTATCAGGGTCTGACACCTGCATTAACAAGGTCATTTGTTTATGGAGGACTTCGCTTAGGCCTGTATGAACCCTCTAAGTATGCCTGTGATCTTGCTTTTGGCTCCTCCAATGTTTTAGTTAAAATTGCTTCGGGAATGTTTGCTGGGGCCATTTCGACTGCGCTGACCAATCCAATGGAAGTTCTCAAGGTGAGGTATCATATCTTTTAGTATTATATTAAATATTTTCTTCCTTTTTCTTCAAAATCATATTCCCACAATCAGGTGCGTTTGCAAATGAATCCAGACATGAGAAAGAGTGGACCGATTATAGAGCTTCGGAGGACTGTATCTGAAGAGGGAATCAAAGCTTTGTGGAAAGGGGTGGGCCCTGCCATGGCCAGAGCAGCTGCCTTGACTGCATCCCAGCTGGCTACATATGATGAAACCAAGCAGGTCAAATTTTAAAGTGTCTTTTTGTTTTTCTCTCCCCCCTTTTATTTTTGTCTTCGCTTTCAACCCTTTTATTGCCTTTTTATCATTTGTTTTATTTTCTTATTATGCAGATATTAGTAAGATGGACATCTCTTAAAGAAGGATTTCCTCTACATCTGATGTATGGCACTGCTGCCAATTTTATTTCTTTTTTACATCTTTTCTGATGCAAACTGATTCAAAGTAAATGGAATATGGTTAAAGCCAGAATATTGACCAAATCATGGGTGACATCTTTAGAATAATGAAGACTGAAGAAATTTGAACAAGAAATTTAAATTATTAATCTGAATAAATTAAATAAGAATTTGATTTAAAATTGATTTTATTGTGTATTGAAACTAAAGTACATATGTTCTTATGTTTGTTCATCTGGCAAACTGAAACAATATTTTTTCTAGATTGGCACACCATAGAACTCTGGATTAATTTGAACTTGTGCCTTCAAATTTTAACATTATTCTGAAATCATTTTTTTTTTTACCATTATCTTACCTAGCTTAAGTAATTGTGGTTTGTTCCTTATATAGCTCAAGCACTGTTGCTGGCATACTGAGCACCCTTGTAACTGCACCGATAGATATGGTTAAAACACGTCTCATGCTGCAACGAGAAGCCAAGGAAATTAGAATCTATAAAGGAGGATTTCACTGTGCATACCAGGTAATATTTTTTTTCTTCTTTTCTACCAGTCTTCTGCTTCTTTACCCAATTAGACATGGTTATATTGTTGCCCAATAGAGATTTATTTGTCATTGTTCAGACCTTCTTCACAAACTTTTGGCTGAATCCTGAAACAAAATTAAGGAAAGAGGCATTTTAATGTAATGATGATGACTACTTATTGTAGGAGGGTCTAAAGTACATGGCTCAATTTGGTCAAAAATGGGACATAGCTTAATATTATAGTGTTATGTGAAACAACTCCCTAACTTTCAAGTGCCAGATGTGAGAGACTAAAGGGATTTGGGAAATAAGATTTTTTAACTATTTCCTTGTGGAACTTGTAAAAAATAGAAAACTATTTCTTTAGTGGAGGCCATACTTATAGATCTAAAATAGTTTGCGTTTGGAAACATTAACAGCAATTGACCTTTAAATCAATTCATTCATGTGCCTGTGTATATTTAGTCTTCTATTAACTTCATTCCTGTGAGATTTATACTGTCTTTGTAATTTGATATGCTACCTTCATAAACTCTTTTTAACCAGGATTTTTGAAGCCAGCATTTTGGACTCCTGTAAAATTTTAGTTTATCTTACTTTGAAAGGTTGACTTTAGTTGATAACTTGGCACTGTGCCCTGCAAGTTCTATGCTACTTTCATGCATTCCTCCAGTATGGCTTGGCTTTCCTGATTCTTGTTTGTGGGAGAATAAGTATGCAGTGGCAGCTTATGTAATACCCAAAAGGTCCTAGATGAATGATTTGCATTGTATTTTGGTATAGAAAATTCTTGACCTCCCTCCCATGCCGTAATGCCCATAATGAAGAATGTTATTCAAGAAAGAGTGAAAGACACCGTCATAAAGTTATTTACCAACAAAAAGAAGAAGCCCTAAATTGATTCTCTCTCTTTCCCACTTCTCTGAACGGGCTTAAAGAATCAAAGTAGGATGAAATTATTTACTTTAATAGTTTGTAATAATAATAATAATGAAAGGCTTTCCCCTAACCATGAATATCATGTTTGCATTCACTATAAATTCCCATTGTTGTTTAATGGATTTCTCATGTTTGGTACCAGGTGCTGCTTACAGAGGGTCCAAGGGGACTTTACAAAGGGTGAGTTTATAGCATTCTTGCATGTAACTTGTCTGTTGGCTTTCTTTCACATCATCTAAAAACTTCTATAATTAATGACTTCTTGAGAATTATCACAAATCACAACTACTGTCCTTATGATTCACTAAAGTTACTTTTCTTGTCACTGCTTGGAGAATAGATACCATCAGACGCACATAAAAAACTCAACCTGCTCCTATTTTTGTTGGGGGCTGGCTGCTTGCGTAACTTTGTTTGCGTATTAGTTTATTTATTTGTTACCTTTTGTCAGGGGCTTCGCAATATTTGCAAGACTAGGGCCACAAACCACAATTACATTTATATTATGTGAGGAGCTAAGGAAATATGCTGGATTGAAGGCAATCTAGTGACAGGAATCTCCACTGGTAGCTATTGCCTACACCAACTAACCATTATGATTATTGAAATGCTGGAGAACTAATCCTTTTGCAAACAAAATCCCTGCCCAGTTGGGGGAATTATTTTTGGTAGTTATTCTCATTATTTGCACCAGTGATTCGAGGTGCAATCCCTGGTGAACCAGACCACATTTTTGGAGGTGCAATTTATGCAAACGATATTAATAGATTCATTACTCTAGCATGCAGTTGCCATGGATTTTTCCCCCTCCCTTTTCCCATTTACTGCAGTGTGGTCCTGGCCAGTTAGAGACGCAGGATTGTTGTACTTCCAACCTGTATTACTACCACCATTGTATTAACAAAAGGGTATTGATTGTTTCCGTATGCGTGATTTTGATGTGAAGATGATTTTTCTCAGCTCAAATAGTGATTCTTATCTTTTTGGTTCTTGTTTTGTATTCAATGCTGATAAGCTATTTAATTGCTGGGAGTTTTGGTCGAGTGAGTTCATTTTTTGAGAAATTGTGTCAAGATACAGACTCGTATGTATAACTTGACAGAAATTCTGATTGGAATTTTGGGTGCATCCAACTCATCTAATTTTTGAGGAAGTTTCTTTCTTTAGTCTGTTTTCGGGTCGTAGTGTTTAGTAATGATATTACGTCCCTCTCAGTTACCAGTGTAAAGCAGATGATGCCTCTGACTCACGATTATACTCTATATATTAGTATGTCGTACTATCAAGTTTCTTCTGCGTATACTCTGAATAATGATATTGACGGCTTTATTTTGCGTCTGATATAATACGAATAATGTTGTGACTAACTTTCTCTAAATTACCAGGACAAAATAATGTTTTACCAAATAAACTGTTTGATTTTTTTTCTTTTCTTTCCATTTGACTTAAATTTGAATGTTTAATTTTTACATAGTATTAGTGTAAAAACAATTACATTGTCTGCTAATAAGAAATTATTGTTACTATGACTTTTGCATGCACTATAGTAAAAGTCGAATTTATGATACATGGTGGTTTAAATGAATTTATGATACATGGTGGTTTAATGATTGGATAATAATATAAAATATTTTATATTGAATAAAATTTAATATAATTATTCCACTAAAAAAATTAATATAATTACTTATAAACAACTAACTAATATTTTGAATAAAATGTTAGAACTGTTTTATAACTCAATTGTAAAACAGTTTTAATTCATTTTTTTAAATGTAGTAGTTTTCTTATTTTAGTTGTAAAATAAATTATTAGATTTTTTTTCTTAATTACTCATTTGGTGTTATGGTCACTTATTATTGTTGTCATTGTTTTGATCATTATTGTTATTTTCATTATCATCTTTCCTATTTCTATCACTTTCTCATTCATTGTCACTACCATTTATCATCATCATCATCACAAATTTTATTACCACTAGTTAAGCCTTGTGGTCATTGTCAATGTTAATGTCATTGTTATTACAACCTTTAGCCTTTGCTATTATCATTATCGCTACTACAATACTATCACTCATATCAAGGATACCAATAATGTTATCGTCACCATTAAAAGTTCATTATCACTTATGTTGTCATCGTGACTATTATCTCGTTATGTATCACAAGATGATATCAAATTATAGTCATTGTCAAAATATTATTGTCATCATTATCATTATTGTTAGCACAACCTCTAGTCTTTGCTATCATCATCATCATCATTACCACCAATCATATCATAGGCATCACTAACGCTACCACCACCATTTTTAATCCAATATGACTACTATTGTCATTCCTATCATAGAAATCATTATTGTCACAATTATGTGTCACTAAATGTGGTTGAATAATTTTTTTTTATTGATGTGATAAAAATTCCGTATTTAAATTTGACTATTAAAATAAAATAAAAATGAATTATATTATAAAATTAAATATATGTTTTAAATTTTAAGAGTTTTTAAACTTAAATCTGCAATGCTCCAGATCAAGCCAAAGTAACAATGTTTTTTGTATTACACTTACTAGCATGAGGTGATGTTTTGTATTGTTAATATTATTGCAATTAATTTGCGTTATCACTCAACACAAATAAAATCATAAAATTTTATAAGTTTTAATAAATTTTAACTAATAAAAAAATGTGTTCCAAAAAATATGTTGCAAACATTAAGTGCATTAATTTTCAAAACTTAAAAAGCTACTACCTTCATTTTTTATGTATCTTTTAAAGTTTTTTTATTTATAAAATCAATAAATATAATATTTTATTTATTCTAATAAAATTATTGATTGAATTTCCTAATTTACTCCTTTTTTTTACTTCACAATAAATGCATGTGTACACAGAAAAATTATTGCTAATTACCCAAAATGAGATAAAAGCAAATATATCTTGATAAAGAGGTTCCTCGATTAATTAAAGATAAGAAGACAAAACAATGATATAATTAATAAAAAGTGATTAGTATGATTTTGAAATTTACAAATGATAAATAAATAAATAAAAATTCTCCAAAAATCCTACAATTAAAAAGGAATAGAGAGACTTAACAACACCATGTAATGTAGGCCGTGTGGTAGGCTAGGGCCGTGTCAAACTCGTCTAGCTAATGTTTTTCTCTTTAGGGGAAATTGGTTTGGCTGTTAGTTGATCAAAAGGGCAAACCTTGGGTGCACCTCATGATTAGTAAATATTGCAAGAATGGTAATGTCTAAGTGTGCTTTGGACTGAAACTACACAGGTTGTGAGGAATGGAGTGTAGCACAATCATTAGAAATATATTCAGTTCTTTGATTTCTAGAGTTTGGATAGTCTCAATTATTCATAACTTGTGTGAAGGGAATTTCTGTGTGTATATTTTTAGCAAAGTTAGGAGCTTCTTGACAAGAAAGGTTCCAGCGTGTTCCAACTAGCAAATTTTGTAGGAGTTGCTCGTATGAGGTTATAGTTTTTGTTGTTTTCTTGTTTTTTTTTTTTTTATATATTTCTCACGGAATAGAAAAACAGTAGGGGGATTTAATACTCTTCTGTCCCACTAATTCATCTTAATCTGAACTAAATTTGACTAGTGAGAAGTGTAATAAGAAAAGGTAACGGTTTGATGGGACAGTTTGCTCATTCTGCCTAACTCGTACTTCCTCTTTCTCTTTTTATTTTTAACTAAATTTAAGCAATTTTGTCTATAATGACTATTTTTAAATAGTTATCAATACATATATATATATATATTATTTTCATTTAAAATATATTAAAAATATGTACATAATAAATATGACTAAATTAAGACACTTCATAACATTAAATCAAAACATCAAAAAATAAAATTGGTTGAAAAAGAAAAAAATAGAAGAAAAATTTGAATTATAAAGTCTAAAAGATATTAATTTATTAAGTTAAGAAATAACTGATCAAATCATCGTATTGGTTAAAAAAATGAAAATCAAAATAATTATAACTAATTTTGTTCAGATTAAAGAAAGCAATTAACTAAATTAATTTGAACCAATTTTAATTAGTTTAATTTATATTATGAAATTCGTCAGACCAATTAGTTAGTAGTTCCATCAACACTTCTACTTATGGTACACAAGCTCTTACACTTTGTTTGACAGAAGTGAAATAAGTGAGATATTGAGAGGAGATAGGGAAAATAGAGTGAAGATTAAAAAATGGAGTTCTTTCGTTGAGGTGAATTACTGCATGTACTGTGTCGTGTTGTGCAACCTTCGACGTGCATAATTAGTTGAAGCACAAATTTGAATATAAACATAAGTAATGAATGCACATCAAAACATATAACTAGTGAGAAAGAAAATCGAAAGACAATGGGTCTCACATGAAAAGTTTCACGTTGAAAATTGTGAGAAGTAGTTGAAAAATGAGCACAATGTACATATTAAAATTTCACTACCTAAAATATCCCTCTTTGTTTCTTCACTCGTTTCATTCTTGCACGCCTGACCATCACGCCACACTTGATCATGCTTCTCAAATTTGCTCGACAGTGACGTCAATGTGCTTTACCAATTCGCTCCATTCTACTACCAATTGCTTCAATTTGGACCACTAAGGTAAATGGTGTGATTAGTTCTCATTTCCCCTTTCATAATCAACTAGTTTTTGCTTCTTTGAGTTGATAAATGACTTTCATTTTGTGCATTGATAATAATTGATCTTGTTGAGTTGTATAATTAATTTTGTGTGTTATGGTGTGGATTGATAATAGATTTTTCTTGATGATAATCAATTTACCTAGATGCTGACGGTCTCAATTATGAACTTTTTAAAAATGTCATGCGAATTTTATTATTCCTCTTTATAATTAATTATATCCACTTTTTTTCCTACCCTAATGAAAGAAAATATTTTCTTTTGACTCACAATTGATTATTGTATTTTTCTCCATTGTATCAATACATAAATGAGTGTCAACTTATATCCATAGATTTTTGTAGTTTAAGTTGTGAGTTGTTGGATTGCAAATAATATTTTTATTTTTAGTCCCATTTCTCTTATCTCCTTCCGTCTCAAACAAAACAAACTCATAATTTTTTTTATAAAATATGATTTTAATTTATCTATTTTTTGATTATATATATATATATATATATATATATATATATATATATTAGTTCTTATACATTAATTTTGCTTAATTTAATCTTTGGTTTTTAGAAAAATAATGATTTACATCTCTCATCACATATTATTTTCACCATGAAAAAAGACAAAAATCATTATTTTTTTATAAATTCACGAATTAAATTGATGAAAATTAGAGACTAAAATCAAGTCTCATATAAGAATTAAAAATATATTTTACTTATTTTTTTTCTTCAATTTCACCTTTATTGTTATTAAACTAAACAACTAAACAAACTAAAGAATAGTTTGTGATCGAGATACTTTAAAGTTCCACCCAAAAATAAAACACTTTAATTATAATGGTTAAAGAAAATTAAATTACTCAACATTTCACTTTATTTTTTTATCTATTTCTTTTATTTCTCTCTCTTCCTATTTCCACCTATCCTTTATTTTTATTTTTTTAAAGTAAACCTATGCTATTTCTTTCCTCTTTAGTCAAGCCCCATCGCTTACGCGATAAAACTGTGTATAAATTATTACATCCATATTTTTCATCTGTTCAATAGCCTGCTTAATTGATTATGTAATCAATTGTTTACAGTAACTCACTAGTAGTATTAGGTACAAAACTTAGAAAAAAGTATTCGATTGCCAACCAAATGCAGAAAATGATTAGCGTTGAGATTGCATTTACATTATATTAGATGTTTTGATTAGGAAGTTGAGTGAGAATAAAGATTGAAGAATGAACACCCACCCCACCAGCAGCACCCACTACGGCACCACCACAAGCACGAACAAGGCCAGTTCTTTAACAGCTGTAAGTGGTGGCATCTTCGTAAATTCCTCCCACAATCAAGCCCTTACTCAACCCCCATTCATTATTAATTACCACTAATAATTATCACAATCCTATATTCTAATTTCTAAATTATACCATTTTTGTTAGTTAACTGTTAATCAGAGTATTGGTTAAAAAATTTAAAATAAAAATATTTTTATTAGAAGACAAAAAATTATATTATTTATGGTTTTTTTAAAATTCTTTTATAACTTATATAATAAATATTTTTTTACTTTTAATTTATTATCTAATGTCCTAAAACATAATTAACAACATCTTTATTATTATTTATATTTTTTTCACATGTCGTTTTCTTATGAGACAATCATGAGACACTATAAAACACTAAACATTAACATATCTTTCAATGAAGATTCTAACATTAGTTGATCACATTGTGAAGAATTATCCTCTTTCCTAGACCGAATCCCCCCGTTAGTAATTATAATATTATTATTACTATTGTTATTATTGTCTATGTATGAAATGGAAGATCTAAGTTTGGCTTTGCCATCCCCTATTTCCCTGCGACCACTCCAATCCAAACCAAATCACACGACACGTATAGACACACAAATTTTTTGAAGCTACGCGCCAAGATTTTAGAGCGTGAAAAAAGCAGCATAGCAGAAGAAGAAACAGAAGCAGAAGAAGAGAGAGTGTAGCACAGAGAGACAAACACAGAGAAAGAGAGAGAGAAGCATTGGTTGTTATTAATGGCGGAGGGGAAGGAAGAGAGTAAATCTAGCGAGGAGAGCGTGAAGCTGTTCGTAGGTCAAGTGCCGAAGCGCATGGCGGAAGACGAAGTGCTTGCAATGTTCAAGGAGTTCGCTTTGGTTGACGAGGTCAACATCATCAGAGACAAAGCCACTCGTGCCTCCCGAGGTAAGTAACTAACTAGTAACCGTTCCCAGACTCAAATTCGAATTCCTCGTACTTCATTGTGCGTTGTGACATGCTTCAGATTTGTGGTTTGTTTGGTCGCAGGTTGTTGCTTTGTAATTTGTCCGTCCAGGGAAGAAGCGGATAAGGCGGTCAATGCCTGTCATAACAAGAAAACGCTCCCAGGGGTGAGTGAGTGGGCTTCGGTCACGCACGCATCTTCATTCTTTGCTTTTCAGAACGTTCAAAGTGGAATGGATTTTTTTTCTTCTTTTAATCCTCCCGTATATCAGGAAAATATGACCTTGATTAATCCGGAGTTTAGCGAGAAAGTAAATGAAGCCTGACCAAGAATTGTTTCCATCAAAGATGGAATTGAATGTTTTGAATCCTAGTTTGGAATAACAGAATGAGTGACTGCTTCTATAAAAGTCGCTGATGCTGACCACCACCACATCTTCATTTGCCAACTACATCTCTCTATTTTTAGTAATTTGTATCTATCTAGCACTTGTCATGTTTGTATTAGAGCAACCTACTCACACTGTTATGGCTTAACTAAACACCTAATATTATTAGGGTAGGCTTCAATCCATGATAACATTGAGAGATATAATAGAAATACAGATACTGGGTACACCAGAAAAAAAAATTAAGGATTTATTTTATAGTGTACTTTTATAGTCATGATATATATGCTATTTGAAGTTGAAGGCAATCATGTAAATATTAAAAATTGTTCCGAGATTATGACTAAACAGTTCAAATCTGTTTTCAGAGTTGTGGTCCGGTGAGCAATACATGTTTGTGATTTAGGGAATTAATGTTTGTTGTTGTCTGTAAACTGAAAAGGTAAAAATAAGCATTTATGAATTGACAATGATCTCTCTTTTTAGAAAATATGCTTTAATGCATCATTGATATTTTCTGATCTAGGAATTATTAACTAGTGGAGGTCCTTCTGTACCGTGCTCCACTTTCAGGTGGTTGCTTAGGCAATTATCCAAGCTAGGCTTCTGCTTATGTAATATATTTCCATACTTGACTATCCACAGTTTTTTCTGGATGACTGCAATTGCTGACATTATTGACATATTTGCTTAATAACTATGGTGTGATGATATAGTACTATTTCCTAATTGGGAAGCATCCTATTTTTTTTGTGTCCAATTCAGGCATCTAGTCCATTGCAAGTGAAGTATGCAGATGGCGAATTGGAAAGATTAGGTGTGATACATCTTCCTTGTTGTAGTTAAATATTTTGTTCAGTTGAATGAAAAGGTCCTCTTTTCACTTCAGGACATGTTTATTGTGCCTTGGTAAATAATATTCTGTTGTCTTTGTATCCAGAACACAAACTCTTTATCGGCATGCTTCCAAAGAATATTTCTGAAGATGAGGTCTCTGATCTTTTCTCAAAGTATGGAACTATAAAAGATTTACAGATTTTAAGAGGTTCTCAGCAGACAAGTAAAGGTGCCTAATGTTACAGATGAAGCTATCCTTTATTCCCTTTGAGCATCGTAGCTTCTTAATAGCAAAGCTTTATGCGTAGCTGTATTCCTTTGTGTAGGATGTGCATTTTTGAAGTACGAAACGAAAGAACAGGCCCTTGCTGCTCTTGAAGCAATCAATGGAAAGCATACAATGGAGGTTGGTGTTTGTTAAAACCATCACCTGAATACTTGAAACATCAACATCACCTTTAACCCAAGTTACACCTGAATACTTGAAAATATATATTTATTTGGTTATCGGTACTAGTGGAACCGGTGTGTAATATTATGATTGTTTTGGAAATTTCCATTGATTACTAATAAATAGGGACCTGATTTCCAACTCAATTTTTTAATCCTTCTCTTGTTTTGGAAATGTAGAGCTGATTTTGAGCCCTGCAATTTTATTAAATAAGAAACATGCCCCAATTTGGTTTGTGTAAGATAATTTTCTAGGCTTAGGATTGACTTGATATTTATATGACAGGCTTGAACTGAATCCAAGCTCGGAAAAGGAGAAAACTCAAGCTCTGGCCTCTGAGGCCTACTATATGTTTGCATTAAATGAGTCCAAGATGAATAGAGCTCAAACTTGGGATTGTTATACATACACACTTGTGCACATTGTCAATCAACGTATATAACGTGATAACTATACAGAAGCAAACATGGTTGCAAAATTGGATCTTAGTGGAGTTACACATGCATCTCATTCATTCAAAACTAATTGGCATAGGATTTACTTAAAATTTACATTTTCCCAGAAACTAATGTTTCAGTAAGTTGACTAATGAAATACTAGATTTCATGTTGACACCTCATTATTTTATGTTAACACAACTGTGGAACTTTTTTTTTTCCTGGGTGGTTAATATGTTTGCTACTCATACATGATGAAAATTGTCAATTAAGTTGCTAACTCAACGATTATATAAATTCAGACAATTGCAGTCTGATGCTTATTTTTCCTTCTACAGGGTTCAAGTGTTCCTTTGGTTGTTAAATGGGCAGATACTGAAAAGGAAAGACTGGCTCGAAGGGCTCAAAAAACACAGTCCCAAGTTTCTAATGCGCCACATGCTGATCCTCAGCACCCCTCATTATTTGGAGCCTTGCCAATGGGTTATGTTCCTCCATATAATGGATATAGTTATCATGTTAGTTCTTCTATAATGCACTATTACAATACCTAGCATTTTTCCCCCTTAATTCAGGGAACTTTTCTTCAGTATAATCATGTCATCCTATGAGAAATTATTACATTTATGGATTAATGCTTGTTACTTTTCATGCCTAACATCTTGATGGAGGTATATGTTTGAATAATCATGTTTTCTCAATAGGCTCCTGGGGGTTATGGGCTCATGCCATACCGTTTTCCACCAGTGCAGAATCAACCAGGTTTCCATAATATGAACCAAGTAAATGCAGTGAGGCCTGATCTTGGTCACAGTATGAACCCTAGAAATTATCCTGCGCCTCCTGCAAGTTACATTGGCTCTTATCCTGCTGTTCCAGGAATACAGCATCCAATTGTATATCCCAGAGGTATTGTAAGTCTGAGGCCGATGAGTAGTTCTCCTGGTTCTGTTTCACCTGCAGGTGGGAATAGCAACTCTTCATCTTCAGGTGCCAGTAAAAGTTCCAGTGGTCAGATTGAAGGTTTTTATCTATATCTTATATTTGTGTATTCTGTGTATAGATAACATGCATGCATGTGTGTAAACATATAATAGGCTTTTTCCCATGTCTTTCCTCAGAGCAGGAAATGTTAGTTTTGTTGATAATTCAAATTCTGTTAATTATTTTAATTTCTCTGGCTTAGGACCACCTGGTGCCAATCTATTTATTTATCACATACCTCAAGAATATGGAGACGAAGAGCTCACAACTGCATTTCAACCGTTCGGTAGAGTTTTGAGTGCTAAAATTTTCGTTGATAAAGTAACGGGAGTAAGCAAATGTTTTGGTAAGCCTGTGTTAGATCTTTTAAAGTGTTAATGAATTTGATGAATTTTTTAATGGAGTTTGTATCTGACAACTTTGATTTGCAGGGTTTGTTAGTTATGATACTCTAGAAGCTGCTCAAGCTGCCATTAGTACGATGAATGGTTGTCAATTAGGTAGCAAGAAATTAAAGGTTCAGCTTAAGAGGGATAACAGAGTAAGATTTACTGATGAAGATGGATTATAGAAAGTTGTATAATTCTCAATTCTCCTGACCCATCAAATGTCAATACAATTTGTAATTTTCTGTAACATGAAAATTCATTTAGACATTGATTATTAATTTATTGATTTTTCCCTCAGAAAGCATATTGATTATATTATCAGTTCATTACTTAATTGGTTTAATCATCCGAGAGGATTAGAGGATCGTTATTTTGGGTCTCGTAGATACCAAACAATAGTATGTTTGTGTATTACGCTTAGTTCACTGCAGTTTCTTTCAGTGTTTACCATGTAGGAAGCATGAACTATTGTTTACACCTCCTATTATTTGCTCATTATTTCCAGCAGGATCAGGCTGTCACAGTAGTAAGTAGTTGGTGGTGCCGGGGATTTGGGTTGACGGGTTGGTAAATTATTATTATTATTATTATTTAATGTTAATGCATGCAGGTTAAGGAATATTTAAGGTTAAATTAGTTTATTAGTTTATTAATTTATTTTTTATTTGTTTAAGATTTAATTTGATCTTCTAATTTTTATAATCGATTCAATTTGATTGTATGGTCTAAATTGAACCAATAATATTAAGAAATCGCTTTTTGTAATGGTTTAAAAAAGTCACATTTAGATGGTAGGATCAAATTTAGACAACATGATCACTCAAAATAATTTAAAAGTCACAACCAAATTAAATTGATTTTAAAAATTAAATTACCAAATAATTGAATTCAAAAAATTTAGAGGATTAAATTGAATTAATTTAAAAATTATAAAATCAAATTGAAAAAAGTATCAAATCAAACATTAAAAATAAATTAAAAGAAAAAAAATGATTTAATCAATATTTTATAAAAGTAAAATAGTATTGCATTTGGACTAAAATATCCTTCTTTAATGTCATTGTGTTTGTGATACATTATTATTGTTATAATCATTATTAGATAGGGGAAAAGGTTAAAAAATAATCATAATGATATTTTAGTTAGAGTGAATACAGGTCAGATTAACGAGATTAACTTGAACCAGCCAAATTGAATTGAAATAAATAATAACAAATTGAGTTAGCAGTTCAAGTTAAATTTTTCATTTTTTTAATCAAGCCAATTTGTGTCAAGTCATGATTAAACAAAATGAAAATCTGATCTGACTTGGTTATATCATTCTATATCATAATATTAATAAAATAAAGAAATGCTACTACTATACTCTTAGATACACTTTTTTAAGACACTATTTATAATTGACTAAAAGTATTTGAATTATAAGATTGTATGAATCTTCCTAATGAACCTGTCTTATTCATAATTTTGTAATTTTTAATAAATTTTTAGATTCAGGAGTGTGATGTTAGCCCTCTTCTAAAATAAATGTTGATTACTTGTGATTTATTATTATTTTTTTGTTGTTGCTAAAATCTACTTTTTAATTAGGCTTGAATGTGATATTTTTATGGAAGAGCTTTGAGGTTCTTGACTTTTTTTTTATAGTTAAAATAGTATTAATGTTCTAATCCTATAATCAGGGACGAAGTCAACATTTAATGTTAGGACCCCGATTATGTAAATAAAAAATCGTACAAAAAATATATACACATAAATTTTTATATATAAAATCTTGATAATATGATGGCTAAAAACATTAATTATATGAATCATCTAGCAAAACATGGAACGTTTTTCTTGTATGTCACAAAATTTATTTATAATTGAACTTACACAATTTTTTTTTTTTGCAAATTGCCTTTTAATGTATACTAAAGACAACCATTAAAGGCAATCATTCAAAAACTCAGTGAATGATGGTAAAATAAGAGTGGAGTATGTGGTTTTGATTGAAAACAAATTAAGTATACTTTGATACAATTAACTCAGAAAAAAAAATACACTAAAGGTCAACTACCCACATATAATATTTAAAGTATAAAAGATAATAAAATTTTATATATTTTTTAATATAGGATAAAATCTTATCTATTAAATAAAATTTGATAAAAATATATATCCAATATATAAAATATAAAAGTGGACAATTTTTTTTTAATAAGATAAAGATTTTTTTTCCTACATGATAAAGATTTAATTGATATAATTCATGTCATCCTTTTCAATTATTTTTACAGTTGGTTAAATCTCATCCATTAAATATAACTTGATAATTTGTTGAAGGAAAAGCAAAATTTTTGCTCGATTGCACGCATGCTTTAAAATTCTGCACCACTGCACAAGGGAATGAATAAATAATATTTGATTTATCATATAATATAAATATTTGATTTAAAGTCAGGGAAGGCCATGGCCACCCTCCCTTGAACATGGCTCCGTCCCTGCCTATAACAGGACATTGAGTGAATGATGAATATTCGTATACTAGTAGAGTATTAGGTCAGGAAAAATGGACTTGACTCTCTTTTTTTGTTCTCATATTTTTTCTATTTTTTCCCATTTCTATTGGGTAACTTGAGAACTAATTCAACTAGGCCTAAAACTAAATGGAATTGGATTAAAAAAAAACTCAGAACCAACCCAACCTCATACATTAGCATTATGTCTAATTCGGGTTTTTTCGCTTCAAAACCCCATCCGAACCCACCATGCGCACTTTTAGTTTTAGTTTTTTTTTTTCACACTTTTAGTTTTAGTTTTATTAAACATCAATATTTTTTTTAAAAAATGAACATAAAATATATGGAACGAAGACAGTATTGAATTGTTATGATTAATAATGAAAAACATAAATAAGGTGTAAGTTCAGACCCTCAAAACATTACTCCTTCCATTTCTTTATAATAAATAATTAAATAAAAATAAAAATTATACAAAATTAACTTTATATCATCATTAATTTATTTATAATTTTTATTATTCACCTTTAATATTATAAAGAATATAAATGAAAATAAATAATTAATATTACATTAAAAATTTAAAATAATAATTAATTTGAGATAATTTGTTTATACAACAGTTATAATAAGACAGAATGAATAATAAACTAAAAAATACAATTAGCAATTGTGCTGTAATAATAACTTCTCATTTAAACTAGTGATCACTTATGTGAAATGTCATTAAACAACTTGTGTGGTTGGAAAAAATACTTCAGGTCCTAAATAGCAATTTTTCTAAGGAAGATATTTTTTTAAAGAAAAATAGTAAAAATAAGTAACTCAATGTTCTTGATAAGTTAAATAAGTTAAAATATCGTGTCATGTTCTTGATAATTAATAATCTCTTCGCTATTGGCGGCTGCTTGTTGGAGTTTGGGACGTCCACTTGCGGCTTTTACGTATGCATTCAGTGACTGACTCCACCAAAATTAGGTTAGATTGCAAATCTTTTGTACAGTACAGATAAGATATTTAAATAAACTAACAAATCATTTTGTAATTATTGAATTTGTTAAAACAAATTCCCGCAAGTGTTGCCATATTTAAAATATTAAACTTGTCTATTTTCTTTTAAAAAATATACTCCATAGTGATACCTCTAATATTTAACACGTCCATAGCATAAAAAATATAGTGATTCGCTTAAAAATTTAGCAGGAAAAAACCAAAATATGGTGTAACACAACCTATCAAAACTAAAATATTGTGTATATCTAATGCCTAGAAATTATGAAAATTCTGTTCAGTTTTCTATTTTATAGGTGACTCACTTAAATGTGTAACTACACACTTAATGATACTGCATTAAAAAAACACACAATGCTATTTTTTTCACTTCCTTATGCTCTGCTACGGGAAGTAATGCTAATTTCTTTTCTTACAGTTCCTAAACTCCTTTTTGTATGCTATTTTTTTGTGTACTCTGATAATTATCCTTAAATATATTTTGATGATAATTCTTTGAGTAATGCTTTCTACATCAGTTTTTTTACTAATACATCCAGCATATATAATATAATACTGATTTTGTTATTCTCGTAATTCGTGAGAACAAATCTGAACCTTATGAATTCATAATTGGTATGAGTTAAAAAAAATTTAAAATAATTTTCAAAATAATGGCCCAAACAAGTGTTAAATTTATGACATTTTAATTATAAGCAAAGTGTTCTAACTAAATGAGTTACTAGATCATTCATACTAAAAGCTAATTAATATTATTATATATAACATTACAAATTTAATGCATATTTAATACACATAAATTTACATAATAATTTTTATAACAATTAACTTTTATCTAATAAATAATTTTTTACATTTATAAATTTCTAAAGTATATGAACTTATGATTTTATAAAATTAAACTTTCTAATATATAGGAACCTAATATTTTTTATTCAAACCTATGATTTTTAATTAAAAATTTTATTTTAAATTTATTGTTATAAAATGTGCATTATATATATATATAATATTATTTGATCAAAATTAATTTTAGAATAATAAATTTAAAATAAAAATCATGATTTAATTAAAAATCATAGGTTTGAATAAAAAATATTAGGTTTATATATATTAAAAATTTTAATTTTATAAAATCATAAGTTCATATACTTTAGAAATTTATATATGTAAAAAAATATTATTAGATAAAAATTAATTGTTATAAAAAATATTATGTAAATTTATGTGTATTAAATATGTATTAAAATTTGTAATGTTATATATAAAAATATTAATTAACTTTTAACATTAATGGTTTAGTAGCTCAATTGGTTAGAATATTGTGCTTGTAATTGAAAGGTCATAGGTTTGATACTTGCTTGAGTCATTTTATCAAAAATTGATTTTAAATTTTTTTTAACTCATACAGATTAAGAATCTTAAGGCTAGGATTTGTGAACCTTACAGATTATGAGAAGGGAAAAATCGATATTACACTATACATACTCTTGGGTGTATTAAAAAAATGACTGGTGTAAGAAACATTACTCTAATTCTTTTTCTTTTGTATTCATTGGTCCTGATCTAATTCTTTTTCTATACATTGGTCCTGAATGGCCCATTAGTCCACGATTTATGTAGGGTAGATATGGGTCTACCAAACTAAACCACTCATTTACGTTGGGTATTGCTATTAGCACATACTAAATGACTATCAAGTATTAATTTTTTTTTTGTTTGACAAAATTACCTCCAATATTTGACATGTCCATAGCATAAAAAATGACTTTTAAATTTGGGAACTAAAAAATCATTTTTAAATTTTAGAGACTACAGTAATCTTTTAGATTTAAGGAACTAAAAAATTATTTTAAATTTAACCCAAATTTGAGGAATCATTTAAAATCATTGTCTCAAGTTCATGTAGCAATTGTTGACGCAACATCTGTTAGTCACGCTAGCTATTTTCTTAATGTGTCGTTAGTGGATAGAGACTAAAAATGAGATATTTTTAAAAATTATAAGGACAAAATAAAATAAAAACAAATTTATCTCAAATTTCAGAGACTAAAAACATACATGAGCTAAGATTTTATGTTTGTTTTTATTATTAACTTATTTTTGGAATAAATTAAAAATATCCAAACATAAATTATACCACTTCAAAATTAATTTTAATTAATATTAATTTTACACATGATACACATTTAAGGAAAGTTAAGATAATTTATTATCTTTTATAGATTTATTATATATATTGAGTTAAACAGACATGCAATATTAACTAATTTTGAAACTATGATTGATATAACTTTTAGAAAATTATATATGATAAAGAAAAGTTTCTATTGCTTAAAAATCATGATGCCTAATAATCATAAATTTTAAGAGAATAAATATGCCAAGTTAGACGAGACTTCGATAGACCTATTATTTCCAGTAGGTAGGTCTATAAAATAGTTTAATAAACTCTATTCAATGCTTAAAGTCTATTAAATAGATTTTAAAAAATAATTACGTATGACCCTTTTCATAAAGGAGTCAAGCATTAGGCAAGTCAAGCCACACATTTTTAATAGGCTATCTTGCCTATGTCCACTCTTAATTTTGAATATCATGATTCATCTTTAAAAATATCAATGAAATGTTTTATCCTTATACAACATTACCAAATGATTTGCATTTTCAATATAAAAAGATAATTATGTTTGTTATAAAATGCTATTCTGTTCTCATTTTTTGGTTTAATCAAATAAGCAAAAACAAACACTAATTTTTCTTCAACTTCTTGTTCTCTTAGTTCAATTAACAATTTAAAAATCGATCTATTTCTTTTACTCCCCCGCCCCCATCTTACGTCTTTATATCTTATTGCTTTCATCTCTACTTCACACATTGAAACAAAAACTTAATGTGAGTGTTGGTTCATTTCTTTGTTTTATCTTATGGTTTGTTTGGGACAATAGGAGAGGGAGGAATGGAAAACTCCACAATGTTCTTCTTTACTTAGTTTGGAACACTTCAAAAAGAGAAGGGGGAAAAAAGTAGGAGCAACACATTTTAATAATCCTTCCAAATTTGAAGAGAAAGGGGAAAGAAAGCTTATTACAATGATAAAATATTCAAATACCTTTGCATTTTTTTTATTAAGGATGTTTATGTTATATATATATATGTATGCTTCCTTTCTTTCTTTTCTCTTTTCTACCCAACCAAAGTAGAAGAAACAAAATTTCTTAAAATCATCTTACTTTTTTTGCACCTATTCCTTCCTTTCCTTTTCCTCTCTTTTCTAAACAAACATTTCATTAGTTTTTCTTTATGCTTTCGGCTTTCCCCCCATCCTTTCTTGCATCGAGTTGGATTATAGGCTTTAATGATGAAGTAATATGGAAATAAGTCAAAAAGTCTCTAGAAGTAGTCCAAGATTTTTCTACCGCTACGTTTCGTGCAGCCCATAAATTTGCTTTACACTCGCAGTATCCAACACGGAATTACGCAAACTTGTACATGTAACATAATCAACGTAACATCCAAAGGATTTGCTTAGTATTACAAGAGAAATATCGCATAAGTGATGAGATTTATTGTTACATATGTGTCTAAAGCTATGTTTTGCTAAATTAGAATTAGACCATAAGATTTTTTGCCCCGAATCTTTTATTTTTGGTGTGAAGAGTTTACTTTTACCAGAACAAAAAAAATACATTATTTAATCTGTATTAGAGTATATATAATTTTACCTTAATGACGATAGCTTATGTCTCAATTAAACGTGAAAAATGCACAATTTTAAAATTTTCATAATTCAATTATATCAACCTATAACTCTTGCAAGTTGTGGATTCTAGCTAGGACAATTTTTGCTTTATCAGTGCCTAGAAACAAAATGCACGAAATTTCGGAGAAAATAATATGCAGGTCTTACTTTGGAGCCATGAATTAAGTAGCACTTATTACACGTTTTTTTATTCTATTATTTTTTTATAGAAAAGTATAACTTGTCAAATTCCTGTTAATTTTGTTTTATATGCAAGATATATTATACAGTATACACTAGATATACTTTTAAAATATATTAGGTCGAATTTGTACATATTTGAATTTCCGTGTCAAAAATTAAAACATAAATAAAAATTGGATATTGCAAAAAATATATATTTATATGTTCATCACTCGATTGGTAAGTTTCTTCCATCACTATCATACTTCATAACATTTGACATATAATTGAGTTATTTAAATATATTGATAGAGATTCATTTATCTAGTAATCCATATAAAAAAGATGATTTTATTTAGAAAAATAAAAATAACTTCTTTACATGTTCAATGATTAGTTTCATAACATTTGAATAATAACTATAAAGACACCTTATTTAAATAAAAATAAATAAAAGTATAGTTATTGTACCTCTAAAAGACAATCACAATATTGCCTAAGCTTATTTGAGTCACCTCCTTCCCCTTTTAATAATGACAAATCCCATTTGAATGAGAGAAATTTTTAATAGATAATTTAATTTTTTAAATATAATAATAGAGATTCATTTCTCTAGTCGTATTTATATGTTTGTCATGTGTTAAATACATTCTTTAATCATCACTATGTTTCATGATATTTGATAAATAGTTGAGTTTTTTAAATATAATGATAGAGATTTGTTTTTTTAGTCATTTTTTAATGTTTGTCACATGTTAGAATTCAGTTGTCATGCTTCATAACATTTGACATATAGTTGAATTTTTTAAATATAATGAGAGATTTATTGTTTTAGTTGTCTTTGCACATTTGTCATGTGTAATAGAAATTCCTGTACGTGTTTGTCACGGTCTAACACTTCTTTTAGTTTGCATGTTTCATAACATTTGATAAATAGTTAAATTCTTTAAATTTAAAGATAAAGATTCATTTATCTAATTATCCATATAAGAAATACGATTTTATTTAGAAAAATAAAACCAACCTCTCTAGCATGTGCTTAGAGATTAGTCTCATGAAATTCTGAGTAACCACTATGGAGATACCTTTTATAAATAAATAATAAAAAAGTATAGTTACTGTACTTCTACTTCTAGAAGACTATCACAAGCTTATTTGAGGCGCCTCCTTCCCCTTCAATAATGACCAGTCCCATTAGGGAGAGACAAACGTTGGGAAGATTGGCCAGTCTCTGTCACCAAAAGTGTCAAACAAGAGAGCCCACGTTTAATATGCTTCTTATTTTCCTATTCTTAATTTGAGCCAGTGGTTGTGGTTGTAGGAATACATTAAAGTCAGAATATTAGAGAGAAAGAAGACCCCTTTTGTTCATGGACAGGAAGAAGCCTATTGATTTTTATTCTCATTTTTACTTTGAAGCCTCTGGTGACTCTGAAGAAGCTGATTTTGATCCCATCTTTGCCTGTGAAATGGCCAAAGCAGATGGTGGCGAAGTTGATGATGATAATGATGATGCTCTATCTTGCAACTACGATGGATCTGGTGCTTGTTATGTTGCTGAATTCGATGGGTGTGATGAGTCTTGTGATGAACATGATGGTGGGGTTGAGAAGAAGGAGGATGATGGTGTTTATGGAATGTCATATTGTGAAGATGATGAGATGCAAGAAGAACAGATGAAATCCCATGTGTCCTTTGAATCAGGCCAGGAGTCTTTGGATGAAATGGAAAAGAACAGGCTCTTCTGGGAAGCTTGCTTGGCATCTTGATTGTGCTAATTTCTTGGCTTTCCTTTTTCTAAATCGCTCATCGGATCCATATATGTTCAACATTAAGGGTCACTTAGCTTAGATTTTCTTTTTAAATGTAGCAGCTGAGAGCAATCCTTTAATGTTATGTAAATATTTAACCAAGGTATTAGAAGAAAAGTATTTTTCTGTTTTTTAGTTTCTCTGCATTTGTTCCATTATTGTTCATTGAATGTTTGTTGTTCAGAATTATTTGCTTTGTGAAATAGAGATGATCCAATAAAGGCGTAGGTTGAAGACACAGCTCGGTAGTAGGACGAAAGCAATGGAGCTTAATTAGTTTGGCCGTACCATATTACTGATTTAGCATCTATGGTTCGATATTGGCTGCTATAAAATATGAGTCTGCAACGTTTGACCCGTGTTTGCCAATTTGTCTGCTCCTTAATTTGTTTCGGATCTGGGTCAATTTGTTCATACAAATTAATCATTTGTTTTTATCTAAAATCACGTGTTGTGTGTTTGTTAAAATAAGCATGTTAAATTTTAGTTTAATTAAAGATTGTTTGATTAAAATAGATGTATATTTGGCAAAGAAACTTATTAGTTTTAATTTTTTTTAAAAGCTAATTTATTTAGTGTTAACTTAGCACTTTGCACGTGAATTGACTTGATATGAAATTGTTTATTATTTTAGTTCAATTAAAAATATCAAGTTGGAGTTCTTATTATGCAGCTAACTTAAATATTCAAAATAAGAATTTTATCATTTATAATGTTTATACCAGGTTTAAACAAGATTGTTATTTAGTGAAGAATGTCTATGATCTCTATTTCAAAACAAGTTTGAGCTTATAGGTTGATTAACTTTCTTTTTTCATTTTTATTCTCGTTATCTTATTCAAATTTCTTCTTTACCTTTCCTACGTTAAAATACCCTTAACATGCTAGTCTTTCACCTTTCTTTCACTCTCATCACATATTATTTAATAATATAAAATTGCCAAAATTATAAAATAAATCCATTTATGTTGTTTAATTCATTGAATGAAAATGTTTAAAAATGAAATAAAATTAAAAAATATTATCCTAATTTTTAAGATGATAAATCATTTCAAATAATTTAAAAAATGAAAAGTGGTTATTTAAAAATACGTATAATTACGAAATTTAAAATATGACCAAGTAATTGAATTACAAGACAAAACTAACTATTTATATATCATTTTATATTTACCGGTTAGTTAAATAGTTTAGTTTTATCTTGTAGTTCAATTAATTAACTTATCACCTCCCCATTTTTATAGTTAGCTTTTCAACTCCTTCGTCTTCAACTTCAAAGTTTTACCTAACACGCATGTTTGAGAAAAACTAAAATGCAATCGAATGAGAGATTCAAGTTCATTGATTTGAACAACCATCCTTTTTAGTTGAAACATTATATTGCGAATATAAGTATATATATAAATAAATAAATGAAGAGAAAGGCTTCATGTAGCAAGTCATCTTGTTTGAAATCACGGGGTTCAACAAAGAAAGAATGACTTTTTTTATTAGTCTGGCTTAGTTTAGATTTAAACATGTCAACTTGATTATTTTGGTTTTATTTTTCCTTTAGTTTGAAGCAAACTAATGAACATCCTTAATTTTGCTTTAGCTCAGGGTCTCCAACGAAATTTTAAGCACAAATGATTTCGAGAAGAGAAATAAAAATAATAATTTTTTGCATTCAATTGAGAAATGTTATTAAAAGAAATTATATTAAAATCACTCTATTTAATGCCTAATTTTAATCAATCTAAATAATTTAAATTTTAAAATCAAATTTGCAAACAACCATTCAAACACTTCCTTCCATCTTGATGAATTTCTGAACCATTCAAATTCTGATCATACTCAACAAGATACAAAGAAAGCATCAATGTCATGTCAGGCTAAGCTAAATCAATCTCCCCATTCCGCAGGAGTTCATCGATTTCACAGAACTTACCTGAAATTTGAAGAGGTGGTGGCTACACCTTTAGCCCATTCCCATTTGTCATGGTAAGAATTGTCTAGTACAAGAACATACAGAACCAGGTCAAATTCAGCCCTAAACTGAACATAACCTGTCCACAATACACAACAAGGAAACGATTCCTACTCCATGTATTAATTTACACAAGCAAACCTGCTGCTGCTTGTAGAGACAAAATCTGAAAAACATGGTACCAAAAAAACACTACAAAGAAAACCAGTTCTTAACTAGAAGCAAGGAGTGGCGGCACGGGTGAAATGCAATCTGCAAATTTATCCATCATCTCCACATCTTTGGTGCCGGTACATTGTATTGATGAGTTACTTGAGTCAACATTTGAGGCCAAACTGGTCAGTGTTGTCCTCAAGCAGGAATTTCCTGCTTTGCCATCAGTAGTAGATATAGAAGGTTCTATGCTATAGCCAGAGCAACTTCTGGTGCTAACATACTTGTCCAAATGATGTGCAGGTTCTTCTGAGAATCCTTTTGTGTTTTCATCCAACTGCTTCAAGAAGCACTCCTCTATCTCGCTTAAAGATTCAGCCTCCCCTTCACTACTGTGACCATAGTGAGCATGATCATCATAATCTGATTTGGTCCCTCTCAATTCACCGCTTGTGTCCATTTCTCGCTGACTGTCATATTCATCCTCAGACTGACGATCTGATGAATGATATGACATCGGAGAATAGCCACCTGTTGCTGTTTCTTCGCGTTCTCTAAGTGTCTTCATGATAAGTGTCTTGAGTAAGTTCATCACTTGAACCGCATGCATCAGGGCAGTTAGAGGATCAGACATCTGTTCCAGGAGACAAAGATGAATTACAAACAGACCATTTCCCAGTATTTGTGGTTCTCATGCGAATAAGAGTAGCATAGCCTGGTGTAAGCAAAACATGGCAACTTGTTTGGTAATGAAAACTGAAAATTGCTTATGTGAATGAAGATAAGAATGATAGATTATTCTGTTTTAACAACATATGACGTACCCAGTTGGGAAAAACCCAAGTCTCACATCGGCTAGAGATAATGCCAAGATAGAGTATATAAGTAGGGGACAACCCTCACCCTATGAGCTAACTTTTGGGGTTGAGTTAGGTCCAAATCCACATTCTAAAATGGTATCAGAACCTATCCTAGATCCATTAACGGACCACCATCATATTATCCACTCACTAAGCCCAAAAGTGCTGGGCGTGAGGAGGTGTATTGAGAAAAACCCAAGTCCCACATCGGCTATAGATAGTGCCAAGATAGAATATATAAGTGGGAGACAACCCTCACCCTATGAGCTAACTTTTGGGGTTGAGTTAGGTCCAAACCCACATTCTAAGACCCAGAACAAAGGAAAAGGATAATCTAGGATAAAATACTGTAAAAAACATGCCTAAATATCTGCAGTGTGAAAATAATTAATATCATTTTTAGGAATATTTGTTATGTTACAAATTATTAGTATGTATAAATTTAGATAAAGATAAAACTATTATTCTTATCATCTAGACTTAAGGATGTTATCAGTTTGATTGTAAGATTAGGATGTTGTTAATATTTGAATTTTGTGTCATACTTTAGATCTATATATAGAGCCCAAAAATAAAAGTTACAGCATAACATATCTCTTCATCTTTCAAAAAGTATTTTTAAAAAAAAAAAAAAAAATACAAATAGAAGAACATGGAGCAAACTATAATAACTTTAACAGAAAATGTGTACAGTATGTGAGGATACCTGAGTCATGTTTGGTGCAAAAACCATTGCAATATTTCTTGCATTCATTTTGTTAAATTCCTCCTCTTCTACAACATCAGCCATGAGATCAATAGCCCAGATGAGTAAGGCAGACTCAGTAGGCTTTAGCTGCATCACAAGCTCATCAGATTCTTCTTCGGTGTTGCACTGAAGAACTTGCTCTGGGGAAAGTCCATCTAGCACTCCGGAAGGTAGCTCTCGGAACCAGGCTTTAATCAGTCCAGCCAAACAGTGGACATCAATGTCATCCGGCACAATGCCCCTATTCAATTGGTCCCTCACATGCTCCTCTTGACTATTTTCAGGGTTTATGCGAAATATACCTTCAGCCTGAAATTTGATTGGAAAGAAAAAAACAACAAAAAGATAGTTAGTATGAAACTCACTACTTGCAAGAGCTTGGTGTTACAAATGATGACAAAATATACTACACAGTCAGTACCTTTAAGCCTCCCTGTGAGTATAGACGGTCCTGCATTAGCAAGAGAATAGTGGGGACACTGTTTCCTTTTGGATCATAAGAACACTGCATAGATTCTGCTGAGACCCCAAACACACTTACACTGCAAGCATACATGACAAAAAATCACAAGTTAAAACGATACTACAAACATGGGAAAAGACAAAGACAAAAAAAAAAACCTGCTAGAAGAATAAAAGTAGTAAACAAGGCTGGATTATAACTTCTAAAACATGTAATAGCAGCAAAAAATGCAAAATAAGAAACTCTAAATAAGATAGAAACAGATCATTCTGTGGGTAACTACAAATTTATACAAGGAATTCTATGTACAAGTACTAGAAAGAATCTTGATCTCAATCTATATTCATTCCGTGGCTAAGAAGCATTCAATGGACATGTGCCCCAAATGGCCAAATCCCAAACAATCTGAAGTTCCCCATTTTGCAACTATACATCTAAGTCAAGACTCTAACAGGATCAGGACCAAAGTTAAAAGAATAACGACCAACCCGAATGCACTAGTTTGAAACATTATTGCGTGAACACATTCATTAGACACATAGAAGAAGTTCTGGGCACAGCATCTTCCTCCCTAATCACTACCCTTCATGAAAGTCTTACACTTTCTTCCTCTTCCACACACACACACACACACAGAGAAAAACATAAACATCAACACCAAAAGCTCTTCCAAGCAAAGAAAAAAAAAGGCTTTTTAGCATTTCAAGCAGAACCCATTTGAAATCTAAGAAGAAGAAAAGTTCCCACGAAAAAAAATGCGTTTATTTTAGAAAGAAGAAGAGAAGTAGTAGTTTACCTAGCACTGGGGACCCTAGCAGGGATCTCAACTTGGAACTCATAGGGGAGACCGAGGAAGCCGTTGAAGCGGTCGAAGGTGACATGAGTGAGGTGCTGGACGTTGGTTGGCCATCCGATCTCCATGTGATGGACGGTGGAGATTACATCGTCGGATGGGTCCACCCTGCACGACACCATCGATTTTCTGATGGCCGCCAACAGAAGCGCCACCAGAGACAGCTGGTTCTGCTGCTCTACTTCCTCCTCGGCGGTTCGCGCCGCCCTCGCCCGCTTGCCGCCGCCGCATCCACCTCCCTTGGTAACCATGACCACTCCGGTCATTCTATCTCTCTCCGAACTGAGCAAGGTTGTTTTTTTTAAAAAAAATTGAGGATGAATGAATGAATGAATGAATGGGAGGGAGTTAATGTCTTTTGTTGGGTTGCATTCAATTTCGTTTTGTTTAAAGTTCAAACTTCAAACGGCCTCTCCTTTCTCTTTCTCTCTCTTTTCTTTGCTTTATCTATGCTACCCTCTCTCTCTCTCTTTTTACCTCCATGTTTGCCTTAATTACCATCCTGCCACTCTGCTTTAATTACTAATTACATTAATTAGTTAACGTGGATACCACCATATGATCAAGATGTCATATTATTGTCAGTATTTCTAATTAATTAAATTAACATCTTATGACAAATTCACAATAACAAATTGTCAATAAGTTAATTTTTTTTTTTATACTGGTCAATGTAAGTTACTGACATGAAGGTAATAACCACCGAGATATATAATATAAAATTTAATTCAAAGAATAATGTTAACAATATTTAATTATTTATAATAGGTTTTATTGTATTTTTATTCTCTTTAATTTGAATTAGGTATTTTTTTAAGCTAGTTTGGTTTTTATTGCTGAGTTAAACAAATTTGATTCATGAGTCAATTGATTTATGAATTTAATGTTTATGTAGTGATAGTAAAATTATTTTATATTATTATTTAATTATAAATTATTGTTTAAATTATTTTAAAAATTAATAAATTTATTGTAGATAATAAATTATGATTAAATGATTGTGTAAAAAAATTTAAAATGTCAATACGTAGCTTTTTTCTCATTTTTTATTGATTTTGAACCCTCAATTTTCTATTAATATTCAAATACTTATGAATTATGATGAAATTAGAATATGGAAAATACATATAAATTTAAAATAAGAAATTTAGTGGAATTTTAATAAAATTTGAAATATGTATAAAATGTGATACTAGAGTTTGCTTAGGACAATTTTTTATACTTTTTATTTTAATTAAATTTAATATTATAGTTGAAGAATTTTAAGGGAAAAGAATTTAAAAAATTAATTTGTAAATATTTTGACAGCAAAATATGAATTTAAGGATTTAAAGTAAAACAAAATCAACCGAAAACCATATCTATTAAATTTTAAAAATAGAGATACTTAATTTACTAACAAAAAATTAAGAGACTAAAATTCCTTATAATATAAATTGAAAAAACTAAAAGTTCAAGTAAGTTTTTATAATATTATATAATATTAAAATTTTCTAATTAAAATTCACACGTCTATGTTTGGAGGTGATGACGGGTAGGTTCTGTTTATCGAGTTTAGGTTTTGGATTTAGAAATACAGTTAAGGGAATTAGGTCCGGCTACTGGACACACATCATAATTTTCTTTGTTTGGATGAAAGGTCTTCGGACTTGCATAACACAGGAACCCTTCAATTCCAAGTATGGTAATAATTGCTTCCTAAAACACCATGTCAGTTATTAATTATTGAAAAAAAGGTTGAACTCTGTATATCCAAAATAGTATCTTCTGGATTGGATGGTGATTTATTTGTCATTGGAAAATAAACAAATTAAATCTTCAATTAAATTATCATCTACTTAGTTGTTTTGATTTGTCTATCAAAAATAGTATTGTTACGACTTATAATATCTTTAATAAGAGATCTTATAAAAAAAATCTTAATCTCAATATTTGATTTTATTAAGACACATGGTTAGATGTTGGGTTTTCTTGTAAAAAATACAGTTCTTATAAAAAGAATTATCAATATTTGCATTCATTTTAAAAAATAATTTTTTACTCTTTTTTTACAAAACTATTTGTCTCCAATTCTTATAGGATTTATAAAAAAATAGTTTAAGATTTCAAAATAAAATATACTATTGTAGCAAAGAATGAAGGAAATTTTAAGAATGATGTGATGGGATCTAAAAAGAATGATCAAAATGAGATCTTTTGTTGAATATGCCTTAACTCTACAAACCTTAGAGAAATTTAATAAAGAGTGGTTAATAATTTTTATAACTATTAAAAGTATTTTTTAATACATTAAAATGTTCCTGTTTCATATTTATGATTTTGATAAAAATATTTATTAACATAATACGGCATTACTCAGAGAAATATACGGCGTTGAGTAATTTTACCGTCTTCCTAATAGCTAATTTGCTAGTTTGTTTATAATGCTCAGAAATTCAAATATATAATAGTTATTAATTGATCTCATTATAAGGGTATAAAATATTTTATCATACAAATGCAATACATCCTCTCTAATTGACTACTGTAAAAATTAATAGTGGAGGTGTGGAGAGTTGAAACTACAAATTTAGTCATAAAGAACGTAGGTATGAGTTAAATGGTTAGCCACTGTGGTGGCTAGGGTGGTCATAGATGGAGGTGTAATGGTTGTTAACAAGATTTAACAGTTGCGATACAAATATCAAATGAATACGGCATTTGTGTTGCTGATAAAGGATGAGGCTAGGGTGTCTTTAGTCATTTACGAAAGGAAGTTTGAGAATTTTGGTTGTTAGTATATCTTTCGAACTCAATTTCACTACATTATAAGTTGGCTTAATTATAAAGATATCAATTAATTATAATTAAAAGTTTAGTTTAGTTTCTCAATAATTAAAAAATTTAATCAAGTATTTTAATTATTAAAAATTTACAATCATATGAAGTTGTATAAATAGACTTTTTTTACATTGGTTGTATTATCAATGTAAAAATGTCTATTTACATGAGACATAAATTTTAATAAGGATGTTGTTTTTACAAATGCAATTTATGTTTAAAAAATTATTTTACATTGGTTTGTATGGGAAATCGAAGTAAAAATATTTATTTTTGTGATAAAAAGATATAATTGTAGTATTTTTAAAGAATTAAAAAATTTGATTAAACTTTTTAATAATTGATTGATCTGATTAGAGGATCTAATTAATTGTTTTAATTATAATTAAGAGACTAATTATCTAATTAAGCCTCATAAGTTTTGTATTTTCTTATTTTGACAACTAACAAACTGTAGCCTGATTTATAAATGATGTTTGATTATTGATTGACCACATATATGTAAGATTGATTTAATGATAAGTGAGGTTTAAAATAAATTTTAAGAAAGTCATACTTTCAATCATTTTTGACAATATACGGGACCTTTTAATTTTATAAAAATTAATAAAAAAATATTTTTTTTTCACAAGCCTAAAAACTTAAGCATTAGTAGTTTTGTCTTGGGTCGACCATGCGTGTCTCATGCTACTATTTTCTCGCTTAGGCTTGACCATTCATTGACCCACAAGTGCCACTTTAAAAGCCTTTGAAACAATTTGATATATAAATAAAGAATAAAATGTTCAACTAGAGAACTGGTCAATATACATCAATATATTTGGCTGGTTAAAAAAAATAAGAAATGTCCTTAAAATTATATGTATTTATCAAAATTCAAGGAATAAATTGAAATTTACCAATTTATTTAAGGATGAATT
Organism: Glycine latifolia; assembly: GCA_013407115.1. Lineage (NCBI taxonomy): Eukaryota > Viridiplantae > Streptophyta > Magnoliopsida > Fabales > Fabaceae > Glycine > Glycine latifolia. Next base: position 2,114,537 of record CM023960.1, read on the forward strand.
ATTTAAAAAAAAACTATAAAAAAAACATTTTTATATAATTTTTGTAAGAAAATAAAATTTATTTCTTAAAATAAACAGAAAATTATTATTATTTTAAATAAAAGCAGTTTATACAAACACATTAAAAAAATTATTTATTTTATTAAAATAAATATTTATTTTAATAAATAAATTGAAACAAAATTACTCATGTCTTAAAGTTAATCTACAACTAAAGCATACCAAACAAAAACAGAAGATAAAGTTTAAGTAAAATAATAGAAATGCATTTTTTGTTATTATCTTTTAAAATTAAAATTTTAATTCAATATACAATGGTGGTTTTTAAAACCAATTTTCACTATATGAATTGTAAAAATAAAACTTCAATATTTAATTAAAAAATAACATGCATAGTTAAAACATTATATCCAAGTTTTATCCTAAATTAGATGATAAAAGATCGTGTTCTTTCGTGTGATGTGATGCAAAGGAAAAGAAAATACCAAACCAATTCCCAAGAAATTCAGGACGAAGACATATACCTGCTTGGATAGCTGAATTCGAATTTTTGGAAGACCGTTGCAAAAAGTTCATTTTGTTTCTGGGGTTGAGGGCCTTCTTGTTGAGTAGAGATTATTGAGATTGGCCCATGACACGGGATATCATTTTTCTTTTATTTATTATTGATCATGTTATTGGAGAGACAACTTTTGCATTTCCAACAACCATGGTTCCTTTTTATGTAATTGGCGTGATTAAAGGATAAGAAGAGTGATAATCCTTCATTTTTTTTAGGTTATAACTTATTCCTCTCACATTGGTTATCAAAACTATTTGTCATTTTGTCATAGCTTATTTGGATCCTATGCAACATATCTTCTTTTGACGGCACGGAGGACCTCGCTGGTACTGAAATTATGTGTCCTTTTCACTTCCACGACACCACGAGCCAGAAAGGATTGAGTTGAGAAACATTATTTCACTTGCCTATCAGAACCCACCACCATGAAAAGTCAAATCAAATGTGTGGAGTGTGGTAAGCCATTGTAACACCCCTTACATGCACCGGGGTAATTACCACGCATAAACAACAATCATCATACATAATACATCAGAGATTAAGCAGTTTGGAAGCATATAACAAAAGGGCATCATCAAATGCCATCATCGTACACACTGTACATTATAATATGGTGTTTATACATAATTTTCTGTACAAGTACAAAACTGTACATAAAACTCCCCCTCAGGGTACAACAAAAATCAACCAAGGCAATGCAAAACATCCGAGCCACAAGCTCATGTCATCTAAGCCTAAGGTTTATAAGCAGCAACTATCCCTGCATAGGCTTCTTGCCTTGGGATCTATCTGCTCTTGCTGAGGATTCACCTGCAAAACATAAGCCCCACACAAGGGGTGAGATATAAAATCCCAGTAAACTCAGGGCCCTTGAAGGTATTACCTTCCCCTGGTTCACTTTTAGGCACATACATAGAAATAGTACATTATCATCATTCACATTCTCATTCATCATCAGAACATTTCTCATTCATCATCATATCAAACGGGGTCTCATCCCCTATCACAGGGTACCATGTCTATCATTTCACCCTAGCCTGTCAACAAACAGGTGGTACACATCATTTTGCAAGGCAGAGGCTACATCTAGGTATATAGGAACATCTCCACTCACGGAGGCTACGTCTATATACTAGGAACATCTCTTGCCTGGATATCAACATATCTATTGGAGGCTTCATCTGAAACATAGGAACATCTCAGTTAAGAGGCTACATCTATGTAACAGGCACATCTCCATCGGAGGCTTCATCTGTGTATATAGGAACATCTCAGTTAAGAGGCTACGTCTATATACCACAGGTACATCTCCATCTAGTGAGGCTACATCTGTGTATAGGAACATCTCCACGCACGGAGGCTACATCTATATCACAGGAACATCTCACAACCTATCTCAATCAATTGCCTGAGGAGGCTACATCTGTGGTTATAGGAACATCTCCATTCGGGAGGCTACATCTATATCACAGGAACATCTCACATCAGGTCTTACTCAACCTCTCGTCATCTATCCTACTACCGTAGGACACAATTCATTCATATGATTCACATTCCAGTCTCATATTCAAACAGGTATAACATCAGTCAACCATTCATAGCCATACACAACAAGTCCCCAATCACTGGGTCCAATCACATTTCAGCATCTCAAACATATACAATGTCAATTCCCATCATAGGGCACAGTGCACAACTCATCAGGCAATCACATCAATAAAGCCAATAAACATCAATTCCCATCACCGGGAACAAAACACAATCCATTTATTCACCACATCAATATACAATTTCTATATACATGCATTTGCCCACAACAGAACCATCACCTCATTTTGGTGCATGGCTGAACACAACAAAGGGCATACATTCAAGAACTAAGAGCTTACCTGCTCTAGGCACAATACCGGCTCTCCCGAACTCGTGGCTACCACCACCAAAGATCTCGGCTCACGTCCTACACAAGAATAGGCATACAACATATCAATGACGGTCACAAGCCGTTTAAACGAAAGTAGCTATAAGCCTTCCATAGGATACATAACCAATCACTTCATAAGTGATTCACAGCCTAACAAAGGCCCCAGAGCCTCTTCTAAGACTCCGCTCAGGCTAATACAAGCATATCCATACCTTAGCCTTAACCAAGCCAAGCTTGCATTCCAACTCAATACAACTCCTAAACAGCATCCATGTGACCCTAAGAGCAACTTTCTCATCTATTCTAGGGTTTACAATGACCATACATTCAGCCATTTTTCTATACATGCATAACTCAGAGCCAAAATCAAACTTCATCAATAATGATTTCTGAAGGCTCTAACATCATCACAACAACCCCCTGAACATAATCTTCTACGGAACCCAGAGCTAATTCTAGCCCCATCACAAAAGGGTTACTATTCATGCGAACCCCCAATTTCAAAATAAAGCTGAGAAACTTGAGTTTCTTACCTCAATAACGGCAAGGAAGACCCAAGGACCACCCTCTCGAGCTCCGGTGTCCTTTCCATGCAATGGGTCTCAGCCACTCCCAAGTTCTCTGAGCTTTCCTTTGGAGATTCCCAAATTCTCTCAAAAGGAGTTTTCTCAAGAAAAGGGGTGAATGATTCAAGCTTCCAAGGTGTTTCCCTCACAATCAAAGGCCATAAGGAAGTGTTTTGGTCAAGATATATGGCTCTAGGAAGCTTGAAGGGGTCAACAATGGAGGTCTAGGGCTCAAGGAAGAAGAAGAAGCATTTCCCTTTCAGTTTTTCGCGTTTTGGGCTTTAAATAGTGGCCCTGCCCGAGCTCCCACGCTCCAGGCGTGGATCCCACGCTCCAGGCGTGGCATTCCAGAGGAAATCAACTTTCTGGAGCACTTCCCACGCTCCAGGCGTGGCTCTATTCACAGGCAAAAAATCCGTTGCTAATTCCGTCGCAAAATACGTCGCTAACGCTTTTTCTGACGGAATTTAGCAAATCTAAACTTTTCTTCCTTTTTCTCTTAATTATTAAACCTAGGTTATTATAGCCATCGTTGTAGTATTGTTTTAGACTTGGTTAATTTTTTTATAAAAAAAATCAGACGCACAATTTGTTCACGTGTCTTGAAAAATGTGGACATAAAATATAAAGTTAACGAGAGTTCTGAGTTTGTTTTCAATCAACCATTTTATATTTTAAAGGAGTTCTGGTTAAGTTGGTTGAACACTTATTAAGTTATTATAAATTTTTGATATTTTTTGATTTTTATGGATAAAAAAATCAATAATTGCATATATAATGAATTATTTACTCAATGAATATAATTCAGTTAACAATATATATTGAATTTGTTGATGATAATCTAAATTTGATTATCTCTAAACACACTTTTAAAAGTGTAATTAAACCCCAAATCAAAGATTAATTCTATAGCTAACCTAAAGAATCAAAGTGTATGAGATAGTTAAAATCTCATAAACTTATGGGATATCTTGAGAACCAAAGGTCCTAATCACATTGGTATATAAAAAAAAATATAGTCAATTGTTTCAAGACTTTTTTTAAGCGCAAAGACTCTGGTGATTGCTGCACCAAGAAATGGTCCCAATGTCCGAGATACTACATTAAACAATTTATAGAGCCTTCAAAATGCAAGTTGCGAATGTTTGATTTCTCTTGCAATTGTAATTCACTAGTTATATATGGAACTGTTTTTTCACTCGGATACCATAGTTTGAAGAAGAAAAAAAACATGTTTAGTATTTTTAATACTCAAAGTAAAACAATGAGGAAATAAAACTAAAAACAGGTTGCAACGAAAAAATTAGAGGATCCAAAGAAAAAAAGGGCTAACCCCAAGATTGATGGGCCAAGCTTGTGGAATGGAGACAAGGAGCGGAAGTTGTTGTGTCATTGTCCATCCATTTGACTCCCCAACATGGATCATTAAGATGGGACCCATTAATCTAATACCTGCATTGATCGTATTCGTATGCATATACATGTATGTTTATGTTATATAGCTCACTGAGATTCATATTAAGATCTCAGACACTACTCAGTCCCTCCAAAAGCCAAAATTCAAAACAAAATAGTGTGACATTATTTTATTTGTATTTCTTGGTTATTTTGTTTTGCATGTGCATGCAGCCGTCTTCTTCAGAAATCAGAAGGTCACACTCTCTTCTCTTGTTTGTACTTTCAGTCTGTCACGGCACATAATTGGCAACCGTATTAGTGTTTTTGTCATTGTTGTAAGCACCCTCCTTTCTTTATCATAGTCAGTTAGACATATTGGTATCTACATTCTGATGAACCAATCCAGCATGTTTTTGGGTCTTTGAGAATCTTCAAACCTCTTTTGATTATTACAAGCATGTTTCTATTACCCGAAAAGCTCGTACTTCATTGTAATGCTGAATCACTACATTAGTATAATTTGTGAGGTAAAACAAAAATTAATGGTGGCTAAAATTAGTTAGGAGAGTAGTAAAAAGTTGTAACTTTGAAGATGCAATAGAATTAAATATATAAATCTTACTTGATCACTAATTTTTCTAAAATCATATATATATATATATATATATATATATATATATATTTAAAAGATAAATAATCATTCTAGTCTCTCAAAGTATAAGACATTAATAAATTAATTTATGAAAATAAAAATTTAAGTTTATTATTAGATACGTAAAAAATTTGATAAATTAGTCAATGCTGTTATTTTTTTTAATCAGCAAAGAGATATAAGGACACAAATGGATGCTCAAAATCATATATAATGCCATGTATTCTAACAACCCATGGTTATCCAATATTAACATAAGACATGTAAATATGATTGATTAACCAATCAATAAGTCTAGCAGTAGCAGTGCCTTTCATCTAACAAAAAGAGAAACTAGCTAAAGCTTATCCAAGTTAAACGTATTAAACAGAGCCATCCTAAAATAGCTAATCACGTGAAGCACCAAAAAAATTCCATCTCCTCTTCATTTTTCTTTACTCACCAACCAGCATTAAATGCTGAATTAAAGGCCAATCAATACTGCCTTAAAAGTCTCTGCACAGAAACAGTTGCACACCACCACTTCATTAGCTGCATCAAAGTCATCACTTTATTAGTCATGCTGTTAATTCTCCTACATTATTCTAATGTGGTCGTGTAAATGGCAACTCTAGTAATGAGGTGACATGAGATGACAGCGGAGTGGAGTCACGTGATTAAAAAAAAAGTTTATTTTAAGATAGATAAATAATTTATTTTAGGGATCTAGAATTTTTTTTAATGTATAAAAGTTTAACATTGCACCGTAAATACTGGCGAATGTTACCTAGAATAGTCACTTAATTTTCCACTAAAGACACCATTCGTTAACAAGTGTTACATAATAATAGTAGAGACAAAAAAAATTAAATTTTTGAGGAATAAAAATCAAAGAAATTTTGTTACTAGGACTGAATAAAAACTCAGTTAATTTTACATAATATAAAAACATATTTTAATTCTTTTTTTTTTCTTTCAAATCTGAACTTATTTTCAAATTTTTTTTTTTAAAATGTTTTCTAAAATTCAACTAAACCATGCATATCACAGGCCTTAACAAACCAAGTTATGTACAAAGTACCTTTCCTAGGTAAACACTATAGCCAAGGTGTTACAAAAATGTTTATATCACAAAAATGCAGCTGGCATATAAATTAACGCATAATAATCTCAACTTCTAGCGGAATATATTGACTTTTATGTGAATATATAAAATCAAATTTGTTGTGATTTTAACACTAGTTTACTGCTTGTAATCCAATCGTGCAGAAATGAGGATATATATATGTGCTTATTGAAAGAAGGGAATGTATATACCATGAACCATTTGTGTCTAAAGACAAAACATCCTAAAGTACTGATCGAGCAGCCATGCATATGCAGCGGAACAAGCTAGCTAGAAGACAAACTTGGAAATGAAGAATGGACTGTTACCATGTTTTTGACACCGATAAGCATTGACTTTGGTTATTGAAAATTTCTTTTCTTTTCTTAATTAAACCTTCCTTGAATTGCAAATAACTGGAGTCGTACGTTACCTTCGATCACAAGAAAAAACAGGGCTTATCCAACTATTTGTAAGGACTAGGGAGTATACATCTATAACTTAAATAGATATGAAATATTTTCACAAATATTGGATTCAGTTTCATTACCGGACAAAATAATATGGAGTTCCAATTTCATTTATTCCCTTAGAATTGAAAGCTTTCAACTTAACCTTTGAAATGACCAGAGCCATATTTTTATACAAGTCTATATATTTATTATTATTTTTATCAATAAATGTCTGTTGTTAATTTTTATTAATAGAAGAAATTTGAACTCTAAATCTCTTTTCTTTCTTCGACCACCAAATTAACCTTATAACTTTTATTTATACATTTACTATACCATTTTTATATGTTATTTGTCTTCTAAATAAACCTCATAATCACATGAAATAAGTTCATGTTTTTGTTCCCCGTCTAATTTTTAATCTTTGTTTATTGAATTTCAAAGATGATTTTTATATAATTTTAATACTAAAGGTTGAGGTGCCTATATGGATTGAACACATAATATGCTGGATATATAACTCCTAAAATATTGGGAGCCCCAGCTATTCGTTTTAGGCAAATTACATATATGTCTCAATCTAATATAGTAGCAATTAATGCTGGAGAACAGCTCATTAGCTCAATCTAATGTTAAAACGCACACCTGTGTTGTGTGCTAACCTAAAGACTTAATTAAGATATATTCTGCCTGCATTCGCATCTCACTGTGAGTTCGATATATATATGTTATACGGGACGTGTATATGTATTCGGCGAGTTAATAACTACACGAATTAATCATTAGTTCGGTTAGTCAAAGCTAAACAAAAAGAAGAAGAAAATAGATAGAAGAAAGCTTTAAAATTGGGTTGACCTAAGAAGATTATGACAACAAAGAACACAATATACAAGGTTGGCATGTTCTAACAAAAATAGAATACAAAGACTGAGGGCTTTTTATTTTTATTTTTAAAGTTGATTATTGTTTGAGTTGATATTCTATTAATTTCTGAACCGTGTCGTCATTATTCATTGGTAGGTGCTTATTTTAAGGAAACTAGCTATTCCCTATACGTGCATGTTGCATCCAATGATTGAAGAGATGCATGAAATTAAGTTGCACAAGCTAGGGCATCACCGCCCGGTTAATTTAGAACTTATATCCCAAATAATTATAAAATACATATATAATGCTTTAGAAAGATGACATATAAATTATAATGCCTATAAATGGGAGCGAGATCCTTGTAGCTAAGCATTCCATTTCTCAAGGCTATACTTACTGTATAGGGAATTCAAGTGAGTGACGTGAAGGGTTGAAAATTTTGAATATGAAGATCAATATTTTGCTATGTGTAGATCTTTTGGGTTTCCTTGGGGTTTGTCAAGGAGGCAGCCTAAGGAAAAAGTTCTACAAGGATTCCTGCCCTCAAGCTGAGGACATTATTAAGAGCAAAACCCAGCAGCATGTGCTGCTAATCCCGATTTGCCTGCCAAGTTGCTTAGAATGCATTTTCATGATTGTTTTGTCAGGGTATATTATTAATTCCAAGATTGTTTTACGTATTTATGTTTTCTATTTATCCAATTTTGATATACCGTGGCATATATTTCAACATGCAAAAGTGTGCTAATTGTTTAGGAGAGTATACATAACATAATGGTTGCAATGCAAACGTACATTTCAGGGTTGTGATGCCTCGGTTTTGTTGAACTCTACTGCCAATAACACTGCTGAGAGGGATGCAATTCCAAATTTATCTTTGGCTGGCTTTGATGTCATAGATGACATAAAAAGTGAAGTGGAGGCAAAATGTCCCAAAACTGTATCTTCTGCTGACATATTGGCATTGGCAGCTAGGGACGCTATTTCCGTCCAAGTAAGCGAACCCCCTTCATAAATATTTTTTTATCCATAAGAATTAAAAATAAATATAAGAGAATTTATAACACTTACCTACACACCCTTCTAATTATACAAGAAAATTCATGCTTTTGAGAATTTATTTTGTTTAACACATGCCACATATATAATCTTAATATTAATTAATTACGTTATTACTTCATGCACATATGGTGTTCCGTTTACGAGAAACAGAATATACCCAGCAAGGTTTGCTGGGATTTGCTATGGGATCAAACTCTCCCTCTCTGAAGATGCCTATGGAGATGAAATACCCCCAGGAAGATGATCACTGCTGGAAACAACACAAGTGGTGTGCTGTGTGTGGAGTGTGAATGGAAAAGAGAGAGTTAGGATTGTTGTGTACCTTTCACCATGAATAAAGCTGTATTTATAGCAGAATACCTGGACCCTGGGAAGATATTGTTGAGGCCCATTATCTTTTGTAAAGATATTCAGATTATCTAATATATGAACAGCATTAGTTATGATCATATCTTCTGTTTTATCTTCTATCTTTTGGTGACTGCATAATTTAAATATTTGAATGAGCCTATCCGTAACAGATGCCCCACAGCCCAGTTATCTAGCACTCTGGATGACTGGGATGTATCAAATGGATAGGTCCGAGCTATATTAAATCCACGGTCTCCATACCGTCGTAGGTAATTATTGCTGCCCCAAGCCGAGATGATTATTTTGAAATAGGATGAAGTGCTTTCGACCGATGCCGAACTAGTTTCTTGCCGAGCTTGGTTCTATTTATCCTTCATCGAGATAATAGCTTTTCCGGTAAGGATATTCTCCTCGGCGTTAATGTGGTCCGATCCGAGCTTGAATGTTTTCCTTTCCGACTTATGGAACTATTTGTTCCACAATGATGATCGAGATTAAAAATCGGCTTTCTAGTCTATTCTGAAGCTTTCTGAAAGGACGAGGGATTGTCTTTTCAGCTTTTTCTTGAGCGACATTTCTTACTAAGCATTTAATGCGCCGTTTCTGTTTTTCACGCTTCCATCATGAGCCTGAAATAGTTTTCCTGATTTACCCCTTATATGAGTTGGAAATACCATTGATGCCCCTGCGTCTGATCACATCTTGCAGACCACGTTTTTTCGAAACGTTTCGTGGGGGGTTTTTCTTGGTTTTGGCGGTTATCACCTATTTCAACTTCCTTTTACTCTCTTATACCTTTCCTTTACTATTTTGACATTTCTCATTGCTATCATCTTTCCTGTATTAACATCCTCTGGAGTTTGCATTTTCCTAAGTTTCATCCTCTCGAATTCTTCTCAGGTATTTACTCCGTCCTTTCTTTTTGATTGCATTCTTTTCTTTTTTCACCTTCGCCACCCCTCTGTATTGTCGTTCCTTAGTTGTTTTGTCTAGGTATTTTGCTTTTAGGGTTTCCCTTCTTTCTTTCTTCCTATTGTCTTTAGGGATTTCCTTCTGTTCTTCCTGATAATGGGAATTACTCCTGAAGAGGAGGCCTTTGTGCGCAACCATGTTCCTCCCAAAACCGCATTTTGGCTTTGGGGTATCCCAGTTTCTGATGAGGAAAAGAAAAAAGATTTGTTACGAACAAAATCAAGTTCTGGTAATCTCAAAGCCAACCTTCCAAGACCTTGCGATTCCCCTAAAGTAGGCTCTTCCTCATCCCAGAAAAATAGGGCATCCATGAAAAATAATGTTACTCCATCTTCGAACATTGTTACTGTTGTTCCTCCTGACCTGGTTAAAGAAAATAGTAAACTTGGACATTTTGAGACTCGATATGAACATTGTTCTAAGTGCGTGGAGGAATTTATGTATTATGCGGGTGTTAACCAAGATAAACGAGCCGAGGACATTCTTGATGCATGTCGGCACAACCCAATCCGAGTAGCTATCTCAACTAGAGTTCTCCAGACTTCTTTACCGAATACCGAGGTTGCTAGGCCGACCTCTTGTTCAAGTTCGGCCTTGGCCATTTCTTCACCTCTTAATCTTCCGTCCACCCTTCCAGGTATCTTTACTAATCTTCTCTTTTTATTTTGTCGTAGGTTATTATGGACACTCCTTCTGTGGAAATGGTAGATGAATCTCAGTCAACAGGATCCCAGTCCAACCTTCCTCCTCCTCTAGTTGCCAAATTTCCATGGGTCACACATGAAGTACTTCGTACTTCGTCCATTTTGACCCCAGGGAATATAGCGTCCATCCCTATAGGCATCCAAGAAGGGTTCTCCATTCGTCCTCCTACCCCAGACGAGCCCATTTGTTCTTGCGCCGGGGAAAGGGAAACCAATTATTTTTTCTTTTGTAAAGATGTGGTCACGCGTCTTGGCATCCGATTTCCTTTGTCGGATTTCGAGATGCGATTGCTAGACCATCTTCAATTAGCACCTTCTCAGTTGTACCCCAATAGCTGGGCTTTTGTCAAGTCCTTTGAAGATCTTTGTGAGGAGTTACAAATCCCTTGTACTGTTTTGCTCTTTCTGTATTTCTTTTCCGTTCAGGCTGGTCGCACAGGACGAGAGGCTTCGAAAAATAAGAAAGGGTGGACTTCTCTTCGAAGTCGACCCGGTCGTCGTCTTTTTCGTATTTTCACCGATTCTTTCAAAAATTTTAAAAACAATTTCTTTAAGGTTGCAGCCGAACCCGGCAAGCAACCATTCTTCCTCCGAGGTCCCGAAGCACCTGGCATTAAGTGGAGATTTCCTCTCTACTGGACTAGAGCTCATTATTCCAATCCACCTTCGTTTTACCGAGTTGAAGAGAGTAACCTTTCTGATACTGAGGCATCAGCTCTCGTTCAGATTCAAATATATCAAGACAATCAAGGTTGTATAAAAATTCTGCATTCTCCTTATTTTGTTTCTCTACTAACTTTTTTTTCTTTTCACATTTCAGCTGCCGAGATGGAAGAGGATCCTACCGTTAACCTCAAACCTCGTCGTTCAAAGAAAGCTGCTGCCGAGAAAGCTAGTGACTCCCGCCGTGATTATATCTCCCAAATGCCGTCAAAGAAAAAGAAACGGCGTATGGAGACTCCGGCTTCTAGCGATTCCGGAAGGGTGATCACATCGGGACCGATCGAGGATACTCTTGCCGCCGATCCAATTCCCTCATCTCTTGCCACCGATCCAGTTCCCTCATTGGCCGGGCAGGGGAATCAGAAAGCATCCGCTACCCCCACTCCTATTCTGATTGATGTTGTCGAGGACGTGGTGGTAAATTCAAAAATTGCCGTTGCCGATCCTAGTAATTCTTCTGCCGCTCCCTATAACTCTTCCTTACCCTTGGGATGCCTTTGGGAAAAGGGGGTAGAAGATCTTTTTCCCTATACCAGGGCTCCCAAGCGCTTTTCAGATGGAACTCCTTTCTCGGATGACGATCTCCGAGAACTTGACCAACTACATCTTCAAGCTTTCCGATGTGCCACTTTGGTGCCAAGCTTGGTGTCTTTGAATTCCCGATATAATAAAATCAGAAATGACAATTTGAAGTTTCAAGATGACAACGGCCGGTTGTCCGATGAGAATAAAGCATTAACAGAAAAAGTTCATCAACTGGAGAAGGAGCTCAATATTTCTCGTCAAGACTTGACAGCTGCGAATGAAGGGATCTTCTCTCTGCGTGAGGAACTTCATGAGGCGAATAGAAATGCCGAACTCTTTAAAGCCTCCGCAGATTCTGCCACGACTGAGGCTCATAAGGCACAAGCAGAAGCTTCCTCTTTGGATGCCGAGCTTGCTAGCTTAAGAATGCTTCATGAGAAGTCCCTACAAGAGGTGATTATGGCTAAGCAGGAGGCTGCCAAATTTCAGGAGACATTGGGCACAGTTGCCGAGGATGCCTTCTCCAATGCTTTAGAACAGGTACAATTTCTTAACCCGGGAATTACGCTACATTTAGAAGAAGCCGATTGCCGGACTTATATTGAAGACGGCAAATTCATTTCATATGTTGAGCCCGAGGTCTCATCTCCAGAAGATAATCCAGAACCGATCGTCGATGATCGGGTTGATAAATGAAGGACCGGAATGCCGGTTTATTTTGTAATACCTTAATTGTTCTAAACAATTTAATATTTCTGCCTGAAGACTTTCTTCGAACAATTTTCATTGTATTTAACTTGCCTGGTTTGTTTAATCGAGTATTACTTTTGACTTCGCATGCGATCCGTTATTCCGAATATTGTTTCTGGAACCGAGTTCCTGTCCTAGCAACTGAAATGTATTTCGTAATATCCAATTAAAGGTATAACTCTTTCAATTATATCGATGATTTACCTAATTAAATAATTACGCCGGTTTGATCAAGACCGAACTAATACATAACAACGACTAGGCTCTCAAATTTGTGCACAATATGTAATATCCTGGATAGGATTTTATTCTTCGAAGATTATTACATTCGTGGTATCAATGGAAAATTTACACCGGGTTTATATTCCTCGGATTTTTTAACCAATGAGAAACTCGTGAATGAAAAATTCGTGGTATCAATGGAAAATTAATGCCGGGTTTGTATTCCTCGGCTTATTTTAACCAATGAGAAACTCGTGAATACATGAGAAATTCGTGGTATCAATGGAAAATTAATGCCGGGTTTGTATTCCTCGGCTTATTTTACCAATGAGAAACTCGTGAATACATGAGAAATTCGTGCCGGGTTTATGTTCCTCGGCTTATTTGACTAATTAGAAATTTATGAATACATCGGCTTTTTTGCCGTGGTTTTAGCTATAGTATCTCTTTAGCTTGTCGGCATTCCATGTGCGCTTGATCTCCTTGCCTTCCAGCGTCTCTAATACGTAGGCTCCTTGCCCCAAGTTCTGGGTGATCCGATATGGTCCCTCCCAATTGGGTGCTAACTTTCCATCTCGGGCATTTTTGTTGCCGATGTCCGCACGTCGTAGTACGAGATCATCTTTCTCGAAAGATCTTGGCTTTACTCTTTTATTAAATTTGTGTGCCGAGATATTCTTCGTGTGTAGATTTCGGCGATGAGCTGTTATTCGGACTTCCTCTATCATATCTAGCTCGGCGGCTAATGCCTTATTGTTGTCTAGGTATGACATTTGCCTCCTCCAGGATGGTTGGCCGATTTCTACAGGTATCATGGCCTCACAACCATACGTCATTCTGAATGGAGTTTCGCTGGTGGCTGTTTGCGTCGTAGTTCTGTATGCCCATAAAACGTAATAAAGTTGCTCGACCCAGTTTGGGCCGGCCTCTTGCATTCGTTTTTTTAATCCATCTAGAATGATTTTGTTCGCTGCTTCCGCCTGCCCATTCGACTGAGGGTGCTCTACTGATGCAAAGTGGTGTTTTATGTGGAGTCCGGTCATCAAATCCTGGAATTTCTTGTCTGTGAACTGCGTTCCGTTATCGGTGACTATTTCGGCCGGAATTCCGAACCTGGCTATAATACTAGGTTCGAAGAATTTTTGAACACGAGCCGAGGTAATGGTAGCCAGAGGCTCGGCCTCGATCCACTTAGTGAAGTAATCCACAGCTACTATTAGCCACTTCATCTGACCTTCCGTGGGTTTAAATGGTCCTAACAGGTCCATTCCCCATTTGAAAAAAGGCCATGGTGCTGTAATTAACTTCAACTCAGATGGGGGAATCCACAATATCCGTGCATGCCTTTGACAGGTATCACATTTCTTCACATGTTCTGCGGCATCTGCTTGCATCGTCGGCCAAAAGTATCCGGCACGAAGGGCTTTTAACGCTAGAGCCTTTGCTCCCATATGCTGGCCGTTGATACCTTCATGTATCTCGGTGAGGATATACTCTGTTTGGTCGGAGCTTAAACATAATAATAACGGGGTATGGAGACCTCTGCGATATAGCTCACCGTCAATAATTGTATACATGGATGCATCTCGAATCAGCCTTCTTGCTTCTATCTTGTCATCCGGCACTATCCCTTGTTCCAGGTAGTTGATGATCGGTTTACGCCAATCTTCGGCTATTAGGACCACCATGATGCATGCAGGTTGTGCGAGCTCCTATTGGATGACTGTTCTGTGATTTCCTGTTCCCTTCGTACTCGCCAGTTTTGATAGGATGTCGGCTCGGGCATTCTCCTCCCTTGGAATGTGGGCTATAGCAAATTCGTCAAATTCGGCTATTATCTCCTTAACTTTAGTGAGGTATTTTGTTAGCAGGGGGCCCTTGGTTTGATATCACCCTTCGATTTGTGCTGAAACCAGTTGTGAATCAGTGAAGACATTGACTTTCAATGCCCCCTGTTCTTTAGCCTGGTTTAGTCCAGCAATCAGTGCTTCATACTCTGCTTGATTGTTAGACGTCGGAAAATTGAGCTGTAATGAATGCTCAAGTGATACTCCTTCGGGATTTTCAACGATAATCCCGGCTCCACTCCCTTTGGAATTGGATGACCCATCAACATACACTTTCCACACGTCTGTTGATTGTGTGGAGAATGCCGGGGTTAGTTCCACTATGAAGTCGGCCAAAGCTTGAGATTTGATTGCATTGCGCGCTTCGTATTTGATGTCGAACTCGGATAACTGAATAGCCCAATTCATCATCCTTCCTGCTAAATCCGGCTTATGCAATACCTGTCGAATAGGCTGATTGGTTCTTACCACTATGGTGTGGCTTTGGAAATATGGGCGCAGTCTTTTAGCCGTGGTAAGTAAAGCAAAAGCCACTTTCTCAAGCTTTTGGTATCGTAGCTCCGAGTTCTTGAGAGCTCGGCTTACGAAATATATTGGCAACTGACGCTTATCCACTTCTCGGACTAGAACCGCACTTATGGCTTCGTCCCCCACTGCAAGGTAGAGAATGAGAGTTTCTCCATGCTCTGGTTTTGAAAGAATTGGGGGTGATGCCAGACATCTCTTTATCTCCTGGAATGCTTCTTCGCATGCTTGATTCCATCCTATCTCGGCTTCCTTCTTTAACAGTTTGAAGAATGGGAGGGCCTTTTCTGCGGCCTTTGGGAGAAACCGTGTTAAGGCCGCCATCCTTCCCGTTAATTGCTGCACTTCTCGTTTGTCAGTAGGAAATTGCATGTCAAGTACGGCTTTGCATTTATCCGGGTTCGCCTCTATCCCTCGGTGCGTTAACATGAACCCCAAAAATTTTCCGGCCTTCACCCCAAAAGCACATTTTAGGGGATTTAGACGAATATTATGCTGTCTTAATTTGCAAAACGTTTCCTCCAGGTCTTGGATGTGGTCTCCTTCACCTGTTTTAACAATCATGTCATCGATGTACACTTCGATATTGCGTCCGAGTTGGTCGGTGAAGACTTTATTCATCATTCGTTGATAGGTGGCTCCTGCATTTTTTAATCCGAATGGCATTACCTCATAATAGTAGTTCGCTTCAGTACCTCGGAAAGCTGTTTTTTCTCGATCTCCCGGGTACATCGGTATCTGATTATATCCGGAGTAAGCATCCATGAAAGATAACGACTGGAAACCGGCGGAATTATCTACTAGCTGGTCAATGCTCGGCATTGGGTAGGAATCCTTTGGGCAGAACTTATTCAGATCCGTGTAATCAACGCAAACTCGCCATTTCCCATTAGGCTTCTTCACCATAACAACATTAGAGAGCCAAGTGGTGTATTGAATTTCTTTTATGAACCCGGCCTCTAACAATTCTTTGATGTGTTTCTCTAATGCCTGTTTCTTCTCCGGGCCGAGCTTCCTATTTTTCTGTGCCACTGGTTTGGAATCAGGGTACATGGCTAGTTTATGACAGCAGAACGTGGGATCAATTCCAGGGATCTCTGATGCTTTCCAGGCGAATACGTCCTGGTTCTTTGTAAGGCATTGAATTAACTTGCTTCTGGTTTCTGAATTATTCTGTGCACCTATTTTCGTAATTTGCTCCGGGGATTCTCCGATTTGAACATCTTCCAATTCATCTACTGGTTCCGGTCGCCATTCTTCAACTTCTCGTATATCCAATTCTACAAGATTGACCGGCTTGCGTAATGCCGATTTCTCCATTTGTTGTTCCGAGGGATCCCCTTGTCGGATCCGAGGTGGAGAAGATGGGCCGCCCTCAATTTCTTGGACTGAATTGAAATAGCATTGCCTGGACTCCTTCTGATCACCACAAATTGTGATAACTCGGCCAAGGTGCCCGATCATCTTCATCTTTTGATGTTTGGTGGACATTAATATATCCCATTTGTGAAGTGTCGACCTGCCTAATATGATGTTGTATGGCGAGGAGAACTCGCCTACTGTAAATGTGACTCGGCCTGTTCTGAACCCATCCTTCGTCCCCAGCGTGAGTTGGAGATCGATTGTGTAACATCCCAACTAATTTTATTTATTTATTTAATTACTTATTTATTTACTTATTCTAAATTTTATTATTTTATTCTTTTGTTTTTCAACGAAACATATAAATTGAAGTAGAACCAAGAAAACTAGATTTTTACAAGGAACTTGTAATAATAAGACTTCTTTGTCATAAAATTTACAAAATATGAAAGGACTGTTTCATTAGTCCAGGTTTCTGATAAAAAGTATAAATCTTCTTTCAAAATCCAGCCTAGTATCTAGCTTCTTCAATATGTCAATAGTACTCCAGAGCCTTAAGAAATCTGATCATCATTGCCATCTAAAAAAAAATAAAATAAATCTAGTGAGAAATAAATTTCTCAGTAGGCAAATCTAAACCACCAAATATGTTAGAAGATTAGTAAATAAAACAAATCTATCAAACATATTAGAAAGTTTAGTAAATAAGATAATTCTATTCCATCAGACACACCTTAGTAAGGTTAGTAAACAATCCTAATACATTACATACTTTAACAGATTAGTAAATAATTCAATAAATCCAAATGAATGCATGAATGTATGAATGCATGAGATGAAATGCAATGGTCACAGGTGCACATGGTTTCTACATATCGTACTGTATGTAGCTACACCTCGTACTGGATGTAGACGCTGCGATCGTCTTACGCAAACATGCATGAATTTCCATGTATTAGCACCTGATCTCTGATAGTAGCATAGGCCCGGTCTTCACAACTCGGGTCATTCTCATAAAATCATAGGTCCGGTCTTGAAACCCGGATCATAAAGAAAGGTAATTATCCTTTCACATCTTGTTCATATCATAATATAAGGAAGATATTACTCTTCTTCCATAACGAAAGGTAATTATCCTTTCAAACCTTGTCTATGTAAAAATTGTACCAACTAAATTAAACTCATTCCATAACGAAAGGTAATTATCCTTTCAAACACTAAATTAAACTCATTATTTTCAAGATGCCGATCTTATACCATTGCTTTGATATACATGGATTAATATATATATATATATAGTTAAGACCGGTTTGGTAAAATAATTAGAAATGATTTCATCATGTATAATAATCATAGAAATATACTAAACACTGTCCTCGTAATAATTATACCAAATAAATCCATTTAATATTTAGGAACTGCCAAATTTAGTGGTATAATATATGTAGTAAGGACCGAGTTAGTGAAATAATTCGAATTGATTTACCATGTATATTTTACCATATCATAGCTGATTATCATGAAACGTAGTGTCCGGGATTATTCTTGAAATATTGGCAGCTATAATAACTAGTTTCATACCACATAGTTAGTATGGTAAGTTACCTATGATTATATATATATATATGAGAATGAACCCGGGATGGTCTGCCGGGTTGCCGAGGTAAGTGGTTAAACCGGAAAGGCAAAGGCTGCTATCATAGTCGGATTTTCCTAGGACCGGGGTATGTTTTTGGTTTTTAATGGCTACCGAGCTGTGGGTGCATAGTATGTGGTATGGCCAATCTTGCCGAGGTGTTTTCGGACTGACATAGATGCCGGGGTAGAGCAATATGGGATGGCCGGGTTTTGTGGAGTTTACATTAAGTGCCGAACTAAAACTATAGAACTTACCTGGTTGCCGAGCTAAATGGGAAACCGTAAGAAAGGGCCGAGATGTTTAGTAGTTATGGGCATAGCCGGTCTTGGTGCTGCAGCCATATCCGATTTGGTATGGCCGGGCTTGTATGGTTAGGCAAGGTACTTGAATTCACCGGAAAGCCGATATGCAGGGGTGTGGATATGATATGACAGGATCTACAAGTGTGCCGAGGTATTGCATGGGAGCTGGGGTTATATACTCGGCTTGTATGATTACTGGTATGTAGGCCTGATTCTTTATTTAATCGGAACGACAGATAGTGGAGGTAAGGCCGAGGTGCAGTGACGTGCACTTGTATGGGTGCCGAACTTGGTTTATGAAGCTGGTCGGCTTATAGCATGATTTTTACTAGTTTGGTTTTACGTGGTCGGAAATGAATGGATACGGCTAGAGTATCTACTTTTCTTTGAAGAGGAATATCATAGGTACTTAACATGTGGGTGGAACTCGGTAATGGCAGATGTGTAAAGGTTTAGGAATGAGTGTATGATAAGTGAGAGGAATCCTGCCATGCCGAGGTATAACGGTGCCGTGGTCATGTGATGCTGTCGGAAGTTGGAGGTGCCGAGGTAAATCTATTATGGCTTTATATATATATATAAGTGCCGAGGTGTGTGAGTAGTGATATGCAAACCGAGGTGAGTATCACATGGGTGCCGGGTATAACAAGGTAGCTGGATATGCACGCATGGTTGCCAAAATGGCCATAGTGCAAGTGCAGCATTATAAGTTCAATAAATAGGAAGATCACGGCAGGTGCAGATTGCAAAAGTGAGTGAAGGAAATGCAGCCATGCCGAGGAAGTTGATAACAAAGAGCTGAGTTAAGTGGAAGTTCCGAGATGAATCTTAGTCTGGCAGGAAACATGGCTTCTTAAGAGAACAGCATATATGGCTGGCCAATTATATTTTTAGGTACGAAGCTTTTTATAATATGGTGGAGTTAGTTCTAAGCTTGTGAGTGCTGGACTGTGGTTTATAAACCGAGAAAACAAGGACCAAGATAGTACTATTATTTGCTTTATTCAATTAATATGTATATATATATATATTACTTAGCTATTTCCTTTGGTACCGTGTTTAATATTTATGGCTCAGTGGTATTATTTCCTTTAATTTAACACGTTAAATGCTTAATATAATATTATTATCTTATAAACCCAATTTACTAATAATTTAGGCTCTATATTATTACTAACTTCTGAAAAAAAATCACTGCATTCTATATTAAATTTTCAGGCATAGTTTTCTAATTTAATTCTGGCCAAATAAATACCTAAAATAATCTTAAGCAATTTCTAAGTTAAAAGATTAAAGCCTATGCCTACCTTTTGATAATTTGGATGAATTGCTGGGAGAACTGCCGAGATAATTTTTAAGAGAGAAGGATTTTATGTAAAAGAGTGGAAAGTGGGAGAGAAAATTTATGAGGAGAGAAAACTGAGAAGATTTTCGGTGTGTAAAGAGCTTGATCCTCCAGTGCTATTTATACTACTAGGATACAAGAAAATATCTAGTATTCCTTATCTAATTCATTATTAGTAATATCCTCTTCATTAATGGTATGTGCAACGTGGAAAAACTGCTGAAGCTTGCTTTGGTTGATTTATTCCCTTAATGCCACCTGGTACCTTCACAAAGATTTTCTAAGGATTTGGTTTTATAAAAAAAATCCTGCGTTGCTGAAAGTTTTACTCCAGTTTAAATTTCTTTTTAAATTCTATGTTTGTAATTTAATTATAATCAAAAATATAATTTTAATTATAATCTAAAATGAGAATATAATTTAATCATAAGCAAAAATTTATATTTTTGAGGATATTACAGATTGCGCCTTTCAGACCGGTGCCTCCTCCATTAAAACCGATTAACATAGTTTGGCACGGTTTTAAATCGTCTTCATTTAAGTTCATCTTTTTGAATGCACTTAAATTGAGGATATCAGCCGAGCTGCCATTATCGACAAATATTCTTTTCACCCGGAAATTTGCCACAGTCCCGGTTATGACCAGTCCATCTTCGTGTCCGGGGACTACGCCTTTCATATCTTCGTCTGTGAAATAGATTAAAGGTGGTGCAGACTTCTTATTTTCTTTGAATTTGGGCTGATCTCTTACAGACATAACTTCCTTAAGATATTTCTTTCGTTGACTGGCAGTGTCACCTCCACCTCCCATTCCTCCCGAGATCACATTACATTCGAACTCGGGTTCTGGGAATTCATCCTTCTTTGTTTTCTTCTCATCTCGATCTTTGTTCTCCTGCTGGCTTTTCCTTTTTCCTTGGTGCCCCTGAGTCTGGATAACGTATTGGCGAAGCTTGCCTTCACGAATGAATTGCTCTATTGCGTCCCGGAGTTCTCGGCACTGGTCAGTCGTATGACCTGGCCCTTTGTGGAAGTCACAATATCGGGAATAATCTAACCCCTCCTTTTTTATGACTGGGCGAGGACGTTCAACTTTCCTCATTTCTGTAAATGCGACTTCCTTCCATATCCGAGCTCGTGAGGTGTTCAATGGAGCGTACTTGTCAAATTTCCATTCGAATTTTCTAGATCGGTTTGGATCTTGAAAATTCCTCGGTGGTCGGCTCACGAGCCGGTTGGATGGTGGGTTTTCGGGACGTCGGTTCCTTGGCGATGCAGGCTTCTTATTCCCCCTCGGGGCCGAGTTGGCTATCTCCATCTGTTCCAATTCCAAATATTTTTTGGAACGAACCATAAATTCATTTAAAGTCTCTACCGGATCTTTGTAAATAGATTTGGCGAGACGGGATGACCCATTGAGTCCGGCTGAAATGAGGTGCACGTGGACTTTTTCTTCCAAACCTCGTACTTGCAAAGCGGCTTCTTTGAATCGGTCTAGATAGCTCTGTAATGTTTCTCCCTGTTGCTGACGTATTTTTCCCAATATGAACTGGGACTTGGGCTGTTTCTTGCTTGTGGCAAAATTCAACAAGAATCTTCGTCCGAAATCTTCAAAATTTCTGATCGACTGTGGTGGCAACGTATGAAACCAAGCCTGAGCGGCTCCAGTCAACGTGGTAGCAAAAACCCGAGAAATTACAGGTTCATCAATACCTCGGACACACATTTGCATATCGAATTCGTCTATATGCACCCGAGGGTCTTGGCTCCCATCATATTTGGATAAAAAGGAGCTATCAAAGTCTTCCGAGAAGTGAGCTTCTACTATCTCATCGACAAATGGGTTGTTGTTCTGGTGACCTCGGCGATATTTTCTCTGATACATCTCATCTTCTTGTCTGGGCCGACGTATAGTATCATTTGCCGATCTATTAGCCGGAGCGTGTTCTGGGGTTCGAGCTAACAAAGCGGGCCGAGGTCCTCCCTTGGGTCTGACTCGTTCGGATTGGCTGGCCGTTTTGTGACTGCCAACCTCGGCTGTAGGTGCCGAATTATTAGTTTCATGCCTTCTTTCTGAATTTGGCTGCTCGTTATGCGTCGTCGTTGGTCGTCCAGTATTGGGATTACTCGGCTGTTTGGATGAATTTCGGGCGTCCTCCTGTCGTTGGAGCTCGTAACGTTTCTCCAAGTTCTCTAGCCGAGATAGAATAGAATTCAGCGCGTTGTGTATAAAACGCTGATTGTTGTCTAATTCTACCTCGGCGTTTGTGGGTGGGATACGAGCTGATGATATGTGATTTGGTGGTATCGCTGGAGAGGAGGCAGTGCGTGATACCACATCCTCTGCCACTACATTCTCCAAATGCGCGCTTCGGGGTGGTGGTGCGTCATGTCCAGCGATCTGATGGCTTCTGGTGTTGACCATCGTGAATTGGTGGGATTCGAAATTTATCGTTTCCCACAGACGGCGCCACTGTTCCGTTTACGAGAAACAGAATGTACCCAGCAAGGTTTGCTGGGATTTGCTATGGGATCAAACTCTCCCTCTCTGAAGATGCCTATGGAGATGAAGCACCCCCAGGAAGATGATCACTGCTGGAAACAACACAAGTGGTGTGCTGTGTGTGCAGTGTGAATGGAAAAGAGAGAGTTAGGATTGTTGTGTACCTTTCACCATAAATAAAGCTGTATTTATAGCAGAATACCTGGACCCTGGGAAGATATTGTTGATGCCCATTATCTTTTGTAAAGATATTCAGATTATCTAATATATGAACAACATTAGTTATGATCATATCTTCTGTTTTATCTTCTATCTTTTGGTGACTGCATAATTTAAATATTTGAATGAGCCTATCCGTAACATATGGTTTATCTGATTCATAAATGAACTTTGCAGTTTAATAAATCTATGTGGAAAGTACTGACCGGTAGAAGAGATGGCACGGTATCGAACAGGAACGAAGCCTTGGCCAATATTCCTTCACCTTTCTTCAACTTCACCCAACTCAAACAAAGCTTTGCTAGCAAAGGTCTCACTTTGCACGATCTGGTTGTATTATCAGGTAATTAACATTCATAATATTAATTGCTAGTAGAATATAACTATATATATATATATACCAATATATATATAGATGCAGGGAATTACAAAGCGAGACCATAATCAGTACACATTAATTAATAAACTATGTTAAAGTTGGTTTAATGCATGGTTGAAGGGAGAATGAAAAAAAAAAAGGAAAGATGATGTGGGTTTAAATCCCTTCCACTAACATTCTATTTATAATATAACTAACAACTAACATTTATCAATAAAAAAACATTAACAAATAATCTTAACAGGCTTTACAATTTCACCGGGAAAGGTGATCAAGACCCTTCTTTGAACTCCACTTATGCTGAATTTTTGAAGACAAAGTGCCAGAGCCTGAGTGACACAACCACAACGGTAGAAATGGATCCTGGAAGCTCTACCAATTTCGATAGTGAGTATTATCCAAACCTTCTCCAGAATAAGGGTCTGTTCCAATCAGACGCAGCCCTTCTAACACAAGAGCAATCAGAAGATATAGCTAAAGAATTGGTTGATCAAGACAAGTTCTTCACAGAATTTGCACAGTCAATGAAGAGAATGGGAGCCATTGAGGTCCTTACTGGCTCTGCCGGAGAAATACGGAACAAGTGTTCAGTTGTCAACTCATAAATATATCCTATACTAATTAAAAGCTGTTTTCTGGTTTTAATTTCCTTTCTTTTAATTGTTTTTGAGTTGCTAATTATGATTTGTTGTCAACTCCCTTTAAACCCTCATGGAGGATATTACTGTTATCATCAGATGCCTATAAGCGTGTATTAAGTATCAAAATATGTGTTTTTATACACTAGTGTACTTTCTCTTACCCGGATACATTTATTGTATTTTTTTTATTGGTGCAAAATATTCATTTAAATGATTTTTATCAGAAAATTTGACTTTTAATCACTTCTTTTTTATCCAAGAAACCTGTAACTTGATACCTAGCTTACTTAAAAAAAGTATCCAAATCCAATTCCATTTAAACATACTGGTATCTAATACCTCCTTTGAAATATTACTCTCTTTAAAGAAAAATTAATTAAGTAACCTTAGAAGTATCGGAATCATACTAAATGGTTAATTTTCAAATATATTACCTTAGAGATTAAAATAATAAATATCGGAAAATTACTTAAATAGTTTTATTATTTTAGGAGAAAAAACAATATTTTGTTCATGAAATTAGTAATTTATTCTTTTTTTTTCATGAAATAGAAAGCATCTTGAACCTTCCAACATGTGAGTTCACAGAAATTCTTGGTCTAGTCTATTTTGGTTAAATTATTAAAATAAATGAAATTGTATTTTGTACAACCTTATGTATATTTATTTGTATAAATAAAGAGAAATGAAAAAATGTACATATGAGATAAGATATCTAATGTAATGTAAAGAGATTAAAAAAATTGCTATTATAAAATGTATAATAAAAAATACTATATAAATGATATATGTTAGAAATTTTCCTTTATGTGGGCAACATTAATTAATTAGTTTTGTATTTTAAATTAATTGAGTTAATGAATATTCCAATTTTTATATTTTGACTGACCCATTATGATCATATTGAGTTGGGCTTCTAGCATCTATTGTTATTGGGCTTAGTTGGGCAGCAGTGTAGGCATTAGTGTCTGACTGGGCTTCTGTGATGGGTGGATCCATTAGACACACTGTTGATTAGGTTTTGCTAGGTCCCTTCTCTAGCCTATATATAATGGGGTTAATTCCCATGAGCCATAATGTTCCCATCGTTGACGGCTGCCAATTTCATGAATAGGCAATAGAGAGGAAGATTCTAGCATCTTGTTTCCTCATTTTCTCTAGCTTTTCTTCGATTTAGTAATGGCCCAATAAGGTACACACAATCATAACTTCAATAACTCTGATTTATTGTTATTTGGTGTTTTATAATCATATGTATGATCCGTTATTTTAGATTTATCAATATAATCATACAATTTTATTAGTTATTTATTAGCAATTTAGCAAGTTATTTATTTTTCTAAGATTAAGAAATCAAATTAAATTTATTATAAAAAAAAAACTTTCGGCCTATAATTTTTTCAGCCAAAGAAGATCATTCATTAAGTTGTTAAAATTACTGGTGATATTAATGTTGATGTTAAAGAACATGTTGAAAAAGATCATTCAATAGAAATTTTGGTAAAGAAACATAAAGATCATTGTTGAATGATATGTCTTTATCAGCCAATGTTACTACTGAAAGATCTGTGAAAATATTTCAGTCAACCCGCTAGAACTAAGAGGTCTAGAGTTGTCAAATTTCGAAAACTAGCAAAAGGATTTTAGTACTGGCAATGATAAATTATGACCAAGAGGAACTACTGAAAGTTTCTCGAGTCTGATCAGTGAAGAATCAGGGGGTCTAGAGAGATTGCAGTTTCACATTCTCAATTCAAGACTAAACAGTGGTAGCAATTGGAATATATACCCCACAAAGCCAGCATATGACAAATTCAGATACGTTTAAGTCCTTCAGTTTGTCGAATCTAGATGGTATTTCAGAATTGAAGTTATTATTAGCTAGATTCAAAACCTGCAGATTAGTTTGGAGACTGAAAAGAGTACTTGAATTGTCAAGTCCACCGTAGATTGATTCTCTATTCAGGTCAATAACATGTCCCTACTTGTCACAAGTTACACCACCCCACTCACACCAAGCAATACTGCCAGGACTACAAGTTTA
The DNA here is from genome assembly GCA_013407115.1 of Glycine latifolia. Lineage (NCBI taxonomy): Eukaryota > Viridiplantae > Streptophyta > Magnoliopsida > Fabales > Fabaceae > Glycine > Glycine latifolia. The sequence continues at coordinate 2,140,154 of CM023960.1, forward strand.
GGGGAAACTCTTAATTAAATTTGAAGTTGTCCCACATAAATTAGTACTAAACAGAAGAAATACACATTTGCTTCTACATATTCTTTTTTTATTTTCTTGCTGATACCTTGTCTAAAAAGAATATTTAACTTCTTTTTTCTTATATACATCTTATAATAAAATTTCTTCTTTTACCATAAGATACCCAAATGCAAAAAGAAGATTCATTTGTAACTACCTTCTTACTTTAATAAAGACTCTCACCACGTAGAAGTAATAGTTCAAATCCAATTATTAGAGTGTGGTATTCTCATCACTTGAAAAGAACCTTTTAAATCAAGGCGACCTTTATTGTGAATCACTTTCATGAGTAGTCCATGGAGTACCACTTTTTTATTCATTAGATTAATCTTGTGCCTGTGACACTATCGTGCACCTTCATTACAATATTATCGTCGACAACAAAATTGATCCTCTGATTTCAGTGTTGAACGTGATCTCGACACTGACAACCACCACCCTCCCCCTCCTACCCCCCCTTCGCCAAAGACCCCAATCTGATTATTCCTCTTCCTATCGGTATTGTGACACCTTCTAATCCCTTCCAAATCTGAAGCATTGTGATTCACAGAAATGATTAGCACATGCATTGTTTCCATCCTCCTCATCACCCACCGCCATCACATTCTCCTTCCGCTGCCACAACTAGCCCTAAACTCCCTTGCATGATAACCTCCTCCTTCACCACATGCCACCGGAAACCACCACCGCCAAAACAACAACCCATCATTTTCAAAGTGGAATATGAAATTTCTTTGTTTGAACAACGCAGAGAATAAAGACCAAGAGGGAAGACACGAAGAAACTAGTCACTGCCAAGGATTTTGAATCGGTCACTAACAAAGAAGTTACAATGGTTTCACAACATTGAAGCCAAGATCTGTGTACGGCGATTTGATTTTGATTTTACAATATTTGCTCTTGATTTATGTTTGTTCACAGTTTGCTTTTCATATACATAATGAAAACCTTTTATTGAAATTTCATATCGGTGCCGTAAAATTTATGAACTTGCCGTGTAATGACCATATGTTGGTTCTTCAAATAAATTTGGTTTATTTTACGGTATTGTGAACTCCATTAATGCACAAGCTTCATGCACTTTGAAATTTAATATCTTCCATTTTTATCTTGCATTGTGGGGAATTGCTGGTTTGGTGAGTTTAGCAATGTCACAATGCTTTTTTTGTTACCTTTGTTTTTGGACGGAGGAGGGTGTGGTGATGGTTGGGGATTACCCGTTGGAGCTTCCATTAATGGCATTAGGAGAGGGAGGGACATAAAGGAGATGTTTTGATGAAGTAGAGCTCATGATATTATTATGTGTCTTCATAAATCCAAGGGCTCTTAAAAGTGATTGATGATGGAACACTTATAAAAGTGGTCTCCTTTAGACACAGCCTTATATCAAATATGATGGATCCTTAATTTCGTGCAGAACATATTTCCCATTACAACAAAGCAAAACTGCAAGGAAGAAAATTATATCCCAATATTAGCCTCCTACTAGACGAAACATATATTATTTAAGTCTTCTCTGCATGAAGTTAGAGATGCAAGCTGTGATGGATTCAAATAGGCACAGAGTGGACAAATATGTGGAGGACTTCAAAATGTTGGTAGCACAGATTCCCCCATTAATGGAGGATCAGTGTATGGGTTTCTTCTTAGGGGGGCTGGAAGGAAGAATTGAAGTGGGAAGTAGCAGCCTTGGAACCAATCAGTAGGTACAAAATGATTTCTCTTGCCAGACTTATGGAAAAGAACCTCTTAACCGGATTGAAGGCACTAAAGGGGGTGGGGTTCTAGATGGAGGAGCATGGGAATAAACCGAAGTTCTTCAATGATGACAAATTCAGCACAGGGATCGACTCAAACAGAGGCTTTTCTTCAGGAAATTGGAAACAAGATTTTGCTGTTTCAAATACAGATTTTATTATTTTAAGGAGAGGAACAAGAAAGGAGGTCAAGGACACGATAAGTTCCAATGTGAGAGGACCATTTAAGGGGACAAGCCATCTCTCTTATCATAAGCTTATGGAGAGACAGAGCAAGAGACTCTGTTAAATGTAGACAGAATAACAGCCCAACACACCAATTCTTGGACAAGCATCTTACGCTCCTTATTTGGGAAGGAGATGAAAATCCGAGGTAAATGAAGACTCTGTCTTAGCAGTGGAAGGAAGTGAACGAGCATGAAAAGTGTTGAAGAAGCTACACACAGTGATTCTGCAGATGGGGGTAATGTTATATTGCAAACTTGGGAGCATAGCAAAGAAGCACTTTCATGAACCATTTTGTGAAAATTAGTAAATTGTTAATAAACTGGATATAATTGTCACAACTGCAGTTCAACGTTCAGTTCAATATAATAGCACATTACATCTTTATCCAACAGTTGGCTAGAAAATAAGCATACCTGCAGAGTAGGTGCACAAATAGGTCTAATTTAATAGCACATAGAGATCTAATTTTGGGATTCATTACCCTCTTGCCAGCGGGATAAAAAAACACAGCATTGTAAAAGATCCCCCTGTTTTGAGGGCCGTCATACAAAAGAAAATATTATATAGGTGCCAAATCAGACCATAGATGAAGTTGTACGTAGAATCCCTAAAACACAGTTGGCAATAACTTAAAGCATTTCCCGGTGCTTTCAAAGGATCACAGTTGCCAACAAAATTCTAGAGAAACTGGCATTGCTTGAATCAAATTACAAGAATAACAAATATATTCTTAAATAAAAATTAGAGAGAAAAAAAAAGGAAGAGGATAGCCTAACAAAATCATCTCATAGATGAGAAGCCCAAAATTTCATCTTCCAGCAATCTTCAACAAAGGAGAAATTATACCCTGTATCTCTTGCAATGACTGTTGAATTCGAATCTGCTGCGCAACGGCCCGCTTGAGATTTATGATATGACTCTTGATGGCTTCAGAATCAGAAGCTCTAATATCATCCGCCCTCATTTCAAGAACCTTCTTGGCGAACTCAATCAACAAACTAGAATATCTAGGCATGGTACAATACTTATGCAAGAATTCCAAGAGCAGTTCCAACTTGTCCACATCCAAGTTGGAGACACACTTGAGAAATTTCTTCCTAGCCACCAATTCCTCCATCACAGCCACCACATGCCCGGGGTTCATAGTTCCCAACACAGACACCAGAGCCTCTCCATGCTCAAACTTGTTCAACAGCGTGTCGTGCTTAGCCCATTTCTTATTCTTGGGTTTCATAACCAAGAAATCCCCCTCAGACGGTTTGGTTCCCTGCCCTCTACGAAAATACCTAAAATGCGAAGGCCTCACCGCTTTCTTCTCAGTGTTCTCCACAGGCGCAATTCTCCAAAACAAGCTAGCCTCACTCTCCTCCTCCTTCTCCTTTTCCTTTTCCTTCTTCTTCCTCTTGCTAGCATAGATCACTCCATTGGATGTCCCAATCACCCTCGTGGAACAATCCGGCGAGTAAGCGACCGACAAAAGAGGCGCGGGGAACCTCATGGAATGTGTAACCTTCAATGATCCGTAATCAAACACCTTCAAGTACCCATCCAACCCCACACTCATAATCCTAAACTGATTCGATGATTCTTCTCCATAATCCTTCCCAATTCTCCCCACACAAATCGACGTGACCGTCTTGTTGTGACTCTCCATGGAGTACACAAGCTTCCCTCCACCAACCAAGTCCCAAAGTTTAACCGAATTCCCACCCGCCGTCGCAACCATCCCTCCGGACGGCAAGAACACAACATCCTCCACGGGCGCGCCGTGGTTCACCTGCACCGACGATTTCGAATCCCTAACCCTAGCATCCCAGAGCCTGACGACATGGTCATAGGAGCCTGTAACGAAGATTTCAGAATTCACAGGGGAGGAGTCTCCGCACCTGACGTAGTCCTTGTGGCCGAGGAACTCGGAGACCGGGGTCTCCTCGGCAACGTCCCAGAGCTTGACGAGGGCGTCGTCGCCGGCGGAGATGAGGTGGAGCTTGTCGAGGCGGGGGAAGTGGACGAAGCGGACGGGGCGGGAGTGGGACTTGAGGCGGCGGAGGGCGGTGCGGGACTTGACATCGAAGACCTGGACGAGGCCGGAGATGTCGGAGGCGGCCAGGAGGCGGGCGTCGGAACGGAAGGAGGCGCAGGAGACTGCGTCAGAGAAGGAGGAGATGGTGGCGGCGGGGGAGAGGGTCTCGGAGCTGTAGAGAGTGAGAGAGGCGGAGTGTGCGGCGGCGAAGGAGTGAGGGGGTGTGGGGGAGAAGGTGAGGGAGGGGACGGAGATGAGGTTGGGGATTTGTTGGGTCTTGAAGGAGGACCAGTACTTCGATTCAGGGGTTTGCTTTGGGGTTCTGCCCATTGATTTCAGCTTCGGCTTCACCGGGAAGTTCTTCTGAACTCTTGCTTCCTCCATTTTTTGCACTTTGCCACACCGCACCGCACCGCACCGCACGCCAAGGTTTAGGGTTTAAGACTGCTGTTGCCTGTGCTATCTATCACTGTTATGTCTTCTCTTTTAATTTATTATTATTAAAATGTTTTTTTTTCCTAACTTCTATTGCTTTTTTATATATAAATCTTTAAGGGGAAAAAAAAGTATTCTTGATTAGAATTTAAACATCCAATTCATTCTCAAGAAAATTAGTGATTAAGAAAGTATGATATCACATAGGCTTAATTCATTCTCAATGTAACATTTACACTAACAATAATTTCTCAAATCATTAAAAGAAAAAAAATAAAATAATAGCATTATTAATTTATCAAATAAAAAAGTATTAAATACATGCCTAATCCAAATCCAATATCTCATTTTTAGTAATCTTTTAAGATAGATAAAAAATTTAGCTGAGAGAATAATCTAATGGCTTAAAACGAAAAATTATTGTGACTTTTCCTCCATAACGACTCTATATCTACTCCCAAGCATGGATTAGTTTTCAAATTATTATTATCATCATATCCTTGGGATGCTTAATAATGGTAAGAATTTGACTATAGAAAAAAGTACACTCCCTATTTCCCAATTAGTTTTTGACTTTTTGTTAGAATAATTCTAGAGTATTTCTAAGTAAAAATAAAAATTAAAGATGTGGAGTTAATTGGTGTGGTTTATTTCTTAATTTTTGTAGGATTGCATTACTACAAGGGAGAGTTACTTAAGTTGTATAAAGTAAAAATAGATAATGTTTTACGATCATACTAGCAAGAAAAATAAATTTGGCGTAAATACAATTTTTATCCATTTATTTTACTTAATTCGTAATTGATTATTCTATTTCAAAATTAAGATATTTGGTCCTTTTATTTATTTAAGTTTAATTTTTCTATTTTAAAATATAAATATTTAGTACCCACATTTTAGAAATTCTATAATTTTTATCTTCATATTTTAGAAAATTCATAATTTTGGTTAAATATTTAATTTTGTCTATGTTTTATTTCTTTTATTTCTTATTTTTTTAATTAATTAAAAAATTTATTGATAATACCTTAAATGAATATGTTAGATTTAGGGTTCAATTAGATCAAAAGAAAAAAAAATGTAAACAAAATTGAAAATTACCAAAATTACAAATTTTCTAAAATAATAGGATTAAATATTTCTATATCTAAAATAATAAGATTAAAGATTTCTATATTGAAATGAGAGGATTAAAATCATGATTTTTTTTAAAAGAAAAGAATCAAATGTCTTAATTTTAAAATGAATGAATCAAAATTGTATATCAAACAAAATAGAAAAATCATAATTGCATTTAAGCCAAAAAATTTAAACAACTTATGGTTTTCGCCATTAAAATTGCTCTAAGAAGCGTTTATACTCAAGTTAATTAATAGGTTGTGTTATTGTATTTTCTTGAAGCATAATCTAGTATTTTTTACACTTTTTTGTATTTCTTATGGTGTATTTGTTTTAATTCATTAGTTTCAAACATCAATTAAACTCAAGAGGAGTGTTATATTCTCTAACACACTTCTTCAACATTCTTACTAATTGATTAAAATATATATAAAACTATAAATCAAAATAGGTAATATGACAATATTCATGTTCAACTAAATTGAGTCTCATGCATGTAATGATCATCATCATTCTTAGAAATAATATTCACATAGCTAGAAAAAATAAACCTTTTAGTTATGAATGATCATTGTTAATATCTAAAATTTGATTTTCAATATCTATATAGATGGAATAATTCTTCTTATTATCCCTAAATAAATAAATATATATATATATAATATTAGAATTGTCACTATCATTTCAACAATAAATTTTTTTATTTATATGATTTAAAATTTTAGAATCTTTACTTGCATTTTCAATAGAATGAAAACTGTCCATTGAATTACTTAATTCACACTTATATTCTAACTTGCTATTAAACAACAGAGAATTAATTATTTCTGTCGTTTCCAACAAATTTAACCAATAAGACAAAATGTGTTTAAAAAGAATGTATAAAAAACTATAGCATTGCTAAAAGGAAGCGTTAATGTACATCAAACCGTGTGCTTATTGAAAACAAATAGACACTTAATGAAAAAAATTACATCATTAATAACATAATCCAATTGATGTTGACAACAAGTACAAGAGTTGTCATAGTCTAGTCAATCAAGCTGCACAAGAACGAGCTTAGAAGGAAGATTACTCACCAACCTAGGTTGATTCCTGGCTTTTAACACTTAAAAATTTCAATACATCTAGATCTTAAAAGGATTATTTTTTTTCCCTATCAATAATTGGTGAATTATATTGTAGAATCATGTAAGTATCAATTTATTTGAGGACCTTTTATTATTGTAATTCGATGATATCTTGCTAGCATCATATATAAATTTTAGATATTATTCATACAATATTTTCTATTATGTCATTTTTTTCCTCTATTTCTCTTCATCAATGATCTTAACCCACACTTTTCTATCTTTTGTTCCTATCTTCCTCTTTGTTATATAAAACTTACGTACAAATAGAAATTTTTTTGTTTGGAAAGCTGGAGACTCTAAAGAAGCACAAATACTATGTTAATCTTTGTGGCTGATAAAAAAAATAAGTCGTAATATGTTTAAGGATATTTAACTAGAAAAATGAAAAAAAAAGTCTTGTTTCAATGGATAATTCCATCATCATGGAGATGGAGTTCATCTTGAAAAGTAACTTGGTCTAATTATAAATGTTAAAGGTTTGTGGTTGATGATATTGGGTATTGAACAATCACATAACAATCGAGAAGAGAGAAAAGGGAAGAAGAAAATAACACACAGAGTTTATCCTGGTTCACCCAATGTGGGCTACGTCCAGCTATTCACTATATTCTCTCACACACTCGTATAATTGCACTCAGATTACAAGGAAATATATAGGCTTAGAAACCCTAAGCACCGTAGCTATTCATGGGCCTAAGTCCAAACTACAAATAATAAAACACGAAGCCAACAATAGTACAAAGCCTCGAAAAAAAAGTTCCAGGGGTGCTACCCCCTAGCCCCCGCCGGGGCGACTCCCCGTCCATATCTGCTGATGGCACAGTATGAGTCATATCCAACATTCTCCCACTTGACGAATGCTTTGCATGCTTCTTCAATCCCAATGCAGTTGCACACCATTCAAACTTCTCTAAAACTATTGTCTTGGTCAGAAAATCAACACCATTCTCCTTTGTGTCGACCTTCTTCAGCATTACTACCTTGTCTTCAATCTTTTCTCTGATGAAATGGTATTGGATGTCTATGTGCTTGGTCCTCGCATGGTATCCTGGGTTTTTTAGCCAGAAATATAGCACTCTGACTATCACCCAACAGTTACATCTCCTTGTGTAAGACCAAGCTCTTTATACAATCTTTGCAACCAAATAACTTCCTTGACAGCATGTGTCAAGGCCATATACTCAGCCTTAGTGGTTGATAATGCAACGGTCTTCTGCCTCTTGCTCATCCAACTAACAACTCCACCAAATGAAGAAACAACATATCTACTAGTAGACCTCTACTATCAATGTCACCTCCCCAATCAACATCCATAAAGCACTCTAACTGTAATGGTGGTTGTCCCCTTGAGTCTTTCACGCCTTCATAGCATAACTCAAGGTCAGATGTACCACGAAGATAATGGAATACACGCTTCACTACCATCCAATGCTCTTTTCCTGGCGTGGACATAAACCTACTCAATACTCCCCTTGCTTGGGCAATATCCGGACGAATACAAACCATAGCATACATCAAACTCCCAACTGCACTAGCATAAGGAATTGATGCCATCACTTCTCTTTCTTCTTCAATCTTGGAACACTGATCAATGGATAACTTCAAACCTGTAGCCATGGGAGTCTGCACCAGTTTACAGTCGATCATATTGAATTTCTTCAGAACATCTTATATGTACTTCCTCTGACTCAACCATAACCTTCTACTATGACGCTCATTTTTGATTTACATGCCCAAGATCATACTTGCAGGGCCTAAATCTTTCATTTCAAATTTCTTTGCCAGTAGACCTTTTATGGCACTGATCATCTTCAAACTGTTACCAACAAGTAGCATGTCATCAACATACAATGTTAGAATAACAAAACTATCTTCTACTTTTTTCACATAAACACAATGATCATCATCACAACAGTCAAACACAAGTTTTGACACATAAGTGTCAAACTTCTGATACCACATCCTGGGAGATTGCTTCAAGCCATACAGAGACTTGTTAAGCTTGCACACAAAGTCCTATTTACCTCTTACTATAAACCCCTCTGGCTGCTTCATGTAAATAACCTCCTCCAAATCACATGAAGGAATGCAATCTTTACATCTAGTTGTTCCACCTCTAAGTCATATGTAGCTGCCACAGATAAAACAAGTCTTATGGAATTTAACTTTGCAACAAGTGAAAATACCTCATCATAATCAACCCTTTTATCTGTGAATATCCTTTTGCAACCAAGCGAGCTTTGTAACATTCTATCTCCCCATTAGCACCAATCTTCTTCTTGAACAACCACTTACAACCAATTGCCTTTCGATCTACAGGTAGTTTCACCAAACTCCAAGTTTGATTCTTGATCAGAGAGTTCATCTCTTCGTTCATGGCTTCCTTCCATTGTTTGGCAGCATCTGAATCCCTAGCTTGCTTTATAATGCTCGGGTCATCATCTGTGATACTCAAAGCATAATTGTCAGTGGTACAAAGATTATAGTTTTCAGGTGTATACCTCTCAGGCGGTCTTCTCTCCCTTATGGATCTCCTCAACCTCTGTACTTCAACTTCAACCTCAGTATCAGAAATTATATCAGAAATTGTATCTTCCATCCCGTCATATTCAACAACTTCAGAATCTGAAATTTTCTCTCCAACCTGTGAGCTATCAACATCAAACTTTACTGTCTGTGGCTTTTCATGAGCTTCTGGAAAAATATGATTCAACTTTTCTTCCTTAAACACAACATCTCTTTTGGTTTCTCGGTTCCACAGCTTGTACCCTTTGACGCCATCCTTGTACCCAATAAAATAGCACTTTTGAGACTTACTGTCAAGCTTGCTTCTTTTCTCCTTGAGTACATGCACACATGTTTCACAACCAAATACTCTAACAGGAGAGATGTTTGGCCTTCTTTTAAATAGTGCTTCAAAAGGAGTTTTATCCTTCAAAGCCAATGTAGTAGATCTGTTCTTCAAATAACAAGCAGTAGCAACTGCCTTCGCCCAAAACTCACCTGCCAAGCCTGCACCACTTAGCATGCTTCGTGCCTTTTCAATGAGAGACCGATTCAACCTCTTTGCCACCCCATTCTGTTGAGGTGAATAGGGCATTGTCGTTTGCCTTGCAATACCACTAGCCACACAAAGCTGATTGAATTTTGCAGAACAAAACTCTCCACCATTGTCAGTTCTCAGTACCTTGATTTTTCCGTCAAATTGATTTTCTACCAATGCTTTGAACTCTTGGAATTTTTCGAACACCTCATTCTTGCTCTGTAAAAAATATAACCACACATATCTAGAATAATCATTAGTAAAAGAAACATAATACCTAGATTTTCCCTGTGATGCTACAGGTGTAGGTCCAAACACGTCGCTATGTATCAAGTCAAGAATCTATTCAGCTCTTCCTCCAATGGACTCAAAAGACACCCGATTTTGCTTGCCATGTAAAAGTGCTCACAAAACCCAAAGCCTATTGAATAGCTCGGAATCCCTTCTACCAGCTTCTTTGATGTTAAAGTCTCCAGACCTTTCACACCAATGTGACCTAGCCTCCTGTGCCATAACATTGCAGTGTCTTCCTCCGCGTGCTCAGATATACAGCCATCATCACTGAACACTGCGTGATCCAGCAGTTTCCACAGTTTTCCATGACGCTCTCCTCTAGCAATTACCATAGCTCCACGAGTCAGTTTGCATGAATATTTATCACTACTAAAATTTATACCTGCATTTGCCCAATGGAGATAAGATTTCTGGTCAGACCCAGAATGTGCATTACATCCGACAGATTCTTGATTGTTCCATCTTTCATCCGCAGCCTTACCTTCCCACGTCCCACAATTTCTAGGGTCGCGTCATCTCCCATTCTCACTGTACCACCAGAACATGTTTGATAGGTGTAGAACTACTCCCTGCGAGGTGTCATATGGAACGATGCTCCAGTATCAACTATCCACTCGTTGTAGTCGCTATGAGCTTTTGTCACTACATACAGATCTCACACGCCATCATCATCATTCTTCTTTCTACCAGAAGATGACGACTCATCCTGTTTCTCAGGACCCACACTTTTATTTCTACAATTCTTTTTTATATGCCCAACCTGCTTGCACTTCCAGCACCTTGCTTCAGATTTATCACGAGTTTTTGACCTTCCCCGAGATTTGTATCTGAAACCTGGTTTTGATTTATTAGTATTCCTCCCTCTAGCAAACAGAGCCTCATTAGCAATACCCTCAGAACCTACCATTCTCATCTCTTCAGATAATAGGGCAGCAGCAATGGTCTCTAAGGATAGTGTGTTAACACCAGTACCAATAGAGATAATGATATGCTCCCAAGAGTTTGGCAGTGAACACAGCAAGGTGCATGCCTTATCTTCATCATCCAGGTTGACATCTACAGATGTGAGTTGTGCACAGACAGTATTAAATTCATTTAAATGTGCAGAAAAAGAATCACCTTTAGACATCCATAGATTGTACAGTCTCCTTCGCAGAAACAACTTATTTACGAGTGACTTGCTCTGATAGAGGCTACCCAGTTTCGTCCAAAGATCCTTCGCAGTCTTCTCGGAGGTTACATTCGCCAGAACATTGTCAGCAAGACACAACCAAATCAGGCTTTGTGCCTTTCGATCATTTTTTTATCTAAGTCTGCAACTCATTTGATTTTTCAGATGCAAGTGGTGCATCTTCGATCACGTGCCAGAGTTCCCTGTCAACGAGCAGGGTCTCCATCTTCAATTTCCATAACTCGAAACCCTTTCCTCCAAACTTTTCAACCTCGATTCATGATTGATTGGTCGACATCCCTCACCGATTGATTTTGCAGGTTTCTTAATGTCAAGAAAACCCTAAAACAGCGAAACCTCAATTGCAAAATCTTAGCTCTTGATACCAATTATTGGGTACCGAGCAATCACACAACAATCGAGAAGAGAGAAAAGGGAAGAAGAAAACAACACACAGAGTTTACCTTGGTTCACCCAATGTGGACTACGTCCAGCTATTCATTATATTCCCTCACACACTCGTACAATTGCACTCAAATTACAAAGAAATATATAGGCTTAGAAACTCTAAATACCGTAGTTATTCATGGACCCAAGCCCAAACTACAAATAATAAAACACGAAGTCAACAACAGTACAAGACCTCGAAAAAAAAAGTTCTGGGGGCGCTGCCCCCTAGCCCCCGCCGAGGCGACTCTCCCAAACCCCCACCCACTCCTCGTCCATATATGCTGATGGCACAGTATGAATCATACCCAACAAATGATCTTTTGTGAAATTTTGTTCTTAGTCTCTCATAAATTTTTACTTGAAAAGTAACTTGGACTAATTATAAATGTTAAAAGGTTTTTGGTCAATGATCTTTTGTGAATTTCTGTTTTTAGTCTCATAAATTTTGACTGATCTTGATCTCTCAAAAAAAATATTCCATTCTTAGTCCTCCAATTTTTTGCATTCCGTTTTTAGTCCATAAAAAATTCGATATCTAAGTACCAAAAATTGAGAGGGCTTAATACGAATACTCACCAACCTGAGTCAATTCTTGGCAGTTACATTAATCAAATCTGACTTGATGTGAAAACATGCAAATCCAAACACACTGGAAAGCAACATGGTAGCTTTCTTAGCTATATCCAAGATGAAGCGAAAAATCTTTCGTTGAGGCCTTTTTTCTCAGTGGACCGGGATACTTTTATAAACCTGAGAACTGCCTACTTCTGTTTCAAACTTTAAGACTTGAGAGACGATTGATCCAAATGTTATATGAACATTTATATAAAGGAAAAAATATATATTTATCTATGATACAATATATATACCAAACATCCGTATTCCCTCACTAAGTTATCGATCCCCATGTTAAGGGAGAGGAGATACTAACATCTCTTCCACTTTATCCATGTCCCATGCCTTGTAAAACCAATATCCACAAGCCATTCGCTAATTGGCTAACATAAAATAATGAACTCTCAAGCTATTTGCATGCTAATGAGTTTGCTTTTCTGCCACTAGAGAAGAATATAGTACAAAATATGTATTCTGCCAACAATGACAGGTATACAAACAGAACATTTGGCTGGCAGGATATCAAGCGATGATGAAAAATCCCGAATATACAGTATTTATTCAAGTCGTGAATCAAATCATATATATGCTAGTGAGCCACGATCAAGGTCCGGCTGAGGTCGACCCCGAGTAGGAGTTGGTGGCCTCTGAATATTAAGCTCCTACAATAAGCAAATGAGAACCAAAAAATGAGAATTACCATTCAACAAATCCACTTACTTCATTAATTGTTAAATACAGCATAGAGAAGATACTGCATGAGTGCTCACCTGCATCCATGTCTCATCCATACCACGTTCAGGAGATGTCTCAGGAGACTGAAGGGGAGGTGGTATGGGATGAATTAATTTCGGAACCACAACCAAACCCCTTCCAACTACCAGTATAGCTCCCGCATTGTTTGCAGTTCCTAAAAAACACACAACATGAGATTGAAATGCTATAACATGCAAAGGAGAACACTGGTGAGAAATTATGCTCACCACAATAGTTAGTTGCAGAGAAAAGGGTGATTAATTGTCCCTGGGCAAATCGTTCAAAGCCATCCATGACACACTCATGGGCCCTTATAATGAGCTGCAATTTATTTTTCTTACAAAATTCTGTGACACGATCAGGCTGCATAAAATAATAGAAGTAACGGGTCAGCTTCCCATTTAAATAGCAAGAACTTTTAAGGCATGCCTACTATTGAATAATATTCCACTGTATAAAATGTTGTCAATAAGTAAAAAGATATGATTTTCGAATTGGGTTCAAAACAAATGCTAATATTTCGTAATACTTTTGCAAATCAAATGGTATCTTAATTACTAAGTTCTAATTCCTACCCTTTTTTTTATCTTGAAGAGACTGCCAAAATTTGTTGCTTGACGTTTTCATTTTTCCTTTTTGGCTCTCAAGAAATATCTTAATTTATATTATATGACTACAGAAAACCATGATGAGGAGGAAGGGTTAGTAGTTCTTTTTGAAAAAACTGATTTTTCCTTTCTAGTTAGGCAGTTAGCTTACTCTGAGCTAACTTTCCCTTTTGGTCATGTAAAGGAAGACTAACATGTCTTAAAAATTGCTCTAATGAGAAGGTACTTTTCCAGACTATGCAACAGATCTTCTTATTTATTTTTTTTACAGATTTTTTGTTTTTTTTTTTTTTGGGGGGGGGGGAGGGGGATGGTTCTTCCAACACTGGATGTGGACGACATACATAATAGTAAAATAAAGCATCAAATAGAATCACGCCATTCATACAATAGTTTGTAATCTTAGCTGTAAACATGAAAATACATGTTCATACATCATAATCTATGGGAGGTGGGGTTGGAAAATTGGCCAATAGCATGAAAGGTCCATGTTTACAATCAAAGATAGCATATACTTACCCCAAAAGTAACAAGACCTGGGCCTCTAGCATTTGGTCTCAAACCCTCTACACTATCATTCTCTGTGGGATCAGACCTACACAAACCCATAGAAGTTGTAATAAAAAAGGAATGGGAAAAAAAAGGCAACCCAATGCACAACACTCCCACCAAATGGGGATTTGGGAGGATAAATGTTTGCAATCTTACCCCCGCAAGCGGAGAGATTGTTTTGAAGATTTAAACACATGACCTCCAGGTCATAAAATAGCAACCTAACTGTTGCATTAAGGATCGCCCCCAAAGAAGAAAAGAAAGAAGGGGGGGGGGGGGGGAGATGCAAGCATAACAAGAAGCCACATGACAAAAAAATTGATAGATAAACAAAGAGGTACCATAAAAGGTCCATTAAAATAATAGATCCTGCATCCATTGTTATGGGCCTTTCAAGCTTTTCTATCTGTTCTACTGAATTGATCGATCTTCCAATGCCACCATGCATACAGATAATTTTCTTTTCAATAAGAGCAGCTAATGGAAGATAGTTAAAAAGTTGATTGAATCGTGTCCATGCCCATATCCCATCATTTTCACCCTACAAAGCACATAGTTAGTTGCAGAGTTGAATCCAATAATCAAATCAATACAAATATGTTTATGTCTTTACCATTCTTTCAATGCACTCAATACGAAAACCAAATAGTGCATTTATGTCAGCAGCTTCGTGGTTTCCACGTATCAAGTGAACATTCTCGGGATATTCAATCTAGACAAGAATGTCAGCACAAGGTCAATTATAAACACAAAGAAAACCAAATACAATAATACCATATAGATAAATAATGTAAAATTAAACAGTAGCCTGCCTTAAGAGCAAGTAGCAAGGTAATGGTTTCCAAGCTGTGCTGTCCTCGATCGACGTAATCTCCCAAAAACAGGTAGTCAATATAGCTGAAACATTAAATGTGTTAGCTAATTCCAAAATGTTCATATGAAAGAGCAATGCATGAGAAAAATGCCTTAGAAATTTTTTCACTCAGGTATTGACTACAAGAAATGTATTAACACAGAACAAGTGTCAGATTAACCAACCCTGTCAAGGAACATACAGAACATCTTAGTTCCCAACCATCAGTCGGCATAATTTACCTCAAATCGCAACAAATTGAAAGTGAACATTTCTAGACATGGTTTTTGGACAAAACATTTTCTGGACAATGTAGAGCTAATTAAATAAAACAAACCATTGAGAAAAAGTGAAATCCACAAGCTAAGACAAGCAACCCAACGTAGGGCAAGGGGAGAATAAATGTAGGCTACCATACCCCACAGCAAGCGGAGAAACTTTGACCTTCAGATCACAAAGTAGCTACCTTACCAATGCACCAAGGTTTACCCACCCACATAGCAAAGCAAAAGTATGGTTTTTTCAGAGTTAATCAGTCTTAAACTGAATTCAAAAGAATGAACCACCATTACCAAGTGCATAACAATATCCCTCAAGACCTCAACTGTATCTAAAATATAAACTTCATGATGTTTTGACACATACTAACAAATATTCTTAAATAAGAATATGGTGATCTGCTTCCCAAGGAGAATTCATTATTTTAACACTCAAAGAATATGGATGGTTGACATTTCACAATAAGTTAGTTCATTATCAAAATGATGGAACTAAGTTCCAATGAGTCAATGACTGCAAAGGAATAAAACGATCCAGGATACATGATAGATATCACAGAAAAAGTGGGACAGAGAAGAGTTGATTGATATTCTATCTATACATCTTTTTTGGGGATTTCTACTCTATATATACATTACCTTTTTGATACATTAGCAATGGTAATCAACCAATGTAAACAAGTAACAAACTTACGAGATGTCTCCTGCAGTAGAAGGAAATCCATATTCATCAAATAGCCGCATCAAATCCCCAAACTGACCATGAAGATCACCAAATACTTTGACAGGAGCTTTCAGCTGAAGTACGGTTGGTTCATGCATAAATATTTGCTCGGAAGCATAGCAAAGTTCACCCACTTCATAAGAATCCAAGAAGAACCGCCTGTTTGCAGGAGCTTTCCAGTTGCGAGGCCTAAGCAAAGTTGAAATTATCTGGCAGGAAGATAGTGATAATAAGAGATTGTCTAATGTAGCAATATCGTAAAGGTAATTAAATGGGTAGACACTAGGCAGTCTATGTCAAACGCTAACAATCTAAACCAAGCAGAATGTGAATCAAATAATGCTTGCCTTTTTATGTAAACCCTGAGGAGATTTTTGCCTGGTGAACTTTTTCGTAGGATATGGCAAATCATTATTTACCGGAATCATGCGTCTGCTTTCATTTTCAAATTGATCTAGCGATAATTGTCTCACCATTCCACCTAGGTTACCTACAGCCTCCTTGGCAACTACAACCTGTAACAAAATGTATATGATTTTGCATCCTTGAGAGGAACAAGATCAGTTATAAACAAGGATTCCAAGCACATACAGCTCTAGGATGAAGGCGGACATCTCCCTCTGTATCACTTCCATCTGAAACTGTTTCCACAGCTTGTGAGTTGTCATCTGACACAGATGTTTCTTCAGCAGGATTACTTGATATAGCCTGCACAGCTTGCCAGACAGCACTTGCTGCCTCAGCTTCAGCAGCTGATGCTTCCCTCAGTTTCTCCAAGGAATTTTTGCCCATGCTGATAAAATGAACACACATATCAAGTTGTCATAAAATTGAAATAACCCGAGCATAAGAAAAGTGAAGTAGAAGTGTTGAGCTTCTAAAGAAGGAAGCAACAAATGATATACCCTGAGCCACCAGATGAAGGAATATCTGGTCCACCATCCAAATTTGGTGTTGTTACATTATAATTTAAGTTAGATTGATTTTGTTTGGAGCTTGTAACAGGTGAAGCTCTCTCAGGAGAATTAATGTCAGGCTGCAATGGCGAATTTTCAGCCACTAGGAAATCATCTAGTAGTATATCTGCACAGGATAACATGGTTTCATAAGAATTGGTAAACATAGGAACAAAATTTTGAAATATGTAAGAAACATCAACATAAAACAAATTAAAATGTAAAATATCAAGACACTTGCAGTCTATAATACAAATTGGAGGATTTTAACACATTAATTCCTTCAATAAGTATTTCAATTCCTTCTACCAAACTATTGATAGCTGAGAATTAATCAACTCAAGGCATTATAATGCATAGCCCAAAAAATAACTAGGCTAGTGTATTTTAAAAGAGCACAAAATCATTTTTCAGCAAACCAGCACGAATGCATGACATGTGAAAACCTGTTCCGCGATCACTCACTATAAAACCATACTAGGCAAACAATATTGCTTGCTATGTATATAAACCACACCCTAATTAATTGAGGCAGGCGATGTGGGACTTTCCGACACTCCACCTCCACAACTGCCTGCATACTAGACCAAGCGATACATCACAAAAATGACAAAGATCCCCTCCACAAACCATGGAAACAATGGATATGGGTCATAGGCTCTCCTATCATGTATATTCCCTTTTAAATTTAATTGGCACTAAGTCAAGTTGTCCATGAGTATATAAACCACACTCTAACAATTGAGGCAGGCAATATGGGACTTTCCAACACCCCACCTCCACAGCTGCCTATTAGACCAAGCGATAAACAACAGAAGACAACAAAGATCCCCTCCACAAACCATGGATACAACAGATATGGGCAATAGCCACTAATATCATGTTAGATTCCCTCTTAAATTCAATTGCCATTAAGGGAAATTGTCCAAAGGTATCTAAAATGAACCCTAATAATTGAGGCAAGCAGTGTGGGACATTCTAACACCCCACTCACCTCCACAGATACCTATTAGACAAACTAACCAAGTGATACAGCATGAAAAACGACAAAGATCCCCTCCACAAACCAAGGAAACAATGGATATAGGCTCCTATTGTCATGTTAGATTCCATCTTAAAATTAATTGGCATTAGGGGCAGTTGTTTGCAGGTATGTAAACCACACCCTAATAATAGAGGCAAGCTATGGGGGACTTTCCAAAAATGGCACCTTTGTCGTGTAATTCTGAAAGACTAAATCCATTGGAATAAACACAATAAAGAGCCAATCTATTTTTGTGAGCTTCAATGTTTTTGTAATAAAGAATTGAATACGCCTCATTCAGTTGTTCAAGTCAAAATAAACTCTTAAGAGCTACAATTACAACTGAATCTCTCATAATGCAAGTACTTACCTCCTCTTAGACCACCATAGATAAATATATGAACACCAACAGCTGCCGCTGCATGACGACAACGACGCATAAGCTCCAAAGAAGGGTCATAATCATGACCTTTGTTTGAGCGTGAGGAGGACACAATGCCATTTCTATCTAACCAAACCCCAGCAGCAGTGTCCAGTACTGTCAAAGAGAGAAAAAGAAAACATAGGTATAGAGAGAGAGGAAATGGCCAACACATGACAATAAATATATACAATAAAAACAGAGAAAAGAAAGTTACCTGCAATGGATGCTTCACCTTCCACGGACCGTCCACCCCTGAGAACACCTCCTGTAACATGTAATCTTGCACCGACAAAAACCTGATAAAATACAATGCCACATTCAATCAAAAAATAATCTTCAAAACTTTTAGACTATCTAGAGGATACCTCTAGATATCATATGATTACATCTCAGAATATTTTGGACTTTAGAGAACCTTAGATGATCTCTTAGCAATAAATTCCATATATATTTCAGGATTTGTTTCCTTATTTAATTAGGATTAGGAGTCTTCTACAAGAATAGAGCTTAGTACTTTATCTTTTCTATCACATCTTTCACAATAATATTAATTTAATATTAGTCAGAAATCAGAATATCCTCTCTTTCCCTCATTTACTCAAATAACTAAAATTTCAACAAAAAGGGGATGAGTAATGTGGTCAAGATCAATTGACATCACCATAAAAGTAGAGAACTCTTACACTAATTCTAAGCCACTGATTTTGTTTTCATCCAACTACTAAAAGATATCAAGAACTTATTGTGGAATGTAAAATTAAATAGGAAAGAGAGAAATCCACTTTATATTCTTCTAAAACTTCACAGTTCTCTTTATTGTACGAGGACAAAATGATGATAAATAAAGAAAACTAAATTAAGCATTCAACTTTTGAAGATAAATATAGTATGAGAAATGCAGTGTGAGCAATAGAGTGATATTTTCAAAGACGGTATCTTTTCCCAAATCCAAATTTATGTCAACCACTACTATCTATCTAGTCTCTCCTATTTTATAAGCCACAATTAGCTTATCAGTGTGTTAGACAACATGAGATAAATGGCTTAAAACTTCTCTTTTAGGTGTGTCTGTGTATGAAAGATAGCTTTTAAGTGGGTATAAAGCATAGCTATCAATCCCGGACAGCAGCAGAGTAGCTGACCCCCAAACCACTATAGCTGGAGAGCGGATATTGGGATGACTTTATGAATTTTCCATATATAAGTTAAATAAATTTATATTACATATATTATATATATATATATATATAGCTAAAAGTATAAAAAAAAACACCCATAACTAAAGGTCTATTTATAAAAAACTAAATAAAAAACTATATACCACATTGTCCGGAGGCTCCACACTATGCGCAGGTAAATGGGAGGGATATTGTACACAGTCTTACCCTTGCATATGCAAAGAGACTGTTTCCGAATTCGAACCCAAGACCAACAAAACTAAAGGTCTATTTATAATTAATAATTTAAAGTCATAATTTTAAGGCAAACACAGAAGTTTAATACTCAATAACAAGAGTCAATTAATATAAAAGAAATAAAGCAAGAAAGGGCAACATCAAGTGGCCTATATGAACACTGCAATGAATAAGCAATATAAAACAAAACATAGACTCCTCTTTGACATGAACAGAACAGACCCCAAAGAATGTGAACAGAGTAGAGACCACAGAACGGTGTGCCAAAGTTCTACAGAGAGTGGGTTGACAGGATATTGTGCCATGGGTTGGCTGGAAACTCCAACATGCCATGAGTTGGCCGGAAATGCAGCTGAGAGCTCTGGGTCACAGATAGTTTGCATTGAAGAGAGAAGAGACCAGCATTATTTAGCCCTTGAAAGGAATGAGAATGGGAAAGTAGAGTTTGTGTTCTGATGAAATAAAAGGGGGGCAAAATCCCAGGACTACCCCCCCCCCCCCCAAACAAAAAACACCAAACAACATTGATTGAGGGGCCAAAAAAGGGGACATTTAGTCTCTAATGCAATAGCGGTCGCAATAGCAGCCAAGAGGATTCGCAGCATGTCAAGCCCTGGGATTCACGGCACTCCAGGTATGACAGCAAGTTGTAATGCAACAGAGTTCCACGAGCCCCCCATAGCCATGACGCTCCATAACACTGTTGTAGCAGCGCTATATCACGTGATTAACTACTCTGGTATAAAGTGAGACCACGCAATGAAACTTGGTGCTTTTTAATTGTTAGATCAAAGTAAGAAAAATTCTTAATATCAGGGTCTGTGCAGCAAAATACATGTACATAAATAAGCTTTATTGCGAGAATAAGACAAGCTAATCTTGACATTATTGCGCATGAATAGTCAAGATTAAGACATTAAATCAAATCATGTCACTTTTCAAAGTAATGAAAGACACATAAACGAATCCTAGTGCAATAAAAAAATTGTATAAGAAATTCACAGTAGGAATCTCTCACTTACCGCAGCATGTTGATACCTTGGTGAAGGGGAAACTCCAGGTGCAAGAGTCCATTCCCACTGGCCATTCCTATGCATGAGCAGTCCATAGGCATCTGCTAGTGGCTGCAAAAGATAAATACGGTAAATGCTATTATATTTAACTGAGTAGGCCTGATATGCAAGATTCAGATGTCAGAACAATATAATAACAAAGTATGCTTTTCTGCTTCAGATATAATTACTTATCACTCAGCACACTACAATTTAACCATCAAATGGGATGTCGAAAATTCAGGAATGACAGATTAGCACACTAAATTTTCTATAAGCAACAGATCATGATCTGATTAAAAAAGTATGAGCAAACATACAGCTCCAGAAGAGTCTCTTCCACCACAGAGTAAAAACATTCCATCTGAGCGGGCACTAGCAGTTGCATACCTATAAGTTGAGGTAGAATAGTATAAATTTACAATATATTCATGATGTGTGGAAACAATGAAGACAGTTAAGGCTTCATTAACCAAGAGGCTAGACAGACTTACATTCTTGCAGAAGGTCTGTCACCTTCTGGGTTCAGCTTCTGCCACACATAAGGTTTTTGAGCAGTATCAAAAGCCCAAGCATCAGATACAACTCTTTTTCCTGCCACATGGTATAAAAAATAAAACTATTTGCTATATAGCACATGACAGCAAACACTTTCTCCACAAGAGATTCCAAACAGGTATATGCGTGCCTGAGGAAAACAACTTAGAGAAATCTCCACTATCGATTCAACAGTGTTTATTTTCAAATTTTGAATCAAACAAGATGAAGGTATTATGAAGAACAGAATTAAAAAGAGTCAAACTTTTAAACACCAAATTATTCATAGATTATGTTGTGACTTTCTTTATTATTTCCGGACATATAGCAAACCTAGACCCAAATACAAAAGGAACTTACACACATGGCTTTCACAAGTGTGTTTGGATTCCCATTGGGGAAATTCCAAGCTGCGGTCGAGGTAAAAGCTTGTATCCGGCAGGTTTTGCCCAAAACATGGTTTGGAGGTTCCCAATTGAAATCCAAACCCACAGTAAGTAAAGTTCTAAAATTTTGCCAACTCGACTGTTCCATGGATAAGGTCTAACCCTCCTTTATTGTTTTTGCAACAACTACATTATTTATCACAGTTTTATAACAAGAATTTGAAAATCGACAACCCGGTAATGAATTTCTCTCACCGTCATTTCCGCTGACAGTTACTAGATATCTCTGAGCAACCAGGTCCATTACATGGCCATAGCGAGGCCCGGGTCCTTGCCCTTGTACAACGACCCTACAATTAAATTAATAGCAATATTGACTAATTGTGCGATTTTGTCAAAATTCTAGAAGTAGGTAAAAAGAAAAACATGTTTAATTAGAACAAATCTCACCTATGCCATTTGTATTTATCATTGGTCAAGTCAAGCACATAGAGATCATCGGTAGAATGCCCCGCTGGACCTATCCCACCCTATCCAAGCAGAACCAATCAAACAAATGTTTATATAATCAAGCAAGTGAAGAAGAAGAAGAGGAATCTCAGTCCCCACAATTTATCCCAATTCACAAAATTACCTGAAAAACAACCATGTTACCAACTGCAGCAGCAGCATGAGCAGCCCGAGGAGACGGCGGCTCTCCCGCGGGTTTGATACTGTACAGTCACAGCAGCAAAGATCATTGCTTCAGTAGCAATTCATCAATCAAATCTAAAATAATAAAAATGAAAACACACTAAAACACACAGACACAGACACACAAATCAACTGAATTTGGAAGATTTAACAAAGAGAAAACGAGAATCAAACTCACCGAGTCCATTTTCTACTTTGAACGTCATAGGAATGGACGGTATTAGTGACTCCATCTAACCCTGCATAGTAAAAGCAGCGAAATTCAGGCAACGAAAAAAAAAAAAGAGGCAGGCAGAGAGAGTGATTGAGTGAAGGAGGAGTTACGAATGCCGGGGGCAGAGGAAGATCCTCCTTCAATGGCGGTGGCGCCGCCGAATAGGATCAAGCGGGGGCCTTGAGTCTTGGTGGCGGCGACGGCGGTGAGGGTGTGGCCACAGCGAGGGCCGGGCGCGTCTTCATCGGTGACCCAGAAGGTTTCTATAGTTCGATAGGTTGGAGCAGGGTATAGCAACGGTTTCGACCCCATCGATATCCCAAAATAAAAAATTAGCAATCAAAGGCAAAAAAAAAAAAGAAAAGAGACAAGAACCCTAAGGTTCAAAAACGGTGCTGGACGCTGGTGGGCCCGGACTTGCTCCGGACCCGCAAAACCGGAGTAGTAGAGTATCTTATTTTCCAGATCACGAATTTATTAGAGGTAGGTACAAAAATGGTGTAGGAAGCGATGGGGATGGGGATTGGGAGTGAGAGAGATTAGAATGAGAGTTTATTAGTTTTGGGGGAGTGAAGAAGTTACAGAGGACCGAGGTGGTGGTTATATATGCCAGCAAAAGCAAAGCAAAGCGTTTTTTGTGATTGAAGAAGAGGAAGGGAAGAGAAGACACATGGCCCCCAAGTCAAAGTGCTGTTACAGGTTGTCATTTGTGAAATGGAAACTGAATGTCAAAATGCATGACACTTCCAACTTCCGAATTGGCGGATATACCCGACGACTTGTATTTGTATTCTACTACGACTATTCGCGTAGGCTCGTACTGGACACAAAGGGGATAAGTTTTTTTCCATTGCTCAGACATGGAAAGTTTTTTTTTTTTTTCGGGTTTATCGCATGATGATGATTCATTTTGCAATTTGCAGCCACGGGGATACCATGATGCACATACATTCCCTTCACCCCACCAATTATTCTCATTTTAATTAACTCATTTTCGTTTTGTTCGGACTTATGTCTGAAAAGGACTTGCAGCTTCAATACTTTCTCCCTCATTACGGGAAAATTGGATTTTCCTTGTTTGGCTTTGTGTTTTTGTCATTTGCTATTTAATTGTACCGAATTACATTTTATAATTCATGTAATCGATTCTGTTTAGTAAGATAAAGTTCTGTTGTTGTTGTCAGTCTTGTGCTCTTACATGCCAAAACCAGTATAGTTAAATGCTGTAGCACACGGTGTTACACATCTTAAGTGGGATAAGTGTTTGTTTAGTTTCATGTTTGGATTTATCGGACATAAGTCTAGAGTCGATCAAACATGATTATCATTTGTGATAGAATGTTTGTAATTTGACCTAAAACGCGTGTCTCACTCCGAGACGCAATATAAAGTTACTACCAAAAGTTTTTGTACCAAAACAAGATTGTTTCTCCCTTTAAGTATGTTATTTTCGCAGTTTTGCATTTACTTTCATCATCAGTGCATCGTCTATATCACCTACTTTGGTAATTAGATGTTCTTACTAATACTTTGTTGATATATCTTCTTATCAATATTCCGTAGATGTCACCTTAGTGCATCGGAGAAGATCCACGTACGAACAGAGACCATATGGGGTACCTAAAAAGGATTTCAATTCTTAAGTCAATTCAAGCCCAAAATATATGAGTAGGAATGAATATACCTAAATCACCCTTTAGTGTGCATTTATATAAGAAGAGAGTACCCAATTGAGGTATGATTTAGGTAACTTTTATGATGATTGGTCTAATTGGCATGCTAGTTGAGAAAATCACATAATTAATCATTGTGGAAATTAACTTGCTGTATTTAATGTCATTTTATGTTTGAGATTCTCTCCAATGATAAGAGACATAACTTGATAGATGATCTAAACGGTGATATCTTTGCACTTGCATAATCTAATAACTTACCTCAAACAAATTTTGGTCCTCAGAAATACAGTGTTATCATGTTAGTCTTTTTATTTTTTTATTACTAATTAAATTAATCTCTCAAAGATTTAAAATATTACTTCATCTTCTAAAAAGTTTATCTTCAAATTAGTTTCTTAAAAATTTGATATGTCTTAACATATGTTATTTTATATTATCAAGTGATGATGTCATTTTATATTATTAGTTATGACATGCTTTTTGAGCAATATATGACATAGTAAAACAAGAAACAACTAGATTGATAGTAAAAAATGGCACTTGACAACAATTAGTGATTATTTAAAGCAATAGAGGTCGAGTTTTTATACATTAGGAAAGGCAATGAAAAACAAAACAATAATAAAAATAGGTTTAGAAACAATTACACAATAAATACGAAGACTAAAATATGATGATGACATAGTCTCAGAATTGGCGATGGGGCAATGGTTGAGGATGATGATAGGCAATGATGATTGATTGCTAATAATGACAACATGTATAACCTCGTATTTAAATGTAGTAGACAAATAACAACATTTGTGAGCATAAGGTCTACAAGTTGAAGACAAAATTGGTTAGATCTAAGACAATTTCACCCCATATATTTAATGAAAATAGACAAAGCATAAGATTGATTAATTTATTTTCGTGAAAATATTCAATGGTTTCTTTATACTAAAGATTGTCTTAACAACTAGTCTTACAAAGAAGCAACTTAGTGTACTGTAGTATAACTTGTTTTGTTTATTAGCGAATCAACTTCATTAGTAAGCTTTATTTGATAAGAAAATTGTGAAGAACTTGAGGAATTTTAGAGTTATATAAGCTAAATGGCACATACCATAAGCTTTGAGTCTTTGTTTTAGTCTAGAAAAAAGAAAAAGAAAAAGTTTACCAACTCTCTGACATAATTAACACACAAATAGGGAAACAATATGACCGTTAAGGGAAAAAACATACAAAAGTACTAAGTTGGAAACTTCTACCTTTTGTGTATATAAAATACAAACAAATAATAATAATAAGATAGGTCAAGCGTTTTACAAGAATTCATGTTAAATTGAAAATAACATCAAACACAACAATTAATGCACTTCAATGTTCATATTCAACATGAAGGAGCTCACAATAGCTATTTTTCAGACCATATATAAAAATTTATCAATGAGTTACATCTCAAGCCTTGCAACAATAATATATTTCTTACATACTACTTTGTAACTTTATAAATACTATGTGGGCATTGGACTTTCATTTACCGTACTTAAGTGTTACAAAATGATATTCTAGGGTTTGATTTTCTTACAAACTTTGGAAAGTTTAAGCTTGAAAAAGCTTGAGAAAATAATAGCCGGGTGTTGGGCCATGCTTATTGAAGCAATTCTCAGGTTTAAGCCTATGTGTAACATCCTAAATTATTTTATTTATTTATTTAATTACTTAATTATTTGATTATTTGTTTTATTTTATTTTTATTTTATTCTTTTGTATTTCAATTAAAAATAGAAATTGAGGTAGAAACAAAAGGAACTAGATATATACATACATCATATTACATGCCCCTTCTATTTTACATCATCATATTCATACTAGCTTTTTTTTTTACATTCCAACATCATAGTGTTTCAAACAGCTTTATTGATTTACAAGGTTCACAACCCCTTATTTAAACATAGTCTCCGGTACTATCCTCTTCACTGAGTATGATTATGGGGTCCGTGACCGGATTCAGATACATAGGAGTAAATTGAAAGAACGGATCGGCTGGATTAAAATCTTCGCTAAACACAGAGATTGGAAAATGGGCGCCGAAGTAAATATGAGCACGCAGAACAGGCTGCATAGTTACTACATAACAGTTTCTGACTTCATCCACATACCATGCAATATCCAGTGCGTCAAGAAATAGTATGATTGAAGCCATTTAAAATAAAACATTAAATAAATCTAGTGAGAAATTAATTTCTCAGTAGGCAAATCTAAACCATCAAGCATGTTAGAAAGGTTAGTAATTAAATCAGCATATTTGAATAAATACATAAAATACTTCAATGATGGAATGAATGCATGAAATGAAATGGTCACAGGTGCACATGACCTCTACATATGTACAATATGTAGAAATGCTACGACCGTCTTACGCTAATCATGCATGAATTTTCATATATTAGCATCTGATCTCTTGTAATGTCATAAGTCCGATCTCCAACATTTGAAACTCAGGTCATTCTCATAAAGTCATAGGTCCGGTCTTGAAACTCGGATCAATCTCATTCATATCACAAAATTTCATAATATAAGGAAGATATTATTCTTCTTCCATAAAGCAAGGTAGTTAATAATTCATACATTGTCCACGAAAAATTATACCAAGATAAATCTATTTAATATTTATAAGCTACTGATAATATGATTTAATATATATATTTTCTAACCAAGATATGGTAAAAATTATTTTCTCCTATATTTTACCAAGAATTGAATATATTCAATATGAATATATAATATTATCACGTTGAATCTTACTTGGATAGTCCATTTAGTTTAGTTAGTATATATATATATATATATATATATATATATATATATATATATATATATA
>CM023960.1:2169624-2192297 GCA_013407115.1 Glycine latifolia
ATGAAGGGTTGCGGGGATGAAAGGGGGGGGGGGGAGGGGGGGAATCCTACAAATTAAATATGTCAAACAAGACATTAAAAGCAAGTTGTTGTCGATAAGTAAACAACACTTAATATACGATGGGTTCCTTAAATTGTGGACCTTCCTCAAGTAGCAATATGTATTTATTATCATCCACATTGATCGTAATATGTTACCATGATAATTTATTATGATCCAATAAAGAAATGGAGAATGATGTTATGAATATGCCAATCAATTATTTTCATCTAGAACTCTACAAATTATATACGAAGTTATGAACATGTCCATGTCCTCGATTTCCATCATAAGTTTGGGACTGGTCGCATTGCATGGCGGCAGTTGAAAATTATAACATAAAGTCCTTGCATCTTATACACACTAGTTTTGATTATTTTTTTGAATGGATAATATTATTGAGACTAAAAGCCTTCAGGGAACGAAATCTGAGCTGGAAGTTCTGAAACAACAAAATCAGGAACAAAATTAAAAACATGAAATTGCAATAGTTAAAAGTCCCCGAGTTAATAGAAGTGTCAAA
Organism: Glycine latifolia; assembly: GCA_013407115.1. Lineage (NCBI taxonomy): Eukaryota > Viridiplantae > Streptophyta > Magnoliopsida > Fabales > Fabaceae > Glycine > Glycine latifolia. Next base: position 2,170,187 of record CM023960.1, read on the forward strand.
ATGAATTAAAAATTAATTCACTTCTATTTTAATTGAGCACGTGTTGTTTTGAAACTAATATTTAAAAATGAAAAATTGAAAACTTCTTGAATAGGTCATATTTTTTAGTTTGCCATTTGAATCGCGAGAAACCAAAATTTAGTACCTGAATTTCTTTTCTTTTCGATTTTTTTTAAACAATCTTTTGGTTATGGTTCACCCTCAACAATATAAAGTTGAATTAAAATTTGTTGAGAATAAAAAAATAAAAAGGTGCTTTTTGCAAATCAAGTAATACGAACCCCTCGTCATTAATAGATCAATCGGTCCCTTTCATCAGGAAAATAAATACTAAGGGGGCCTGTCATTTAGGCTGCTTGTTTCTTGTCATGGCAAGAATGACGTTGTGAATTGGTGGTTACATTTTATTTCTAGAAAATATTATTGTCAATTTTGATTCAAGGGGGGAGAAACCGAAAATTCATTTACAAATAATATGAATTCAAAAAATTAAATGTCTTATATTATTTACTTGTATATAAAATATGTTAAAATATTCGAATCATCCGCATGAAAATAGAGTATCGTACTAGTTATGTCATAAGAAAAAAAATTGCATTACGAGAAACAATATTTTGGTATAAATCCTATTGTATTTGGTGATCATTTTTGTAACACCCCATATGCATATGGTTGTTAAAATTCAATTATGATTGTTAAACGCAACAATTAATTAACAATAATTAATTAGGAGCAATCGTAAGCATGACGTCATGATGTGTCCACATATATCATTTGTACATCATGTATGGTAATCGTTCATGGAATTACAACAATATGCATCAGGTACTCTCTCTCTCTCTCTCTCTCTCTCTCTCTCTCTCTCTCTCTCTCTCTCTCTCTCTATATATATATATATATATATATATATATATATATATATATTCCCGACTTGAGCTTTTATTCGGAATCCTTCGGACTGTCTCACTACCCGGGGCTCCTGCCTTGGGATCCGCCATCCTCTCTTGGCTCATCACCTGCAAAACATATAATTTCCTAACCAGGGTGAGATATAAATCTCAGTAAACTCCGGGTCCTTGGAGGCTTCTCCTCCCCGAGTTCGGCTTTCACGATGCATAGTATCAAACCCGACATCACATAATCTGGTTATCTTGGCTCGTCATAAAACGCATAACATGTACATAACGACCCAGATATAACAAGAGAAGATCATCCACTTAAGGGCACATTCTTCGTATATTTTTGCCTGGGGAAGATCATCCATTTAAGGACACATTCTCCGCAACACTGCCTGAGGAAGATCATCCACTGAAAGGTACATTCTCTCAGGAGTTTGCTTGGACATATATGACTCTTCCAAGAGAGGATCATCCTTATAAGGGCACACTCTCTCAGAGTTTTCATATATATTAATTGACCACTTAGAGTTGTTCCACATCACTTTGGCTCCAAGGGAAGTCCATATTTAGTCCATTCTGCTGGTCAGAGAAGCTCGTAAAACACACAACATATCATTATATACATGTTTTCAACCAAGAGTAGTAACACACAAGTTCAAGACCACATGCATCATTACATATCAGGACCATCACTCCTCGGAGTGTGGTGGAATACGATCAAGGGAAAAACTCCCAAGAACGGAGAGCTTACCTGCTCCAAGAGTTACGCTGGTTCTTCCCGGCCTCGTGGTTACAACCACTTATTTCCTCTCTATCACACTCTGCAAAACATGTAAGAAACAGAACAGTTATCAACTGTTTGCATGCAAGCCGTCCATGACGGTCATCAACCATGGCATGAAAAGAAATGCTATCCTTTTCCAGAAAGGACCCAAGCTTAGTTCCAGCTCTGGGTCATAAATCCTTTCAACACAAAATCTCGACTAATCGTTAAAACGGGTGTGTCTTACCTTTTCAAACTTCCAGGAAGGCTATAGTACAGTCTCTCCAAGTTTGAAAGTCCTTAAAAGCCTTCTTTTCCTTAGAGTTGAAACTCTGTGAAAGTTCTCGGAGAAGACGATCTCTCCGTTCGATAGTCTTCAGAAGGAACTAAGGTCGGAACCTAGCTATGGGGTGGTTCCCTTCAACTTCTCAATTGCATGCACAGGGCCTTTGGTTAAGGGTGGGTGGCTATGAATTCCTCTCACTGTGAATGGAGGAAACAGAGAGAGGAAGAAGACGATAGTATTGGCGCTGAAATGTGGAAAATAGGTCTATATAAAGGGCTCTGACGCGTGTGCCACGCACCAATAGTGCCAGCTGTCAAAACAACTTGTCATCAACGCACATGCTGTCGGGTTCAGATTACTCATCAAGAGCCTACCTTGTGTAACTCGGCGTACATAACCCGGATAGCCTTGTGCAGATATAACGTACAAGACAACCAAGTTTTTCACCTGTTGTATAAGCATGTGCTGTGTCCGTCCTTGGCAATATATAACTTCTAAGGTTCCGCCCTTGTTCGACCTTATCCATCCTTCTTCGACCTTGTTTGGGTCTAACTTGACACCTCGTCAAACCCAAGGTTCTGCCATCTTCCCACCTTATCCGACCTAATCCGACCTTGTCACACTAATCTGGGTTCCTTGTTAATATTCACTTTAAGAAACGCGAACCCAGATATTTGTGGCAGGGTCGTTATTATCACAACTTTTTCCTAATAATTATCATTGTTTTATTAAAATGCCAACGCGGACACCTAAAACCTTACAATTTTGGCATTTTGAGTTTATTTAATGAAGAGTTAAACTGAATGCGTTATTTAAGGGGCTGGTACATGTGCCTCACATTTTTAAAAACAAAATTTGAAATAAGGTTGACAACATGTTTTGGTTATTATTTCCATTTTCATTTTTTAAATAAGTATGGTATTTCCAAACACTTTTTTTGCTTTTAATTTCTCTTATTTTCATCATAGAGCCAATTATGTTGCTTTTAATTTCTCTTATTTTCATCATTTTTTAAATAAGCTAGCAAGCACTTTTCATACTTTGCCACTTTGGTGTTGTTTCCCTTAGAGTCTTTTGTTTCCAATGCTTCCTCATTCCATGTTTGTATACTTTGTTTTGAATGGTAAAATAGTTAGGTGCTAAAAATCATTGTTTAAAGCAACCAATATTGTATGTTTGCATTTCCTTTTATGTCTCACACTGAGCCTACAAAAGCGTTCCCTCACCATTTTGTTCCGCAACACCATCATGTTGGGGGCACGTGTTGATTCACACCATGTTACCCTTTTGTTTGATGACGAGCTAGTGCCTTAAGCTGCTCAAATCACGGATAGCATGTTCAGTGAAGCTTAGTTTCCATGACACTATAAAATACATTATCATTAACTTAAGTCCCTAATCCGGTAATCCCTATGACCGGATCAACCACAATCGGTCTTCAATCGAAGTCCATCCTGAATGACATAGTGAATGTAAACCTGTCGTTTACTCTGGCCGGCATTGTTGAACACCAAGATATGAATGGGTAAAGGGTCATAAATAATGGACATGGGTGTAACTAAGCAGGAATATAATGAAATTAGAGGGCTGTAAGAGATGAGAGTCAGATCTCAGATGTATATAAATTAAGTAAAAATGAGATTAAGAGATAAGAATAGATAAGAATGCATCGAAGAGTTTATACAAACCCTTAAGCAAGGAAACCAAACTCTCTTTATTTCTCAAACCAATTAACATTATTAGTCCTCAAAAGATTGGTTTTATAACCAGTAAGTATTTTCAAAGAGTCCACATGTTATGTGAACCTTAAATATGTATATTCACCAAAATAAACACATGAATGGAAAACATTACATTATCCACGATGATAAAATAAAACACAATTTCATATCATGATTAGTTACCTAACCTAATTGTCGTATCAGTTTTATACAGCAAAATATGCAACCACGAGTTGGCGGGAAACACTATCAGTTTTCCCAACTTAGTAACAGATACAGAAGAAACAAGAGCCGGGTATTATTAAACTGGATGTGTACAAGCTTCTATTCTCATTTCTCATCTCATCGACAATGTAAAATACAAAAATTATAACATTATCAAGAATCTTAAAGTAAAAATCTATGATTTCTCTGTTTGTATGCAATTAATTAAAAAAGATTATTAAGAAACTATAATTTTTCCAAATAAAAAAAATTAATTACTATTTTACACAAATCTTAAATTCTCATAACAAAACTAAAAATATATTTTATATATTTCCGAGAATCATATTTTCTTCGTATGAAAAAACTTTTCCTCCAGGTATACGGGATGTTATGTACACAGAAGGGAAACTAAGTTTAGTGTCAAAGTCTGGTCTTAGATTTAGAATGAAGAGAAACCTGATTTTGAAAAGGGTCCAAGTGAAGAGGGTGAGCAAGATGTGGAAACGACTTGAGATTCGCTCGAGAGGCACCATGAGCTATCAAGTAGAGCGCAACTTGCAAATGCCCTGCCTCAGCAGCACAATGCAACGGAGTGTACCCAGCATCATCAACGGTGTCAACCTCGGCGCCGTGTTCAAGCAACACCTTCACGCTCTTTATTCGACCCTTTAACGCTGCCCAATGCAACGGGCTCCACCCGTTCTGGTCCCTCCCGTTCACACTAACCCCTTCCCCCAAACATTTCTTCACGCCGTTAACATCATCAACTCTCACCGCACGCAGCAGCGCGTCGCCCCAACCCAGCAAATCGACCAAGCGCGTGCGCGCGTGAGAATGTTCGTGCTCACTCTCCGCGGCAACAGAAAACGCCGTTCTCCCTTCCCTGTCCCTCGCGCACTTCACGTTGGAGCATTCCAACAAACACTCCGCGGCCCTCACGTGCCCCTTCCACGCCGCGTAGTGGAGTGGGGTCCACCCCTTCGAATCCACGCGATTAGGGTTTCCTCCCATCGCGACGCAGATCTGGATAACCCTCGTGTGCCCCTCCCTCGCCGCCACGTGGATCGCCGTCCTCCCCTCGGAGTCCACCGCATCCACGTTCAGCTCGCCGTCGTAGCGCGCCAACAAAAACTCCATCGCGTCTATTCGGTCCATCGCCGCGGCCTCGTGCAGAGATGATCCGTGGATTTTGCAACCGGAGGCTTCCAGAAGCTTCACCGCGTGGAGGTTCCCATCCCTAATTGCGAGCGGCATGAGAGATTCAGAGGTTGCGGTCGCGTCCGCGCCGGCGTTGAGTAAATCCGCGACGGCGTCGGTGCTTCCGCATTCGACGGCGGGTTTGAGCAGCCTCGTGAGCTGCGGTTTCGTGCATGCGGATATGGATTTGGTGAAGAGGTTGCGTGATTGGGGGTTTTGGGAGATGAGGAACTCGGCGACGTGGGGGCCGACCAGGGAGACGGTTAAGACGGCGTCGCGGAAGACGTGGGGGCCTGGTTTGGAGAAGAAGCGGCGGAGGTCGGCGGCGGTGGCCTTCCCGGTGGGGAGCATGGTTGCTCGGACGGTGATGGCGTCGGGAGGGTCGGAGAGAGGGGGTTGATCAGAGGGCTGAGTGAGTTGTAGTTTGTATGATGCTGTAGATAGTGGGGAAATTGTGGAGAAGGGTTTGTTGATGGAAAAAAGAGAAGAGTTTGTGGTGGTTAAAGACACTGCCACTGACATGGTGTGCATGAGGTTGGTGAGCTTGAAGGAGGAGCTGCACTTTTGACCCTTTAGGAAAATCATCTCCACTTCCTTTGTGTCTGCTTTCACTAACCTGTCCATGATCAACCTGATTGATTGTTTGATTAATTGATTGATTCTTTGGCTGTATGTTTAGTTTATGGTTATGTTAATTGATCATTTGACTTGTGTGATTAATTAATACTATGTGTAGCATGCTTGTTGGTTGGGGTGTGACTGGGACAGGGAAGGTGGGAAACATTGACCATGACTCCTTGAAAGAATGAAGGATATGAAATAGTCGCTTTTGAATATGATGAAGCATTTTCATTGTAGACTCGAGACTAAGAATGGTATTACTATTCAATTGCACAGGATAAGGAAAAGGTAAAGAAGGGGTAAGAGTTGCCTTATTTCAAAATGATTTGTTTTTGCTGATGGATTTTCTAGTCAGACCTATCATTCTGGTTGGAAGTTTCATTCATTGTTTACTGACCAATTCAGTTTCAACATATAAATGTGAAGGTTTTTCATTCCATTTCTCAAAATGTTGGGCAAGAAAAAAGTAAACCTCCTAGGCTTGGTTGGATTGTCAATTTGTCATACTACTATGCCCTCTGAAAGGGAAAAGAAGGCATCCCGTGTAACCCTCAAATGATATTCTCTCCACATACACTTTTTGGCCGTATCTGAAGGAGATTAGCAATTTGATTAGCGGTTAATAGAATAATGCAATGGTCTCAACTCTCAACCTCAAGGTTCTTTTTTCTTTTTAATAATACAATGATGTCATTCTCAGCAGCCATATGTCAATTCTTTGTTATTTATGAATAAGATAATAAAAAATCAGTGTGTCAATGGAATATGCGAGAATTTTGTCCAACGTGATGTAAGTCTTCTTATTGCCACCTGCTCAGAAAATGCATGCTGACATACGAGAATTGGGATATATAACCATGAACCTTACTCAATTAATTTAGTGTTTATTTATTAACTTTTGAAAAAGTTTTTGTATTTAAGGTAACTAATAATTTATTGCTTGTTAATTATATTCTATAAGATTTGAAACATTCATAGTTAATATTATATTTGTCCCTACTCACTTTGAATTCTTCTCTAATAATAAAATTAATAAGAATCAAAATCAAAATCAATAAAAAATAATATTAAAGCTCTTTTAGGCCCAATAATTACAGTCCAGATATATGAAGTTGGGTTACTGTTTTTTTATTATTTGGTTTGATCCTATTAAATTTAGTAGGAGTTTGGATAAATATTAACAAAATTGATTTTAAAGTTATGAGTGTGAGTTATGTTTAGATATTTTTTTTATAAAAATAAAGTTAAAAGTAAAATGTTTATCTGTATATGAGAATTGGGTCATGGCGGCATAGCTTCAATCGAAAAAACAAGTTTTTTCTTAGACTAAAATCATTATTGAAAAGGTTTGGAAGATAATATTATTTGCATTCTTCTTCCGTATTCCATGTTCATGATTACTATGAGAATTTTATTTAAAATTGTTTTAATTCAATTAATTTTGAATTTTTAATAAATTTAAAACAACAAAATATAATATATTTAAAAAAAATGCCATCCATGGCATTTCACTCAACTTAATAACCAATCCACAAGCTTAGCACTGAAAACCTTTTTGACACTCACATTCACCAACCCCTATGCAGCCATGATGTATCAGATTTGATGCTAAAGCCCAATATCAAATGCAATAGATTTTGGGGGATTCACCCTCATAAGCATAACCCTCGCCTCATCACATACGGATCATCACCTTAGGCTAGAAGAGAATAATATAAATAGGCCTTTAAAGCTTCATGTATTTCTTCCAACTTTTACACTATTTTTACATAGATATCGACTTAAGCGTGAGAGTTGTTGTAGGTTGGCTACAACAAAATAGATAAAATTTCATTCGAATATTCCTTTTATAGACAGGTACTGAACAATAATAATAATGACAACAATATCAATAATAAACAACGACAATTCACCAATTTGCATGACAACCAATTTCAAAATTGATGTAATTTTGCTAATAGCATTCCAAATTGTTGATCCTTTGCTGGTATAACTCAAACGAAGACATCACCATATTTCCTAAGAAGGATTTGGACCTAGAGTTTTGATAAACTGTTTTGCAATTCCAAATGAGTTTGCCTTGCATTGCAATATTCATTTCCCCAAGTAAAAACATTGAGGCAACCATGGCTTTTGGGGAAAAGTTATTTGATGCCACCCAACAAAATGAATGCCTCTTTACAGCCTTATTTTTTAGATAAAATCTCCAGTGATAGAGCAGGTATTCTGTAAAAGCCAAAATAATTGCATACAACATGTTGGAATGGAATATAAATTTGACAAGACTAATGCAAGCTTGCCAGCCTTATTTAGGAATCTTTTTTCTTCTTCTAGGAAGTCAAACTTTTTTGCATATTCACAACTAAGAAATCAAAATAAAACTTCTTAGGCCTACCTTTTAATATAAGGAAGTTCAAATATCTCTCTAAGGAGCTTGTGTTGCGGATGAAAAATAATGGAGAAACATTTTTTCACCTTAACTCTAAAACTTGTGGTGACAGAAAGTCTCTAGATTTTTATAAGACTAAATTTTCAAGTAAATGTAACAAAGAATCATGTGAACCTTTTGCTTTAATGGAAAGCAAGTCATTGTTAGCAAAGTATTCGTGAGAAATAGGAAGTCCATTTATAGACACTCAAACAGACAAAACAATTTCAATCACGGTCTTCTTCTAAAAGTTAAGGGAATTTTTTTTAATTTATATGAAGCAAATATCTCAAGGAAGGTAATGCAATCCTTTATTCAATCTTGGTTGTGCAAGGTTATTGGTAAGAGCAACAATTTTTAAGCTTTTTTGTTATTTGCTTCATTAGTAATCATTGCACGAGATTCAATGATTGACTTCTTACTTGAAGAGATGCATCGAAGTGGATCCCACGTAATTTTGGTTGATTGTTAGAAGCATTATGATGTATATTTTAAAAAGTGATCTATGTTTGTATCTCACACCATCATGTGATAGAGATCATTGTGTGAATTCACTTGAATTTAAGGTCATTATACGTCCTTGATTGACTATGTGACCTATCATATTATTTCTTGGATTCAACACTTAAATAACTTTAAATTTATTACAGATCATTACATTCTTACCCTTTTTCACGTATATCATTTGCATTTAATGTATTATGTTTTATCCTCTTGAAATTTAGCCAATCCCCATACATATTTGACTCCATTATTTTTTGATTTAACAAATATTGGAGATAACGATTTATTTTTGCTTGAATTTGATTTTGTTGAATTTAATGTAGTATTAAGTGTTGTGTCTCCATTAGGAACATAGCTAGTATTTGTTTTTACTCTAGTACCAACCTTTATGGCCAAAATATGACAATTATAATTTCTAGAGAGGTGACCGTTGCATCCACATTCAACCTAAATAATATTGAACTTTATAGCAATGGTTGTTAAGTCAAACTTTACTCGTTATAGGTTTAAGTAAGTTCAATTTCAACACATATATGTGCAAAAATGCTTTTTCTCAACCCTTATAGTATTGATATCAATTTTAACAAGTCTACCTACTATAACAACCATTGTCACTATTAATAGGGAAAAAAAACTCTTGTCATGCTAAACCAAATTCAACCTAATAAACCTTATCCCTACCATGGTTTTTTGCACTTTTGCATGGGAAGATGAAAAATTCACATCTCATTATGTTATTGTCAAGTAATGATTAAGCATCTTTCTTTATCCACCTGAAGTAACTTGTTGACAAAAAGTCTCTAGATTTTGCAAGACTAGATTTTCAAGTAAATGTAACAAAAAATCATGTGAACCTTTTGCTTTAGCAAAGAGCAACTCATTATCAGCACAGTATTAGTAAGAAACAAGAAGTTCATTTCTAATCACTCAGATAGACAAAATAATTGTCATCATAGTTTTCTTCTAAAATTTTATGGGATAATTTTTTTTTATTCATATGAAAAAAAAACATACCACGATATAAGATCACCTTATCACATATCTCAAGAAAGGTGATGCAAACCTTTATTCAATATTGGTTGTGCAAGGTTATTGGTGAGAGCAGCCAATTTTAAGCTTTTTTGTGATTTGCTTCATTAGTAATCATTGTAAGAGATTCAATTATTGGCTTCTTAATTGAAGATATGCATTGGAGTGGACCCTACATGATTTTGGTGGATTGTTAGAAGCATTATGACGTATATTTTAAAAAGTGATCTATATTTTTATCTTGCGTCCATCATGTGATAGGGGATCAATGTGTGTATTCACTTGAATTTAATGACATTACACGTCCTTAATTGATTTGTAGTCTATTGTATCATTTATTGGATTCGACACGTAAATAATTTTAAAGTTATTATAGATTATTACACTCTTGTTCCTATTTTTCACCTATATCATTTACATTAAATTTAAATGTGTTATGTTTTATCCTCTTGAAATTTAGCCAGTCCTCATGCAGACCTAACTCCATCATTTTTTTGGTTTGAAACACATTGGAAATAACAATTTATTTTGGCCTGAATTTGATGTTATTAAATTTATTGTAGTATTAAGTGGCATGTTTCCACTAGTAACATGGTATGTATTTTTACTCCACATTTATGGGTATAAGCTGACAATTATAATTTTTAGAGAATTTTTAGAGAAGTGGCCATAACATCCACATTCAACATAAATAATACTGAACTATATCAATTGTTGTTAAGTCAAAATTTACTCGTTACAGGTTAATTAATATTGTTGAATTATGGTGCAAAATTACTAGTCTTGTCACGAGTGATAATTCACAAGTGTCCTTTTTTGTTTTATATGTTGAATTAGTATATGGTTTATGTTTTCTTCGGGCAAGTAGATATTTCGCATTTGAATGATTGTTTTTATTCTATTTCCAGGTTTTTTTTTTTCAATTGGTGGTCAACATTTTCCCTTCGCTTTATCCAATTATTTACTGTCTCGTTGTTAAATTTCTAAAATTATTTTTTACTGTATCACACGTTTCAATATACAATATATAATTAAGATTAAATTAAAAGTATTTTAATTATATTTAAACGTATAATTTAATTATATTTAATAATTTAAAATAAATTTGATTAAAAACAATTATATTAAACTCTAAATCAAACAAACCACGTAGCATCAATAGCTAAACCCTTCCGCATATGCTGGGCATATGAGTATAGATTATTAACATCTCTAACTAACTCTACAGATCTTTGTATGATTGGATACAGTGAAATTGGTAATTTTTGAAGAAGTGATGATGCCATAAATTATTATAGGATTAGAATTTCACTGTTCCAATGGAGAAGAGATGGAATTAAAAAAAAAAAAAAAGACTAGGACGGATCGCCACTATAATAATATGCATATGCGCAAAAGATAGAATAGAACCAAGCAAAAAGGAAAGGAAGAATGAAAAAACAACAAAAAGAAAAACCCATCCTTTGGCTATAAGGGTTGGAAAAGCATAGTCGGACTCCACAATTGAGTAAGATATAATCAATCAAATGTTTTTTTTCTCTTCTTTTTAAATAACGAAGAAAATTAGAAAAACTATAAAAAAAAAAAAAGAGAAGGAAAAAAACAATACACGTCTCCATGAAGTTCAATGACACAAGAGTCCAAATCTATGAAGCTATTATTGGAAGGAGTTGCAATAGGATGACCATCTCCATTCCCATTAGATAAACGATAAATCTCTCTCTCTCTCTTAACTAGCATAGCACTTTCATTAATTTAATTTATTTGTGTCTGAAATTTGTGGATTTTATTTATCCACATTCCACACCACCATGGCATTATGATGAAGGATAAAGCAACGGCGGTGATCGAGGGCTGGGTCCCAATCAACGGTCAGAAGAAAATCAATTTGATGAATGATCGCAACGCACGAGAACAAAATCAAGGCAAACACACTCCCCTCGGGAGGATCCGAGTGAGCGAGAGAGGGTCCCACACCGGGAGGGTCCCTCGATCATCGTACAAAGCTCGTTTTGTGATTGTGAATAAGACTTGGACGAGCGGGACCCACTCCCCGGAAAATGAGTTCCGTAAGTACGCCACTTGTTCGTAGCACACGAGGAAACAGAGACGGATACAACGCAACCGGTTCCATCGAATACGACGAAATCCAGAACTCCTCTCAGTTGTTTTTTCTTTCTTCTTTTCTTTTGTTTTTATTTAAACCACATGCATCCATCGTTCACTTCAATATAATTATTTAAGTCGAATAGATTCACTGCATATAGTAAATTTTTTAAAATATTTAATATAACTGTATATTTAAGATTTAAATGCAATTGAGACACATAATTAAATTGAAATAATCGAAAATAATAAAAAATAATTATAAGAACAGAAAAGCTTCCTTTTCATTTTTCGTATCCTTCAGGCTCTGACCAAAAACATGCCGTCGCGCGCTATAGGGTAATGGACAAAACACCTGTTATCGTCAGGGGCATTTCGGGAGTCTTGTGGAAACCAGGGGGGCAATTTGGGGAATTCGCGCAGAGGGCGCGTTTGGCAAAACGTAAAAAAGCATGGAGACGGAACCCTTTGTCGCCACGTGCCTTGGCGTCGGCCGCAAGCTGGGAAGTCATTTGTCTCCTTCCTTGTATTAGCTTCTCTTTCCACCACCCAAGACTTTCCATTTAGGTACAACTGTTTCCCTACCATGTTTTTTCACTACATCGAGATCTACTGCTTCAATCTCGTTAAAACAATTGGTATTTCCGTGAAAAAATAAATGTTCAATCCGTTTTGTTTACATGTAATTTACATGTTTGTTTGGAAATAAATAATAATAAAATACTGTATAATTTCAACTGTTTATTTATTCATTTTCTATAAAATCCCATTTATTATGAGTTTTACAACCTATTTGTTTAATATTATTAGTAGACCCTACATTTTCCAATAACAGAGAAAAGTCTAATTCGAATTGGATCAAACATCAGATTCACATTCATACTTTTATATCAAAATGATATCACGATGATTCTTTTAAATGTATTATCATAAATTTTATCTCTAACTTGTAATATTACAAATTATTTATTGGGAAAATACAATTCCTTAAATGAAAATGAAATAAAAATGTTTTTTTTTAAATCCGTGGGACTTACTTGGCGAAAGTTTCGTTCTAACATGCGAATAAATAGGAATAAAGTAATAATGAAATTTACACTTTATCAAAGTATCCTCATGTTGTGCTTGTGTTGTTACTCTCCTTCTTCCTCTTTTCTTCAATGAACTTCGTATCGATTTTTAAAAGAGAGTATGCACAGTTGTTAAAATGCTACGGGAGTTGTTAGTGACATATAATATTCGTCAAAGGAGTTATTAGTGACATATAATATTATATGCCTCTATTAAACAATTTTTCGTCTGTTAAAGTTTTAAAAAATACTTCTATTTCAAAGGCATATAATCATTTATGCCATAGGACATAATCGATTTTATGTCATTTTGTGACACGTAGATGGCTAAAATTTTGTATACAATTAAAGAATAAAAACTTAAAAACACCCATATATATACTTAAGGGTAAAATGGTATTTTCATTTATGTACCATTTTTTTCTTTTCTACATACAAAACAACCTCAATTTAAATATTTTTCCTTTTCCTCCACTTTATCTTAGTTCAACCAAACAGCCTTAATTTTTATTTTATTTGTACTATATTTTCCTTTTATTTATTTATTTTTCTTTTATCTCCTATTTCTTTTCATTCTTTTTTTTTCTCACAACTAAACAAAGGCTTACACTTTTTTTTTCAATAGATAGTTCTTTTGCTCACAATTAATTATGTGTTTTGTTTCACAGTTACCCAGTGAGTGTCTCTTCAAAAGTAATAAAAAATATGTGTGAATAACCAATGTTTAACTAATCACAGTCTAAGTACAATGGACAGATGAAATGATATGTGCAAAAACTCATAATGGATAAAACATAATTAGAATTAAGAAGAATAATGTGTTTAAATAACACATATAATTAATTGTACCCTAAAAAATCATAAAAAAATAGAAGCAAATATTTACTGTTTCACTTTTACTTTGAAAAATTAATTGATTTTTTCTCACCACAATTCTATTCAAGACACACTAGAAGTTATTTAATCATGAGGTGGAGTATGATTTTACAGGCATAAGGTATCAACAAGGTGCAAAAGTGGTTACTAGTTACTAATATGTGGCCTCAACCTAGTGAGAAAGCTGGTAAATCCTTGGAAATATGTTGTTTTGGTCATAGATTTATGGCTAAAGTTGATTCTATCCCTTCTCAAGCTTCATGATTTAATGGTGAATGTAAATATATTAATGGTGTTGATGATGCATTACAGGATATAAATATAAATATATAAGCCACTTGTATATATGATTAAACTAATCTCGACATGTGTGCTTCTGTCAAAGAGTTACTCATGAATCAAAACTATATGAAAACATCTTAAATTAAGGTCAAGTGCCTCAAAGGCCTTCAGAGCATCTCAATCACGACAGTACATAAATGACGCCAATAGTCGTAATATAAGATTTTGAGCATTCACTTCCTTAAATTTAGACTTCTTTAGGATCATTTTGAAACAATATTCAGTAATTTTTTTGGACAAAATAATGTATCTACATAACGAATTGTGCATTTTTCTAGTGTGTGAATGAAAATTGGCAAAATTAGTTTTGAGGTGAAGTATTTTATTTTGATTTTTTTTTGTCTAAAAACAAGTTAATAGTAAAAAGCTAATTTATTTTTTCCATTACAAAATTACCTAAATTTACTTTAATTTAAAATCAAATTTAAACCTAACATTAATTCTTTCATGTGTGACTAATGTCAGGTTAAAATTTGATATAATGTTAGGTTTAAATTTGAATTAATCACAAAGAAAATGTTACTAACAGTTAACTGGAATTTTAGCATGGGTGACATTTAGTATGACACTTACTATAATGTGAACAAAAAAATTGTGGTATCATTTAATTGTTTATAGCAAACCGTTCCCCTTCTAGAACTAGAACGTACGCACCGCTTGCATTTATGGAAAAAAAAAGAAGATAAAATCAAATATACCAATTAGTGTAAACTCAAACCAGTAAACTGAAATTTTGGCATGGGTAACATTTGGTATAGTGTGAATGAACAAAAAAATGGTGCTGTTTTTATTGTTTATAGGAATAGCAAAGAGTTCCCCTTCTAGAACTAGTAACGTGCGCACCGCTTGCATTTATGAAAATAAAATATAATTTCAGACACGAGAAAATGTTGATAACTTATTTTCTCTAATTTGGAAGATTCAAAAACTTGAACCCCAACCCATATCGTAAACAAGGCCAAAACGGGGTTGTCAATAGCCATCAAGAACAAGAAAGGTTCTGTACACAAGCTTGTACGTCACAAGTCCTTTCTCCCTGGTTCTCAATACACACAAGCATACAAACAAAAACAAGGGGGAAAAAAGTATAATAATAAAAGAAGGGTAAACTAACCTTTTAATTAGGATATTGGTTGAAAAATTAAAAAAATATTTCTAATATAAATTATAAGAAAGCATAAAATAATATAAATAATATAATTTTCAGCCTTACAATAAAATTATTTTTATTTTTAAATGATATATTTAGGACACTAATTAATATTTATGAAAAAAATAGCAACCGAAATAAAATACCACATCCCAATTGAAAAAACAGCCCCCTAATTTAATTTCCTGATTTCTCTATATTTATTATTTAAACGGTGGGACCCTTTATATACAGTTCAATTCGGCCGCCAGCTTTGTCGGCTCTTTCGTCTCCGTCCATCCCCGTCGTTCCTTTGCGTTTGACACTCTTCATTCTCTCTCTCTCTAAACCTCTCTCTGTTGTGTTTCTCTCTCCACCACTCCTTCTTATCGCTCTCTTCCTCATAATATTGTGATCTCTCTCAGTTAGTTCCCTTTGTGAAAACACATACATATAAAGTCTCTTCCTTTGTTTAGCCGACAAATCAATCCAAAGGGAGAGATACCCCATTACCCACCCTCTTCTCTCAAGATAAGAGCTTTTTTTTCTTTCCCTTTCTGTCTCTATTTTCCATGTATTATGAGGCGGCATAAAGGGTCGTTTATCGTGACTGTGAGGATCACTTTTTAAGCGTGCTGCTGTGGATTCGGGCTTTCGTATTTGCTATCGAGAATAAGAGAGTAAGAGCAAACATGACTGGAAGTAATGAAGTCAACCTCAGTGAATCTAAGGTAAAAATTACTAAAATCCATCTGGGTTTTGTTTTTCACTTTCTATATTATCTGAAACCTGGTTGTATATATATGTTTATGTGTCCTCTTTGGTTTGTTCCTTCTGTTTGTGTTATGTGGGGTCTTGTTGATGAAGGGTTGCGGGGATGAAAGGGGGGGGGGGGGGGGTTAATGTTTTAATCTTTTGGCTTCAATTGCAAGGCTAAGGACGGAAAACATATCTGAGTTTCAGAGAGTTGTCTCTCTATTTTTTTTATTACCTTTCGGGGTGTAGTTAATAATGGTGGCACTTATAGGATGATGCACTTTTTTGGGGTTTGTTTAGTTTTTCTTGTACTTTGTATTTCTTCCCTGTTTCTTTTTCTGGTAAGTTGGAAAATTCCAGTTGATTTGGTGGCGCAAGATGCAAATTCCTCTCTTATGAAGATTTTGTAAGGCGGCGTGCCCTTTTGTAATCCTTGGTTTTGCTCTTATTTGTCAACTTTTCCTTTGATAAAATTTGTTGCTTTTATCTTATAAATAAATCTGCTAATAGTGCCATCCGTGATACTCTCAGCTTAGTGCCCTGGTTTTCTGATTAGAGGAGTCAATATGCAGTTTTTCTTATTAGTACAACAGTGTTAAATGGAGTGCTTTGTAGTTTGTTCCTATGGATAAGGTTCTAACTTATAATTATATCTTCAATCTTTTGTAGAGTGTTGTTCCACTCAACACTTGGGTGCTTATCTCCAATTTCAAGCTGGCTTACAATCTACTGAGGCGTGCCGACGGAACGTTCAATCGAGAGTTGGCGGAATTCCTTGACCGCAAGGTCCCGGCTAATGCAATTCCTGTTGATGGTGTATTTTCTTTTGATCATGTTGAACGAAGCACCGGGCTCTTCAATCGGGTGTATCAACTAGCTCCTGAAAACATGGGTTGGTTTATAGAGCTTGAGAAGCCCTTGAGCACCACAGAGACAGTTCCTGTTATAATTTTCTTCCATGGTGGAAGCTTCTCTCATTCATCTGCTAACAGTGCTATCTATGACACCTTTTGCCGCCGTCTTGTGAACAATTGCAAGGCTGTGGTGGTTTCTGTGAATTACAGGCGATCACCAGAATATCGATATCCATGTGCCTATGATGATGGCTGGGCTGCACTTAACTGGGTTAAATCAAGGACATGGCTTCAGAGTGGAAAGGATTCCAAGGTTCATGTGTACTTGGCTGGTGATAGTTCAGGTGGTAACATTGCTCATCACGTGGCTGTGAGGGCTGCTGAGGAAGATATTGAGGTGCTAGGTAATATTCTTCTTCACCCACTGTTTGGTGGGGAGAAGCGAACCGAATCGGAGACGAAACTGGATGGGAAGTACTTTGTGAGGCTGCAGGACCGTGACTGGTATTGGAGAGCTTTTCTTCCCGAAGGGGCTGATCGAGACCATCCGGCTTGTAACCCATTTGGCCCCAAGGGTAAAAATCTTGAAGGGCTCAAGTTGCCCAAAAGTCTTGTTTGTGTGGCTGGTTTGGATCTTCTCCAAGATTGGCAATTGGAATATGTGGAAGGTCTCAAGAATTGTGGCCAAGATGTCAACCTTCTATACCTAAAGGAGGCAACTATTGGTTTCTACTTCTTGCCTAATAATGATCATTTCTATACCCTCATGGAGGAGATAAAGAACTTCGTCAACCCTAACTGTTAATATACTACTTAACCTTACTTAAAGGATCTCATACATAACTAAAAGCCTGACATTTCACCTGGGTAATCTTTTTCTTCTATTTTTGTATCTTTTTTTTTTCTTTCGCAACTTTATAGTGGTGGTGTGTAGTTCTATAAATTGTGTAGTGGTGGTGGTGTGTAGTTCTATAACATCTATGGTGGTGAATCTGAGCTTTCTGTAATCGGTGGCTACTGCTTCCTGTGCTGTGCTCATATCTGTTAATTGCATGGCGTTGTATGTTAAGGACTTTGGGTGGAGTTTTCTTATGTGACTATATATGAATGTGAAAGGGTCTCCTTTGGCAAGGAAATGGCAATAACCCCGTGGATCCCAAAAGATGATTAAATATAAGGATGAGAGGTGTTCTTTGGAAAGGGAAGGGTAGTAACCCCTTTGATCCCTTAATGGTAGTTATATAGATAAATGTTTATAAGGACACCCTCTTTGACAAGGAAAGGGTCTCTGTTCCCTTTGGTCTTCAAAAAGTGGTGTCATCCTTCTATCACTAGGAGTCCCTTTAGGTTCTCTTTGACAAAGGAAGGATGTATGACAAAAGCAAGTTGGACGACTCTCGAATCTTGAGATTATGAGCTCAAATCAATTAATAGAACGAAAAAGAAAGGAAACAAAAAAGTAACAAATTAAATGTTTATATACTGCATGATCACAAAATTTAGGTGAAAATAAAAAGTATGCTCAAAAGATAAGTTGTTGAACCATCTACGGAAATAGCATTGTAAATGTCCAATTGTATACTGTAAACTTTGAAAGTACTTAAACGAGAAATAAATTAACTATGACATAGAAATAGATTAAAGCAAAGCTTAATCATATTGCAATTGTTCAAACGTGGTTCATGTTGTCCTGAAGTTGAAGATACCTAATTAGTATTTGGTAAATCCTTATCAGTGATAGTAAGTTAATTATTTTATGATAAATTAATCTAATAATGTCTTGTTTTGAACAAACATGATCTTATGTCAATTATTTATTATTTGCAAATGATATCACTACTTCCTTTTTTGTCATTGATTCTTTTAATGCGTAACATATTTCAACATATACGTGAGATTCATTTAACTATGACCCTAATTTATAAATTTTGGTTCTCTATATTGTTGGAGTTTAATTGTGTTTGTCTTTAAATGCACATGTTTACCAATATTGTGTGATATATTTATAAATAATTTTATCTCTTATATACCTGGTTATGAGTTTAATATTTGGCTCGTATTTACACAAAAGAAAAAACATACTTGTGAGGTTCATCTTTTTTCTTGGAGCCTTTGTTTAATTTTAATTGTATTCTAAACCAAATAAAGGTTGTTGAAAAAAAATCTAAATGCCTCAAAATATGAATAAATTAAAATGCGCCCACACAAAAGAGGAAACTATGGTAAATTTTGGAATATTAAAACATAAAAATGACTAAATGAAGAAAAAAACACACACATGATGTTAATTAAATTACATTTTTTATATAAAAAATACGTTTTAAATCATACATAACTAATTAGTCATGCATTTGGAATGTTATAATCTCATTTAATGTAACTAACAAATCTGCCAAGATAAATAGAAACATATTGTCATAAAAATTGAGTTATAATTTAGATAGGATAATGAGATTTTATATTCAAAATATAAAAGAAAAATCAACAAAAGTACCCACATTAATTATTTTGTTTGGTTTTAAACACTCTTAATAAATAAATAATAAGATACTTGTAGTTTGCTGACTTGCTGTATAAGTCATTTAAAATTATTAAATATCCTAATTATAAATATGGAAAGTTATATTATTTTATTTTTACTTCCCCTTAAATATATATTTTAAAATTATTTTTTAATCAAAATGTATCTTTTAATAAACATCAAGCACAATTCAGTTTTGTAGAAAAAATAATTAAAAGCAACCTTAATTACACATTTTACCACCAAACTTTATCATTTTATGAGTTTTATCATCTAAGTTTTATTTTCGTAAATTTTACTATTCAAGTTTTTTTTTATTTTTGTACATTTTATCTAACATGTCATTAAAAAGTTATATTTTTTTACAAAACAATTTCACTTTGTTGTCAACATGATGATAAAAAGTGTAAAATACATGATGATAAGAAGTGTAAAATGTAAAAATTTGAATGGTAAAATTTGTGATAAATAAAATTGATTGATAAAATATATAAAAATTAAAACTTAAGTGATAAAATGTAAGAAAAATAAAATCTGATTAATAAAATTTGTTAAAAAATCTTGAGTAATAAAATTCATAAAATAATAATGATTGGATGATAAAATGTGCTGTCAAACCATAAAACTAAAGGTAACTGAAAATAGAAGAAATAACAAATAAAGAAGAAAATAAAATAATATAAAAGAGAGATTGTGTGTCGCGGCTGCTTCTCCGTGCACATGCAGAGTAGAGAATCTTGCTCACCTTCACCCACCCGCTTTATCCAATATTTAATGGTAATAGTAACATCATACATATATACATATATCTTGGATGATTGACTGTGTGCCAAAAGCAGAAAAATCCGTCGAATGTTACCCTTTTGGTTACATTACATATATTAGCTCAGAATCACTTCTCAGCCAAAGTTCTTTAAGAGGTATCACCATTCACTACTATACTATTACTATTTATTATCCCAAAGATTTACATAACTAAACCATAGATGTTTCCTCTTTTTATTTATTTTCGTTCATATAATCTGTGACACGAATTCCTTGGTTTGACTGTTTCAGTTGACTTTCCCTTTGTTGTTCTAATGATGATTTTGCTTATTCACGGTGGAAAATTATTTGTTAGGGATAAGGGGAACGGGGTTCTATAATTCCTAATTCATTCCTGCTTTTGCTTGCTTTCTCGTAAAATTTTAGTTTTTGACTATGACGATGATGTTTCTGGAACATGGAAAAGGGTTTTGAGTGCAGCGAGGTGGGGTTGTTTTAGTTTCTCTAATACTCTTCATAATTAAGAATGTCATGAGTTATGATGTTTGCCAAATTCTCTTACCCTGGAACCTTATATTTGTCGTCGGAAGTTTGTTGAATTTCTTTAAATTTAGTGCCTCAACACAGCATACCAATACCATTTTAAGGTGAAAACCGGAGTCAGGCCCTGCTTGGATAATTTCTCAACAAATACTTTTATAGGAGAAAAAAATAAGAAGGTAAAAATGAATTAAACTTCTATGATAAGTTAAAATTAACTCATGCAAAGGTTAATTTACAACAGTTATCTCATTTAGCTTCTCCGAAGACTGATTTTAACTTTTGCATAAGCTAAGTTTAACTTACCAGATGAACTTAATTCATTTTATCTTCTTATAGTATTTGTTGGAAAGGTTTATCCAAACCAGTCCTTAGCCTAGAAAGCTCGTCCAAATCAATACTAATATGCAGATGTTTTTCTCAAGGAAAGATCTTAACTTTCTAGGTGAGAAATGAAATAGATTTATCTTTTACTGATCATTTTTTCATTTTTTTTCCTTTCCTAACAATGGTTTCTAATTATTTATATGAAAAATGAAATCTGAAAATTTACTCATTTTTGTGGCTATAGCTTCTTTGTCTGTAGGATTTAGAACACGGAGATTTTATGAAGATTTTGCAGGAGATAAGATGCACCAGCATTACAAAATTTTGTGTGTTTCTGTGAATAGTTATGTATGCCACATCCAGTGCACTTTACATTGACAAAATGGGTTATGCTATGAGTAGACTAGAGATAGAATCTGGTCTCTGTGTAGATGGAGATGGAATTCAAGAAGATTCTAGTAGTGGACAAACTAAAAGGCCATTAAAAAATTTGGACAATGAAATTGCCCAGATAACAAAGTTGAAGTCAACGCCCCATCAACAATTAGTCCAAGTTGGAACTGGAAGGCCAGAATTGCCTGTTTCTCCTGTGAAGATGCTGGCAGGTCGGGAATCTAATTACTCGGGACAGGGGAGGTTTTCTTCAGCCGATCGCTGTCATCTTTTGAGCAGATATTTGCCTGTAAATGGTCCGTGGCTTATTGACCAAATGTCTAGTAGGGCATATGTCTCCCAGTTTTCAACTGATGGGTCTCTTTTTATTGCTGGGTTCCAGGTAAAACATTTTCAGCTTCAACATTATATGCATGCTATAGTTTTGATCCAATGAAATTACTTTGCAGGGAAGTCACATAAGAATATACAACGTGGACAAAGGCTGGAAAGTTCAGAAGAACATTCTAGCTAAAAATTTGAGATGGACAATCACTGATACATCTCTTTCACCTGATCAGCGCTATCTAGTAAGTTACTGTGTTCTACATCTTTTTAATCCTTTTCTTATAATTCTACAATTGTCAGGCAGCCTCAGGCTCTTTCTTATGGCATTTGTACTTTTGATTTTCAGGTTTATGCCAGTATGTCACCCATTGTACACATTGTAAATGCTGGATCTGCTGAAACAGAGTCCCTAGCAAATGCTACAGTAATCACAACCAATGCTACTCCCCC
>CM023960.1:2192397-2280867 GCA_013407115.1 Glycine latifolia
CAAATATTACAGAGCAATAGATATTAAAAAATTGGATTTTCATGATATGTGTCAATCATTTCTGGTAGATTTGGTGTACGGAATTTTTTCATTTTAATTGTATTATTTTCCTGTTTGTAATATATTTCTTCAAATACGCAGGAGATACATGATGGTTTGGATTTTTCATCAAATGAAGATGGAGGATACTCCTTTGGAATTTTCTGTGTGAAATTCTCAAAAGATGGGAGAGAATTAGTTGCAGGAAGTAGTGGTGATTCTATTTATGTATACGATCTTGAAGCAAATAAGCTCTCACTTCGAATTTTAGCACACACGGTATTGTTACTAGGCATAATTATTTAGCTTCATGTGCTTTAGGCTATTGTTTGATATCTATTGGTTTATGTATTTTTGTTGCAGAAGGATTTAAATTTCATGATTTCATAATATAATTGTAATCTCTACAGGCTATATAGAATTGATTGTGCATAACATGAAGGGGCAGTTTTATATTCTGTGTGATAGATTGCTCAACTGAATATGAACCACTCTATGTATTGGCAGTGCCTTTACAGCAGTGCATGTGAAATTTTATTTGAGATCGTGTTTCATTGATATATTTGGAAATAGAAGTTAAAATGTACAATAAATTTGGAGAACATGGGTAATTTTTCGTATCCTAAGGAGGAATCTTGATTTTATTCCTAGATTCTCTTTGAGCTAGAATGCTAAGTCTATGTTTGCTTAAGTGCAAAATCAAGATCATTTGAGAGAATAACTTTGGTTATGAAATATGGAATAACTACTTGTAATGAACAGATTTTCTGCACTATCTTTTTGGCTGAGGGGCACATTGAAGGTCTAATCCATTATTTGCCTTTGTAATATCTGGAATAGATAATCCAGAGATGGTACGAATAACCTTGCTGGAGAATCGCACTGCTTCTTAGTATCCCTACCTCACCCCAAGCTACCAAAAGAAATTAAAAAATAAAATGTCCAAGCCAAAAAATATGAATTGCTTTGGACTTAAATCCTTTTTCATTTATGTGCAGAAGTTATTTTCCTATTGTGCTAACTTCTTGATGGTTCAAAAATATTAATCCATAGAGGTTCTAACATTTCGTTTTCATTTTATGTCGCAGTCTGATGTGAATACTGTATGTTTTGCTGATGAAACTAGCCATCTTATTTACTCTGGGAGTGATGATAGTTTCTGCAAGGTTTGTTCTACACCATAAGAAGGCTTTTATTTTCTGTCAAGATATTATGTTCTTTTTGAGTATCACAACTTTTGATTTTATACACGGGAAGTGGTGGCCACCTTTTACATAGGAAGTCAATCTTGGTCATACGAGGTTAAATAAATATATATTGAGCCTGAAAGTTATTAGTTGAGAGATAAGTGAGAGTTCTTTGCTTTGATCAGTCGCTTATTGCTGAAATTCCATATCTAATAATTAGGATTGTTTCGTCCTTTTCCCCAATTTTTGGTGAAGGATAAATTCTAATACACAAGTTTGGTTAGGTCTGGGATCGGCGCTGCTTAATTGCTAAAGGCAAGCCAGCAGGGGTTTTAATGGGACACCTTGAGGGCATTACATTTATTGATACCCGAGGAGATGGACGTTATTTCATTTCAAATGGTAAAGATCAAACCATCAAACTTTGGGACATACGCAAAATGTCATCCAATGTTACCAGGTGTTTTTTTCTTACCAGGAATATTCTGATTTCCACAGTTCTTGAATTGTATGCTTATATGTTTTGACAAAAGGAAAAAAATAATGAGTAAATTAAACTTTGGGCCCATATTTTTTCCTGATTTTACTTTGCCACCTTATAGTTAAAAAAGTGTGAATAAAGCAATGGAGAGATAAAGATTTATACATTTGTTGATTTGGAATTTTTTAAAATTAAAATAAAATTTTGATAAAAGATATACTCATGCTGATAATGTTTACTTATGCTAATGTCATCAAATGGATGAATGTGAAATTTAATTAGAAAAAAAATGCTTGTAAACTACCATGTGAAATATGCCATGTCATCTTATGCATTTAGTCACTGGGAAAACAGCTATGATGCTTGAAAAAAAATTACAACTCATTGTCATCATAAATTACTTTCTATTATTTACATATTAGAAAAGTACTATCAATCTCCTTCCTTTCTTGAAATCATTCATAAAGAAAACAATTTCTATTTTTGGTTCATTAAGGGACAATTATATATTATACATACTTATATGTTTCATGTAGTTGTATTGGATTTTCATAAAAATACTTTAAAAGCTTGGATACTTGATTGATACGTATCGGCGAAGTATCCAAAGAGTGTCACTATTGCTACGGGAAGTAAATTGAATTATTGGTGTTTCATAGTTTTGGATACTTCGTGGATATGTATCGGTGAAGTATCCAAGAGTATCGGTATCGGATACATATCCGATACGGATACGTGAGGCAAATTGGAGTATCGGTGTTTCATAGGAAAACAGCAATCAATTGAGCTGATAATGGAAAATTGAGATGATATATTGTTCATGACTCAATCTTCTTAACACATGTCTGGAATAAATAAGATGACTGAAGGTCGTATTAGGGTAATATATAGCTGATGAGTATTGCTATGCTGCTGATATATAACAAGATATAGATTCAGTTATGCCCACATTTCCATAAGGTATCATGGTGGAATTTGAATTTGTCTTAATTCTTAAATGAATCTATCAGTTAATTACTTAATTATGCTTGTGAAATTATATATATCAGTTTATGAGGCTGATTTTTTCAATTATCTAAGAAGCATTCTCACTACATTCCATCGGAAAAAATGCAAAATACTGGAAATTTTATGTAATTTGTTTACAGAATGATGTGTCATGTTGGACTCGTGATTCTGTTTCTATTTGTGTTTGCATGACTGTGGGAAATTGAAGATCTTAGAATGATTTTCAGAATTCAGTCTTGCATGTGATATTTATAGATCTTAAACCTAGCTTATGATGTCTGTTCCTTTCCAGGATTATGATATTTCTATCTAGATGAAATTGTTCTCAATGCAATGACATACTATAACAGAATTTTCTCTCTATTCCAGCAATCCTGGGTATAGGAGTTACGAATGGGATTACAGGTGGATGGATTATCCACCGCAAGCAAAAGACTTGACTCATCCTTGTGATCAGTCAGTGGCTACTTATAGAGGCCATTCGGTCTTACGCACTCTCATCCGCTGCTATTTCTCCCCAGCATTTAGGTGAGCACTAAGCTTGCATTGCTCTGTAATTATTGTTCCTTTTCTTCTCATGGTCCTCTTTTGATCTTTTTCTTCCTTAAAGCTGCAATTTTTTGCCTGAATCAAACTGTTTGTAAAAATCTGCTTTTTTTTTTTGTTTGGGGGGGGGGGGGGGAGAGAGAATAAAAACAAGTTGTGTCAGGTTCATATTGGACCAGCATGCAGCTTGCTTAGCATATTTTGAAACTATTTTTTTCAAGCAAAATTTTGACTTTTGAATTGTTGCGAATTTGATTAATTTTGCTTGCCTAATGTTTATCTTCAAATTTACAGCACGGGCCAGAAGTACATCTATACTGGATCACACAACGCATGTGTTTATATATATGATTTGGTATGTATTTTAGTTACTACTGCTCTAGCATTGTATCCATGCTGTATAATTGGGAAAACATTATTTAGGTACAAGTTAACTAAAAAAAGTACATTCCTAAAAAATGACACTGATATCCCTTATATTAAATGGAAATCCTCCTTTTTTTTATCTCTATCCATGTTTCATTTTTTGAGGTAAAATTGTGGATTATGATATATTTCAAGCATGGGTAATAAGACTACAGGTTTCTGTCTTCATTACCCATACAATGGCTTGCTTAAAAGGAAACACTTATCACACTGAGATGAACACCTTTGCTGACTCTACATAAAATTCCGCGATGTAGCTGCTGTGAATAAAATTGTAGAGGAAGAATGGTGGAACGTGATGGATATCCTCTTAAGCTGCCATGCATGAACATACTTCATCCTAATCAGGAAATTTTGCAGTTAGATTGTGCTGTTTGTTTATTTGAAAAGAAAAAAAAAAAAACAAAACAAAAAGTTCAAGTTGGTTCTCTTCTGATGGTAAATTCGATAATTCACCACAGGTGAGTGGAGCTCAAGTTGCAACACTGAAGCACCATAAATCACCTGTGAGAGATTGTAGTTGGCACCCCTTCCACACTATGCTAGTTAGCTCTTCTTGGGATGGAGATGTTGTGAAATGGGAATTTGCTGGGAGTGGTGATACACTAGCCTCTTCAACTAAGAAGAGGGTATGGACAAGACATTTTTATGAACATTACCTATGATGTCAGTCAAAAAATCAGCTATGAAAAAAATGATCTGGGAGATCCACACCCTGTTGTTCTTGAAGTTGTATGGGATGTTTTGACATAATAAGGCATGACACGAACTGCCACAAAATCTTGGTACATAAATAGCCATGTAAATTGAGATTGGAATTGATTCATTAGTAACGCTGTGCCTGCAATAAATTATTTATATTCTAAAAATCGTTATTAATTGGTGCGGTCTTCTTGTGGTGAAACTAGGTTGCTGCATCGTGCTTTCGCTGAAGCATTTACACGTACACTGTACCCCTAATTATTGTGGAGCACCTTTTGTAAAGATCAAGAATAAAGCTAATAATGCTTCTGGTTACTTCAAAGTTAGGCTGTTTTCCTTCAGATAGCTGTAAACCATAGAAAAAACAGTGATAGCATATATTTGCCAAAACGCTACTGCCAAGATGCCCATATTACTGTGGTTGTGCTGCTGTGGGTGTCATGAGAATCTTAATTCATAGTCCCATCCTTTGTTGTCTTGTTTTGGTCATTTATCGTAGTATTATTTTCTTTGTCACGATACCTTAGTTCCTGGATTTTGTTAGAAGTAGAACACATAATAATGTTATAGCAGAACAGGTTGATTTATAAAAGCAAAAGTGTTTCAAAATATTATGAGTTTTACCTTTTAAAGAATGGAGAAATTTCTCACATTATTGGCGTGTGAGATAGCTGTTTCTCGGAAAGGGCCACACTTCCGAAGGCTTTATCTTAACAAATTGTAAAACTATGGGGGACCCTTCTCTCTGCCGTCTAGATATTGGTAATGAAAGCAATGTTATTCTAAGCTACAAACAAATTATGAGATGATAAAACGTGAGATCCCATGAGGAAAATGACTGAAATGCTGAGTAAATTTAGTACACTCAGTACTTTGAAGACAACAAAACATGGAGGGTTGGGTTGGGGCCTCCTCCAACAGGAAAAGGCTATACATTTTAATTTTTGGCGACAACGGTCTGATTTAATTTTAAGAAATAATTTATTTATTTAAAGGCAAATTGCAAAAGATTGCTATTTACTATTTCCCAGAAGATTTTCTATGTGAACATTAGGGGTAACAAAAAATTCCATGTGGATTGGCTAAAAGATTGAAAATAGAAGTTAAACTTAATGATGGTGGGTTTAATCATATGTTAGCAGGTACCGATATGCATTATGCCAAAACTTTTAGCGTGTAATCTGATCTAGAACATTTTGTCTAACAAGGCAACAACCGGAGACAGACAAAGTAAGTTTAATTTAACCACACCTAAACTCGGTTCTTTTCTCTTGTTTTCTACTCACATCTACTTTTTTCTATGATGCTTTCACATTAGCTGCTTCATGTGCTCTTTAGTAAATTTAATCCAGCCCTACCTAATCTCAGTTATTTTTTCTTGTTTTTTTCACATTTGCTTTTTTACCATGATGATTCCCTGTCGCCACACTCGCAAACACAGACGGCGGAAAAAGAGAGTCTGTCCATACCCAAGACTCAAAAGGCTTACAATTGCAATGCAGAAAGGGATACCAACCATTTTCCATTGTAGGGAGCACCTACTCGTGCTTATGGAAAGCTAAAAAAAGCTGGAGAAACGGTAATTGCATATAATGGCCACCACTCCACTTCCCACAAAAGGATAGAATCTGAAAATTTGTAATCATGTGTCACACAATTCTTCTAAAAATAAGTAAAAATTGAAATGATGGAACAATCACCAATTGGCATTGATACATACACATCACAGCAAATTTTACACATTACAGCTCTTCTCTTCCAATGATATGTACCAAAGTTATGATCGCGCGGCGTGCCACACCACTGTATAATCATTTGGAGCTTCTACCATGATCCTAGCTAGAAGCATTTTAAATGAGCCAAAGAAAAACAAAACAAAACAAAAAAGATTCCAAATGCCAAGATGAGAAGTGCTACTTCAATAAAATGCTCCCTACTATTGATTCAATAAATGAGAAATGAAACCATCAAATTTTATAATTTTCAATATATTTGAGTCAATAATAAAAGACTGGTGCGTTAACAAGACATGGCAATAAAATAAGAAAAAGAGTGAAAAAATTTATTTACAAGACATGACATAGTAGTTTGAACTGATAGAGATAGCATCATTATAATGACCAATAACCTTTTGCTTTGATTTCCTAATGGACTAATCATATTACATTAGTAATATAGATAATAACCATGATCATAATCATAATCATAATAATATGTAGAGCGAGCATCATACTTGAGAGAAGCTCTTGGATCAAAATAGTAGCCAGGGTTTATAAATCTAATCCAAAAATATTTACAATCATCATCTTATTCATTCCCCCATAGTTATCACAAGATTAAATAATATTGAATCAAAAGGGCAAGAAAGAGAAGGAAAGGTATATGATTTTGGTCGGGATCGGGATCAGGATCAGTCCTTCAAATCCTTGAGCTGGTTGCACTGCGTAGTAGGCCTGGTTTTCTCCTTGCCAGCCCTCAAGGGGCAGGGCGCCTCTACGGGCGGGACCATGCAGTTATACTGCAGACACAGCGAGCTTCTTTCGGGAATCACCGCCGTTGGGCTTATCTCAATCCCCGTCAGATAGTTATGCTGCAAGTAAAGTATCTGAATGCTCGCGTCCAGCAACCGCGCCACGAAGCTAGCCGGAACCCGACCCGTGAACCGGTTGTTGTTCAGGTAAAGATTCTGCACTGTCGCCAGCATCGGTGATATCTGACCGTACAACCGGTTGTAACTGAGATCAACGGTCGGGATGGAAACCTGATCCACGGGCTGGACCGGGCCCGAGAATTGGTTCCTTTCTAGCTGCAGATTTGTCAGCGGAAAGGAAAAGATATGGCCCGGGATTGGGCCCGTGAACTTGTTTAGGCTTAGGTCCAAATAGTTGAGCTGGTCGAGGCGGGCCAAGAGGCGGTCCATTGGGCCCGTGAGCTGGTTCCAGGAAAGAGAGAGGTAACGGAGAGAGGGAGGGAGAGAGTTGGGAGGGAGCGAACCGGAGAGACCGTTGTGCTTCAGATCGAGCCGGGTTAGTGTGTGCGACTCGAACCGGGGAACCGAACCGGAGAGGCGGTTGTGGCAGAGGATTAGGTTTGTTAACTCCGGTAGGGTTCCTACCGTTGGAGGAATGCGTCCTGTGAGCTGGTTGTAGCTGAGATCGATGGTTCGGAGGTTGCGGAGTTCTCCCAGCTTGGTCGGAATTTCGCCGGAGATGAAGTTGCGGTTGACGCCGAGGAACCTGAGGTTCTTCAAATCGGAGAGCGTTTCGGGGAGGGGACCGTATATCCGGCCGGGGACGACGGTGAACTCGGCGAGCGCGGAGAGCTTGCCGACGGAGGGGTCGAGGCGGCCGGTGAGGCCGGGAGAGCCCGCCCTGGGGTCGCCGAGGTTGAGCGCGATGACCTTGTTGGAGTCGCAGTAAACGCCGGCGAAGTTGCATGGGTCTGCGGTGAAATCCCACGAAGAGAAGAAATCGGAACCAGGCATGTCTTCCAGAGCTTTACGAATGTTTTGCAGAGCGAGGAAATCAGCAGGGTCCAAAATAGCCTCCAGTTGTAGAAAGCAGAAGAAAAACAGAAACAGTGCATAGGAAGAAGAAGAACTAGTCATGCACTTCGCCATTGAAACGCAATGGACGAAGAAGCAGAAAAGAGGGTTTATAAGTGAGAGCAATCACAATCACAATTCACAATCAGCAGCAGGTAATTGTCAAACACTTTATTTAAAGAATGCGATTAAGCAACTCACTCACTGTATGTAACTGAATGAATAATCTTTTTGTGTTGGCTTCTTAGAGAAGACGCAAGCGCAAGGAAGAAAAATGTCAATCACTACCATAAGCTTCTGCTTTTTGCTTTCTTGTACTTGCTACTCTTTTCTCATCCAACCAACTAAAACTGGGTTAATCAATTATGATTTTTTTATTTTTTATGTTTACAGTAATCATTTTTTATTCTTTTTTCTTTCTCGGGAACAGTTACATCAAACGGTTGTCCGAGCCTATTTGGACTCCGTGCCTTAGCCTCGGATGCCACGTCATGACGTTCTGCAGCCTTGCTTCGGCTCTTGTCTCTCCCGAACCACATGCCAAACCATTAGCTACAGCAGCTGTCAAAATGATTGGGTCGCTGCTAGATAACCGCGACCTTCATCGACACGAGAAAAAAAAACATGACACGTGTTAATCATCCCCACATGTCCAAGTCCAACCAAAGCTTGTGTGAGAAGGGACACATGAATTCTTTTTGTTAAATATTAAAATAACTTAGTTATTTCCTGATCTGAGGACAGTTGCAATAGAAATGAAGTAAAGATTAAAAAAAAAGAGAAATAGAAGTTATACAGTATCATTAAATTAGTGGAGTATTATTTAGATAAATAAAAAAGCAGCTAGCTTTTTACATACTTAATGTGAAGAATAAATATAAAAAGCAAGTTATACAAAATTATTTTATATTAATTAAAAACAAATTTAATAAAAAATTCATATTGTTCTCTAATTTTTTTT
The DNA here is from genome assembly GCA_013407115.1 of Glycine latifolia. Classification (NCBI taxonomy): domain Eukaryota; kingdom Viridiplantae; phylum Streptophyta; class Magnoliopsida; order Fabales; family Fabaceae; genus Glycine; species Glycine latifolia. The sequence continues at coordinate 2,201,292 of CM023960.1, forward strand.
GTTAGCATAAATTGATTATTATTATTTTTATATTTTATGGTATTAACAAATTTATTTAATATTAAAAATATGTACATATTAAATAAGGGTCCAATGAGACCGTATCAGGATCTTTTAAAAATAAAAGTTTGTTATCAAGAGTTCGACATAAATAAAGATAGAAATAGACTAAAATTTACCTAGAAAAAAATAGTTAAATAATATTTAATGGAATGAGATATAAATTGACAGACAATGTCTTAGGCTGAAATAAAAAAAAATATAAGTTCAATGAAAGTTTAGATCCGTTATTATTTATATGTTCCAAATAATCATTTTTAGTTTTTTTTTCTTCATTTATCCTCTCTTTCTCCTTTCTTTTATTTTATTTTATTTTATTTTATATATTTTTTTTAACTTTCTTATATTTATCATTGAGTTCATTCATTACCAACTCTAATTAATTTGAGTTAAAGATATTGTTAATATTAATATTGATGTGGTTATCTTAAATAATATTTTTTCGTTTTTAATAAACAAAATTATTTATGTTTTCTTATTTCCTTACTGTCTAGTGTCGACACTGAAAAATTAACCTATGTACAAGTGAGCCCAAAAGCCGAAAGATGGGAACCAACATTGTCAGGAAGAGACCCAGGGCTAGTGTGGGGGCTTTTGAGTGAGGGAGTGACTGCCAGCTAAGTTATGCAGTGGATTATCAAATACTTCTATGACGTAAAATTGGGGTTATCTAATTTCACCCAGTTGTTGTTCAAAGCTTCTTCAAGAGAGGTTGATTAATGGTTATATTATCGCTCCTGTGGTATGGGGGGGCCTGCCCTATTTCATTACTATATAGCAAAATATAAATAATAAATGTAGTATTCCTTTGTTTTGCTACCAACTCTGTTTCAAGTAAGGAAGATCACAATTCAAGACATCAGAAGTTTGACACTACTTGATGTATCAGTTCCATTATTAGCGTAATTGATTGTGATCCATTCTTGCTTAGACTTCAGGCCCCTCACGCAATCCCATACCATAAATGTCACTAATTCGAGACTCAAATAACTAGTACTACCCTCATCATTAAGTCACCCCTCCCCCCTATTTTTTTAACATTAAAAATCAACCTAATATCACGAATAACCATCACTAGAAATATTCTATCTATCTATCTTTATTTTTTTTTTTAAAGTAAATTTTACATGTTTCTTTATGATATTTAAAAAAATTATACATATTTTTGTTTATTTTGAAAATTTTAAATATATTTCTCTTGAATTTTAAAAAAATTACACGCATTTTTCTTTTATTTTTAAAATCTATACAAATCTTTTAAATATTATTTAAATATTTGATAATAATAAATCATGTGCGTTAACAATTTTTATTAATAAAAATTTAAAATATATTTTTTGTTCTCATAAATATGAAAAAAAAATTGTATTTAAAAAAAAATGTCTATTTATTTTGTTTTTGGAAAATTTAAATCTGATCATTTTTTGTTGGAGTTAGATTCGAGTATCTGTAAAAAAGTATTGGGTTTTTTCAAAATTGTCTATATTTGTTATACATATATTTTTTATACATATAAACAATGTAAAAAAGTTTAAAATTTTGATGCTTTCTAACAAAACATACATGTAGATTTAGATGTACTTAAACCTAATTCTAGACTAAAAAGTAACAAATTTAGACTTTGTGAGTGCAAAAATTAGATAATTTTTTTTTAATAACAAATGTCGAATATTTCCAAATTTATAAGGATGAAAAATATAATTTAATCTTTTTTAATCAAAATTATCAATACATGTGATTTATTATTGTTAAATGTTTAGACAATATTTAAGAAATTTGTATAACTTTTAAAAATAAAATACAAACATGTGTAATTTCTTTAAATCTCATAAAATACATTTATAATTTTCTTAAATTTTAAGGGAGACATTTGTAATTTATTTTTATTTTTTACTTGTTGTGATTGCTAGCATGTGGGCAGTGTGGGAATAAACCAAACCAATAAATACTTGTTACCCTTTTTATCGTTTGCTTATAAGAAAATAAACGTACACTAATATATCTCTTGGATGAAAGGAGGGTGGTGGTTTGAAGCTGAAGTAAGCTAAGTCAATTGCATTTTATGGTCAAAGATAACCAAAGCTTGTTTTGCAATTCACATTCTGCTACGAACTTTCACCAATTACCGTGTGGAACAAAGAGTTGATGCCCCCCTTTTTTTTCTTGGATACAGAATGCAAGTCAACATATAACAGAATAAAATCAGCTATCATGTGCTCCACTACGTACTTGGGGAAAGTTTGTTTCGTTTTCCTAAAATGTCCACCTTTTTACCTGTAGTCTATTTCCATCCCTTGTTTACTCCCTTTTCTTTTGCTTGGGTCAAAAGCTATAGGGCTGTAAAATCAATTTTTATTTTCAAATTAATCCCAAATAGGCCTATTTGAGGTTGCTGTAAAAGTAGATATATGATTCTATGATTTCTATCTACAATGTTTGCTACACTGACCCACAGTAGGAGGGTTAGTTACCCAATTAAAAAAAGAAAGAAAAGGAAGCCTATTTTTTAATTATTGCCTAACATTCTGAACTCTGCAGTGATTTATTTTCTACAAGACGCGGTTACGTTAGGAGCAAGTTTTGTTACAACCCCGCAGGACAATTTCATGTTCTATAACTTATTGTTCTCTAACCTCATATCTAATTATGATTTGGTTAAATTGTTGAGTATGCCCTCTAGTAGGAATTGGTGACAATATGGCAGCAGAGGTAATTGCGACTTGCGAGTTAGCTCAGACAAAACCATAAATGTAACAAAGCACTACCTGGCTAAATAGAAATGTGTGCACCTCAAACTCAAATCCAGCCAAGCAACATAAAGACAAAGATAGAAAGCATTTTTTTGATGAATGTAAAAGAATGATGTCGTCTCTGATGAGTTTGGTCCCAATACATACAAAAGCGAGCAACCATATATAGTGCTCTACATTTTATATATAACTATCCAATTAAACCCAACCCACAACAATTATTTACTATGAATCGTGGGAGGCAGTTCAGAGAAAAAAATATCCACACATGACCCCCAAATGGTCCAGTTGGAAGTTGCAAACACCAACCACAACAACCAAAACAACTACTTATTCTGGTACACATAGTCTTCAATTTATGGAGTTTGAGGCACTGGCTTTTGAGCCTTGCGTGGTGATTACTCTATAGTGTATTCATCCCGCATGCTTATTAATGTAACTTCATTGTACTGTCTTTTTCATCGAGCTTTCTGCTAATGCCTATGATTCCACAAGGTTATTTTTCCACAACGTTTTTAACCCTCTTAATTCCCAATCAGTAATTAAATTTTCCAACTATGCATAGATAACAATTAACAAATCTTATGCCGAAAATGTAATTAAGTTCAGTTGAATATATATAAGATTAACAAAAATTGAAGATGTAAGGTTGATTTAGTAGTAAAGGATGAAGGGAGATAGAGATAGGTGAATTAATGTTCTCACTTTTAAATTATATTAAAATATTTATTACAATTTTATCCTATAATAAATAATATTATCTTAGAAGACTTAATAATACATTTATTGAAATTAGGATAAATAGTCATTTTTGTCTCTGAATATAGAGTGCTGACAAATTCATCACTAAAAAATGAAAATTCAAATTTTAGTACTTGAAGGTGTAAAAAATGTGATAAATTCATCTATTTATTAACTTCTGTAACCTACGTGACGTAGAAGGATGAAAATGTCACAATAATGATTGTCAACAAGACTGCTTCATAGATTTTGGACAAAAATGTTAATAAGTAACCATTGAATAAAAATGTCAATAATTTTTTATTGAACCAAAATGTCAATAGGTTACTAGTGGACCAAAATGTCATTAAGTAATCATTTGATAAAAATGTTAGTATTTTTTTGTTGGACCAAAATGTTAGTACATTTCTATTACACTAATTTGTCAAAACCCAAATTTTGTTTCATTTAAAAATAAATTTTTCTTTTCCTCTTTTTATCGTTGCAAGCATAATAATAATAATAATGTTTACAGAATATTTATCATTTAAAATCTAAACATGTCTTTTTACTCAATTCTTTGTATGAACAAAAGAAAAACCTTTTGGGGCGTGTTATTCTTTCTGACTTTATTTTTACTCACCAATTTGTGAGCCCCTTTCTGATTTGAGCCAACAACTCTGTCTGTCCATTGAAGGTGCAAGGAGCCTTAACCTAAACAAAAGGGTTATCCGTATTCCTTACTGTTACTATTTACGGTATCATTGCCATATTCACGTTTACTTTTTAGGGTAAAATATGTGTATCAATGTAAATTTTTAAAAAAAAAAAACAATTTATTCTTATAAAAAAATTCTATTAATTTGATTCTTGTAAAAATAAAATATAATTTTTTTCTTCACTAATAATTCCATTAAACTGTTATTGCTAAATTTAATGAAAATAAAATTAATATTTTTTAAATTTTATAAGGACCCAAAATATATTTTACTCTATCTTTCATTAGAGAAAATAGTGGATTTTTTAGTATATTTAATTCCATATTTAGAAGAATTTTTTTTAAAGAAGGATATATGACTAAAACACATTTTTGCAGACATTTAGTAGCTTAAGTAAAAATAAAATATATAATTCATTAAGGAATCTAAAAGCTCTATGATCTATTTGACCAAAATAATTGACTAGTTAATTAAAATTTTTAAAAAATTAAACTAAAGTTATATTAGTTTATAAATGTAAAACGACATTTTTTATAATTTTTTTAGGAAAATATCTAGTTTGTAGGCAAAAAAAATGTTTAGATAAAAGAAAAATGCTAACCATTGCTCTTAGGGGTTAAGGAGCTAAAATATTTTTTTTTTGAAATGTAAAAACTCGGGTTGTCTAGACTCTTTTTACGCTCAGCATAATTTCCATAATAAATATGTTTTCCATTAATTTCTTAATTAATGTCCTAAGCACGCCTATGTGCATAAAAAAAAAATACAAGAATTGCATACTATTGTTTTCAGACATATCTCTTACAGTTCAAGAGCTATGAATTCCACACTTTCCAAATAAATTATTTGAACTGAACAGAAGAGTTCAAGGGTTAAACACTACAAATAAACGCATTTACTTTAACAAATGAGTGAACGATAAACATTATCACCCAACGAGTAAACATGGGAAACTTTAAACTTACAACAGTTTAGTTGAAAAGAATACTATAATATCATGTATGTATGTGACAAACTAGGCAAGAAATGTTTATTCATCATATCAGCACTATAATCCCATCGTTCAAACCATGGACGTAATTCTGAACGAGTAATCCAGGCAAAGATTAAAAAAAAAGAACAAAATCAGCTGCTCCATCAAAAGCTTCACTTTTTTTATCACTCATCTACTCTATTGTGTGGGAATGGAACCACCAGCAGCCTTGATTTGTTGCTGCAGCTGCAACAATGAATCAATACAAGGAACATAGTTGAGCACTATATATTAGGATTCAAACAGCATGCAAGATAAAACTAAAGCAAGATATGAAGGTAATTACACTGAATAAGTACTGTAGAGCGTTCTTCAGTAGAGAGTACTCCTGTTGCAACTGTGACAGGCATCTCATACATCTGCACCGACACTTGGTTTCTTAGTAATTCTACCAACATTTATTGTGACATGCTTATAAAATATTTGCAATCATTTTAAGGCTCAATGAAAAAGGTATATTTTATAAACCACCACCTGTCAACATTTTCAATTTTCTTTTCCTATATAGATAGATAAAAATTAAGACTTGTGATAACAGTCACATTCACTTTAAAGAATCAATTTAATCACTAAGAAATCAAAAGATTTATGAGGAACCTGTAGCTTTGTAATCAATACTACTCATTCATCAAATACACACAGACACACAAATGCCTATAAACTGTGACAGCAGATGCATCATCTATGATGCAGTTGAATTACAGAGTTTTCATTATAATCATGCCGACATAAACTTAAGCCCTCAATCATATCACCCATGAGTATGAATAAGAAAATAGATGAAAAGATTCTCATCTTTCAATCCACATAATTCAATTGGTAATTGTAAATTTCTATTAGTACTCCACAGCAATCATATTGTTTTAGTTTTTTATGGGGAAAACAAATTTTCCGTGACATTAGCTCCAGCTTGATTTGATTTCAGTCGAAAAGGTATTTGAAGAAGACGACTAAGAGCAAATTTTCTTGTTCCTTTCCTTGTCTCCAATACTACTTTCTCAACAAAATACAGAAGACTACGAGGGAATGCAATTTTTTTTTCTTTATTGATACTATTTTATGAGTGAAAAGAAAGGTAGAGGGTCATATGATTCCAAACCAAACAAAAATCATATCATTTCCCTCAGAAAAGTAAAGAAAAAACATAAGGAAAAGATAAAAATAAGTTATTTGTCCTTCGATATTAAAACAACGCTTTTTTTTATTAGGAAAGGATCTGTTTGATTGTATCTGAATTTTCTAATCATTCTATATTAATACAAATTTAGGGAAATCACGATTAAATTTTTCTCTTAATACAAGGATCTTTTCTTTATTTACAAAGGTTGGCAAATCACAATTAAATTTTTCTCTTAATACAAAGACCTCTTTATTTACAAATTTAGACAATCAAGATTAAATTTTAAAATTATGTCTTGAAGAATCTCAACAAATCCTCCCTTCATTTTTGCCCACACTTTCCAAACATCTACAAATTAGAATTTATGTCATTAAAGACAAAATCGAAGAATGTTGAGAGTAATTTATTTTGGGGGAATATCACAAAATTAGGAAACTTCCAAGTGCATTTTACTTCTTTTATCCATTTTCTCTAGTGACGGAATGATAGAACATAGTTTTCATGTATTATACATCTATAAATTTACGAAGAGCATTATAAATTTATTAAAAAAGATTAAACAAAAAAAATATTTAGGGAAATTCTTCCCCCAAATTAAAGCTAAAATCAGTTGCCTCTGAGAAACGCAGTAAAGATCACCAAATCAAAATAGGTAGAAGAAACGATGTGTTACACAATCTTACACTACATACCAAAGAATTCTTTAATTTATATTTTAGAGGAATTTTAAAAAACCACCACCAAACCAATTTAAGATGTACTAGTATTTTATTTGTAGATCTCTGGAAGTTTGTTAAAGTTTCAGAGAGATCACATGTTAAGTCCTATATTTGACTTGACCACCGAACAACCTTGGGGACTGACGAATCAATGCGAAACCAAAATAATTCACATGATATGAAATATGAATGTTGGAGCAATAGCGTAAAGTGCACGTTCAAAGATTCAAAACAGGGAACGGAGGAGGAATATGTTACTATTATGTTAGAACTCACCCTTCCTGGTTCTTAGCCTCACAAAAAGCTCTGAAGGTGGCGCACACATTTTTAACTCTGGCAGCACCAATACTGTTGAACAAATTAAACAATATCACACATAAGCAAATTTCTAAACCCTTACTCGATACATATATTTCCACAGAATTAAAAAGAAAAGTAAAATACACTGATATCCAACGTGGTTTCGTGAGATAAAACACTGAGTCTAGTAATTGTTGAAAAATATTACCCCCTCAATAAAGAAGGTTGATGTAAACATTGAAAAAACAAGAAAAATTTATGTAATCTCATGAATCTTCCGTATAATTTACTAGAAAAAAATGTAATATAGTATGCCACCTGGCACTGCTTCCCTTGTACTGATGAGCATGAGCATCTATTTGTTTGAAATCAGCTGGCACTTGTTCTCTGCACAACAAGCCAAACCCAAGCATCAACCATGTTACTCATAAATAAATAAAATAATTCTAAAATTAAACAATCCCATAAGAGAGTAAGACGGAGAGAACAATAACTTACAGACAGCGTGCCATGTTTTTTAGGAGATTCTCAGAATCATCAAAGAACATAGTGATAACCTCGATCACAAAATCTGGAGTGCTCTCATCTTGCAGTTTCTGGAGCTGGCTAAACTGATCATCCAAAAAACCCTTTCTCCCCGCCAACAAAAAACAACCCATCAGTCATTTCCCCCAAAACAAGCCAAAATCGTCACCAAATATTACAACTTGAAAATACTAGTAATAATCATCAGGGTTTTGACCTTATTTCTTATAAAAATTACAACTTTAATCGTTTTATTAAAAAAGAGAAAAAGCGGGGTGGCTAAGTTTTGTTTCCGGAAAATGACCTTGCAGTCCAAGAGTATCCAATAAATGAAACAAACATGGGGACCAACGGCGACGTCGTATTGTGATAAATATTTGAACGTAAATAGCAAAAAAGAGAGGAAAGAACAGTAACAGTAGCAAACAAAGCGCGTAGAAACATACAAAATATTGAAGTGAAAAAGAGAAAAGAAGAGAACCTGTTGAAACATAGCGGCTTGGTGTTCGCGCAGCTTCCTCTGCAGCTGAACGACATCCATGGTCATTTTCTATGATGTCAGATCGATCTTGACTTGAAATTGAAAATTAAAAGGAGTTTCTTTCTGTTCTTCTGTGTGTCTCAGAATGGAAATTCCTGAATCCTGATCCGTAATTTGACCACTCACTACTACTACACCTTCTGCTTCTTGTCGTTACAAATGCCTCTCTCTCTCTCTCTCTCCTTCTTCAAAACTCGGACACCCCTTCGCTTTTTATTCGTGAATGGCAGTGTTAAATAAGGTGTATAATGTGTTTTTAACATTAATCAATGCACTTAAATTTGGTTTTAATTCTTTTAAATTTCTTTTATTAATTTTTCTTTCTCGTCAATTTTAATTCTCTTAAAATGCTTTCCATTATTATTGTCTATTGATAATCTGCATATATTTTCTCTGAATGATTGGTGATGTGATATTAATGGATATTTGTCACGTTATTATAAACAAGGCAACAAAATTATTTTTAGAATATTAAAAATTATGAAAATATAAAATTAATAGTATAAAATTTAAAAGGTAAAACTAAATGCAACTATTTTTTTTAAAAATATTTAGCCCTGTAATAATAATTAATATTTAATATTGAAATATATGTATATTTATAATATATTGGGAAAGTATTATAAAAAATATTTTTTAATTTTAATCAGTAATTATACTTTTACATTTTCCTTTTTAAAAAATTATTTTTTACTACATATTTTGCAATAAATATTTTTTTACTTTTAGCTTTATTTATAATCTATAATAATAAAAATAAAGGAAAGTTTTCTTTTCGGTTGTACATTTTACAAAACTCTTTTTATAAAGGATTTGCAAAACTACAAAACTCTTTTTCTAAAGGATTTGCAAAACTATCTTATTCTACATTTTTTTTGGACAGATCTTATCCATCAACTATTCTTGAAACTATTCATTACTTTCTTATATTATTTCTCATTTTGTATTTAATCTCAGTTTTATTTCCCTTATTATTTTAAAAGATATCAAAGAGACATGACTATTTTTCTTTGCCCTAATAATAATAAGTTATTAGTTTGAGTGATATTAGATTGACTTTTTTGAAATAAAATTAAGATTTTGAATCTTATAATAAAAGAAAATATGAATGAGAGAAGAGATTCCAATAAAAATGATCAATTAAATTATTCGATAGAAATTAATCATCAATAAATTTAATAAATAATTCGTAGCATTGTTTTAGTGATAAAAAATATTTTCATTTACCACTTTTGGCACATATATAGCCTTTATCTTTGGATGACAGAAGAAATAAAGAATGTGTGGTTGGTGATATCTACAAATTTTCTATTTATTTCGTTTGTGTTGGGTCAAAATATGAATAATGCAATCTCAATTATTTTGATGTAACAAAGAGTCTTACTCTACGTGTTGAGTTTTCTATTCTACCATCGTTTTATGATCAAACGAAATGGACTATTTATATATCCATATATGTTTGTCGTATAATATCATTAATATGTCTTAAATGCATGAATATTTGTGAAGCATACAATCTGTTGGATTCTCATATTCATTCCTCCATGAAAGTGCAAAAGGGTGTCAACGAAAAGTTATACCTACTATGATCTCAAAATATGTGCCTATGAGCAAGAAAGAGAATAACAATGTACTCTACTTTCTAACACAAGAAAAATATGGTAATTGCCACCAGATTTTGAATACAAAAAAAAAAAGAGAGAAATATGTAGGATTTTTATCTTATCAAAGTGGCTAGTTGGTAAAAAACATCAAATGTTGCATTTAATAAAGAAAGACAACAATATATTTCAAGAAGCTTCTATAATTAATACCAAAGAGTGTAGCGATCATTTTATTAAGCTCTAAACTTTGTGAAATTCACTTATGTTAAATGTAAATCTTTGAGTGCAAAGAGTGGGCTCTGCATTTGTATGTCTATCTTATAAGATGATATATAGTGCGCGAACCTATACCCTTAACCACTTTTTTGTGTGTGTGTTTTGTGAAAACCAAAAGATATGTTGTTGTAAAGAATATTTGGGTTGTTTGTCTCAAAAGGTAGGTTTAGAGACTATTTAGGGTTGAGCTAGAAGTAGTTTGAGAAATAATAATTATAATTTTGTGTAAATTATAATGAAACTTGAGAGTTTATTAGGAACTGACATATTCTTAGCAGTAGAGATAAAAACAATATAAAAAATCTTGTATTGTTTAATTTGCTCTGTTAACTAATTAAGCTTGTGTTTCAAATTATCTCTCTATATATTGATTTCACAAGATCTTTAAATAAAAGAAATTCACAAGTTGAACTTTAAAAAGGATGAAAGATGTGCTTTTTTTATTCACGTATGAATCTAACTTAAGTACTAAGAGATTTACAACTCATACATATTGCTCAACTAATTGAATTAAATTCTTAGTAAATGTGTGTGTTCATATCATTTTTAGACATAAATTAAATATTAATATTACATATAACATAAACATATTGTTTTTCAATTTTAAACAAATAGATTGGAGATTAGTATTCTTTTGTTGGTAATGTTTAAGAGGGTTCTTATTTAAAAATTAATCAGTAACCATTTCTCTTAAAAATATATTTAAAGATGAGTGAAATGCGTTTTTCTTTTCTAAGAGGCTTTTTAATAAACAAAGTCTAAATTAATTCTTAATTAACATATTTAACAAGCTACTTATCTTTTAATCATATATACAAGATTTTATTAATTAGAAATTATATTTCTAATGTTAGCTTATACACCTAAAGAGATACAACATGTCATTAGTCTAAATGAAATTTGATTTGATTTATTTAAGTAAGATATCATATTCAAATTTTATAAATAAAAAATATGATTGAAATGAGAGATTTTATCAAAATTCCATAAAAAAATGATGAATCATTTTCTCTCGTTGGAGGTTAATTATTTAAAAAGCAAGTGATAAATCTTACCAATATCAATGACTAAAAGAATACACCTTGTATGAAAGTAATAAGAGGAGGAAGAATTTTCTTTGGATGATTTTTTTAAAATTATGTCACGTAATATATTGATGAAAAAATTACTTCACCAATTTTTTATTTAATAATTTTCTTATATTTTTTTAAAGAATTTAATTTTTAAATAATTTATATCTAAATTTATAATAAATAAATTTATTGTGTTGGATTCAACTTAATTTTAAAATATTTTTTTTTTAATTTGAAAAGTATATTTTTTTAAGAAGGAATATATCTGGACCGACCAATCCTACCAGCCACACGTGCTTGTGGATCCATATGATTTTCTGTTTCAATCCTACAACAACCTTTCACATTTCCCATCGTATACCTGTCATTTGATCCCGTCCTCACTACTTTTTGATCTTGATCCAGGTCCAAATACAAAACTTAGGTTGGTTGTCGGGTATTTATATGGTCAAATTTATACTACTATACTATATCCATTTTTGTTTTGTTTTGTTTTATGATTTTATTTTTATTTTAAAAACTTGGTTATTTTAGAACTAATATCCTGTTTTTAGCAATGTTCGATCTTTTTGTCTTTTTTTTAATCAACGAGACTGACGGTCCCAAAAAACACAAAAAAACTAAACAGATATCAAACGAGAAGTCACAGCTCCTGATAAATCAAAAGCAAGCAAAGAACATAAAAACTGAGGAGGATCCTCAAGAATCACCAACTCCTCCTAACATATTTATTTTTAAATATAAAAATTGCTAATAATATATAAAATGAAATTAAGTTTCAGAAAACTAACATATTTTATATATTTTAGATCCAATTTTTGTATACAATATTTATAGTATTTTAACATATTTTATTTCTTTTCATGTAAGAAAATTTGTATGATTATTTATTATTTAATTACAATTATCATTAATATATTTTTTGAATAACTATTAGTATTAATATGAATGGATATAATGAAATGAAAATGCTCATAAAAATCAAGTAAAACCAATTACGGCAAAATTATGTGTATATAGATAAGATTACTCAATTTCAGTTTCTTATTTTGATTAACCACTGGGCTACCAGTATGTATTTTAATAAATAATGAAAAAAATGTTAAGAACACAAGCATATTTGTTGTGATGACCATTTAATTAAATTGTGCTGCCTCATTTCATTAGCATATATTGATCTTTGTAATGCGCTGGAGTTGATTTGATTGTCTCATTCCAAGAGCTGCCAAACGTATTATGGAACATTATGCACTTGCACCTGTCTCTAACACAAAGCAAATATCTGCAATTATCTGCTTCCAAGTATGATATCAAATCTTAAAACAGAATTTTTTTATACACAAGACTCTAGTGGCTTTCATTTTTGTGCTTTCCACGTAAGACCTTTTTCACCTTAAAAAACATTTGTGATTATGCAAAGGAAGGGAGAGAGAAAGGGGAAAGAAAGTATGTTTTTTCTTTATAAATTTAGGTAGACCCTATTAGGAGGGAGCGAGAAATTAGATGCATTGTTGTGAGTTAAGGCTCACCGGTAATACAATGTTTCTTCCTTGCAAGTATTATGTACACAGGTTGAAGGGTTTAGAATGCTCTTTTTTTTGGGCTCAACAAAGAGAAAATTTTCATTCTGATGAGACAATTTCTAGCTGCTGAAACTCCCCCAGAAATAAGGGATGAGAGGGATCCCCTTCACTATCCAGTGATCATGTGACTTCCTGTTCCTTTCAACCTAATCAGAATCAAGGAGTTCTTCCCTAAACACTCTTCGGAAGAACGGCATTCGAGTTTTCTTCATGCCCTTGAAGCAGCTAAGGTTCCCATTCAGAAGCTGTACAACCTGCACCAAAGGGTCACATGCTTAATAATGGTCTCTTTGTCATAGTCACATGCTTCATAATGGACTTTGTCATAACACATTAAGGTACACAGACACAGAACAGTTAGTGGGTTGAGACAATTGAGTAGCATATTTTCTGCCACTAGAAAAAAGTGGACCACATTACATATGGAAGATATAAGTACTAGATGACATTATATTTCATAAACAACCACACCTCATCCCTTATTAGTTATTACATATTTACATCTAAGAGTGAACCTCAATTTAATTATTAATATTATAAAGTCAGTTATTTAGTTTCTAATCTTACTGTAACTTTAAGGAATTAAAAGAAATTTTTTTAATTGTAATAAGCGCAAAATTGTGATGTATATATTTTTTTTTTATAATTTTTACAATAAATATTTTTTCTTTTAATTTTTTTTAACTATTATCTTAAGAGTACTGTTTAACAAGACCCTAAATTTAATCTAGTTTTCATTTATGAACAAACATTTAACTTAAAAAATCCAAATTGAAATTTTGAAAAGAAATATAGAACGTGCCTGTCTTATAGAGGGGCGACGAATTGAGGACTGTTGTATGCATAAAGAAGCAGCCAAGAGCATAAGATTCATTTGCCTAGAGTCGAAGTCACCTGCTAGTGAAGGATCAACAAGCTCCATAATATCAATTTTTTTCAGCAATGGTTTTGCCTGAAAAAATGTTAGGAGGAAAAAGTCAAAATGTAGTGTGACAAGATTTTTAGCCAAAGGCTCTAGAATGAAATTTGTGAGTAAATAACTAAATATTAAATAAGATACTATACCCACAACACAAGGCTTTGCTGTGAATAATCAAGTGCCCTTCGCCCACTCACTAATTCTAGTAGCAATACACCAAAGGCAAATACGTCCGTTTTCTCGTCTACTATGCCATGCAGCAAGTATTCAGGTGCTAGGTAACTGTGGCAGTCATAATAGGAACCAGAGTTAATACTTAATAGGAAGCCACAAAATCTTTTAACGGAAAGTAATTCAGAAGGGCACAAACCCGAAAGTTCCTTCGAATTTTGAAACGGTGTGGTGAGTCCAATTTTCTGGTAGCCATTTTGCTAGCCCGAAATCACATATCTGCAGAAAATTTCGTAACGTTACAATTCATTCCTAAAATATCTAAGTTCACTTACGTACATAACTTAGAAATAGTACATTTTAAAAATGAGGGGACTAGAGGAGTTAATGATATGATTGAAATGAGGGAAGTTTCGTCCGTTACAAAATGAAGAATCTTCCAAAAATTGTTTGTCTATGGGGTAAATACAAAATGCAAAAAACATAAGGAACCTGTGGTGATAATTATAGAATCAAACATATACAAGGGAATCCAATGCATTCATTCATCATACCTGAGGCTCAAACTCCTCCGTGAGTAAGATATTGGCAGCTTTTATATCCCTGTGGATAATTCTTCTTTGACATCCCTCATGGAGATATAATATACCCTTTGCTGTTCCTAATGCAATTTTGTGCCTAATAAACCATGGTGGTTTCTCCTTGGAACCTGATGCAGAATCAAAGAAATGAAAATTTGGAACAAAACACTAATAATTGGCTTAATAAATAAATAAAAAAGGAAAAATTGGCCTAGCCATTAACCATTACCATAAAGAACTGAAGCAAGGCTTCCTTTTTCAGACAATTCAAGAACTAGATACATTCCACCATCCACTCCATAACCAACCAACTTAGCAGTATTGGGATGGTTTACATGCGCCATTACGCCAAGTTCTGATAAGAAATCCCCTATGATTTCATCCGCTGTTCCTCTTGTTAACCGTTTAATTGCCACTAGCTGACGATTTGGCAAACACCCTTTGTAAACTTCAGCATAACCACCCTTCCCAATCAAATTTTCTGCACCAACCAACATAAAATTTAAGAATTTAACTTGATTACATTCACAATATAAAACCTTTTTACACTATCATTTTATAGTCTTTTTGGTTTCACTTTGAAAACACAATGCGCGTAAAAACAAAAAATTACAAGGAATTGTGAAAGTTATATGAAGTTGCTTCAATGTTAATGTAGAAATTTGACACAATTTTCCTAAAACTAACGCAAAACCAAACATACTAGTATAATTAAAGACTAATATATATGGTAAGATTGTTTGATTTTTGAAATAACCAACTTAAAAGTCATGATCATTTCTATTTAGTTGAGAGCTGCATACAAATTAAACTAAAAATTTAAACCAAGCAACAATGTTCCTTAACGAGAAATATTATTCTGAGGCTCTCTGCATACCTTGGCTAAAAGAATTGGTAGCAACTTGAATCTCATGATGAGTAAATATCTTCCAAAGTGACCTGCAGGGGGAAGCAGTAGCATCTAAGAGACAACTTGGGAGAATGGACTCCCTCATGCTAGTGCTCATTCTTTTTGAGAGCTTGAGGACACTGAGAGGATGTAATGTGTTTATCTGTTTCTTCGATCCGCTCCTCAATAATTGAAGAAATGCATGCCACCTAGAAGCAGGTTTGGAAAACTCTTGAGACTCAGAATCCGCTGAAGGCTCTTTGGAAGAACTTGATTCTGAATCTGAGCTCCTGAAATAGTCCTCAAGCACTGTAACTGGGGAATCCACCTTTTCCTTCATTTTTCTTTTGTGACCCACAAACACCGAAACCCTCAAGTAAAAGAAAAGATATCACAAACCCACCGGGAAAGTGAGAAATTTCATGGTGGAGGATAACTTAAGGAAGACAAAAATGATTTTTTTTTTCTCTGGTAACAAAATGTTTCTTTCCTTTTTTTTTCCTCTACAAAGTAAATATAAGTTAATAGATGATAAATTAGGAGCAACACATGAAACATAAAATTAGCCTAGTTAGGAATATCCAACCAAAGCAAGTTGGAGAATAGGAATGGATGCAAAAATATTAAATTGAAGGACATTGCCCAAAACGATTGTATCCCAAAAATGAAATATTGGACTTTGGAATTTCTACCTTAAAACTTTTTTTGGGTGGGAAGAAAATTAATTAGTTGAAAAAAAGGGAGAGACAAGGAAAGCTTCCTGAAGTGTAAGAATCAAAGAAGCCCGAGGGATAAACCAACGCGACAGAGAAATCCAACACTTGAAGAGACCCAAAACACACGTATCAGAAACAGAAGAAAGAGTACTCTGCTTCCATATAGTGACACAGCGTCTATGAAACTCTTTGAAGGTGATAAACACTGAAACTTGGATGATACAATTCAATCAAACGGGAAGAGTAAAACACAAGTTGTGCTGCTGAGTAACACGGAGAGAAATATCTGATATTGTTTTCAACTCAAAGATGGAACAGAGGAAGGCAGAGGAAAAGACAGTGGAGAGGAGAACAGAGACGCAAGCATAAGAGGATGTTTTACTTGACCTCCCCGCTTCAACAAACAACCATCATTGCCCTTTTCAATGTTGTCCCGCTACTTGTCACAATGTGTTTTTTTAACAGATTGTAAAAAAAAATTATAATAAATTACATATTTTTATTTAATCAATTCAACTAAATCTTCTTCCTCCTTGTTACAAAGTTTCTTTCCAATTTAGCATATAAAAAAAATTAGAGAATATTTTGCATACTGAAAAAATAATATATGGTAGTTAATTAATTAAATTATGTTTTGGAGTGTTATTTTCTTTATGTAGATTTTCTGGCTAAAGATAATTAATATTTTATACGTTGTAGAATTTCAATGGCACCGTACGAAATAAGAAATGAAAGCTGAGGGTGAGGATTATGATTATGCTATTTGGGGTTTGGATTGTTGAGGAAGACTGAAGGGGTGGCAAAGAAAAGATGGCTTTACCCATGCCAAAATGATTTTTTTAATGCTTTTTATTTATACTTTTTAGTTTGAAAATATATATATTAAAAAGTGTTTTATTATTTTCATTATCTAATAATATTATATTAATGATCTGAAAAGGTGATTCTTAAAAAAAAAACATCGTCCTTATCCTTGTCACGGTAGCTTGTTGGTCAGAAAGTCAGAGACGCCTATGTTGTGTGCGCACTCCTTGGTCTCTTCTAGGATACGGCACGTGCAAAATGGTGTATTATTATTATTATTATTATTATTATTATTATTTATTTTATTATTATTATATACAAAATGGTGTTTATTCTATTGCATAGCAAATCAACCTCAAACTTGGCTTCATTGGCCAAACAAGTTGCGATTTAGGGTTAGGATATAAATTATAGTATTATAAACTCATCAAATCAGATAAGTGCATTAGCATTTACGTAAAAGTTATAGATTCAGTATATTTGACTTTCTCATATTGTTAGAATTTTACAAAAAAAAAATTTCCTGTATTTGCAATGTTTTCTACGAAGCACTTGTTTTTGGGCAATATATAGACTTTAGAACTTAAAAGGTATACGCATCCTTTGACAAGAAAGACATAACAATAAAAGAGATAGAAGAAGATAATAATACTTGATTTTAAAAAAAAAAAAAAGACAAAGAAGAGTCTATGGTAGGTGTTAGTACATTGAAATATGGGAAATTCTGCTTGCAATTCATAAAGAATTTTTTACACCCTTAGAATATATACATGGAGAAATAAATATGAAAAGAAAGAGAAAGTAATAAAAGCTCTTATTAGTTATTAGATAAACTTCTCTGTACATAACAAAATAAAATAAGTTTTTATAAGTTAAAATTAATTTAAGTACAAGTTAATTTTAACAATTCTTTCATTTAACTTTTTTAAAAATTAAGTTCAACTTATATATTTACTTCTTTTTTCTTATGTTCCGCTTCTATAAATGTTTATAGAAAAGTTTATCTAAATAAAGTCATAAGAAAATATATGTAAAAAAAATCGAGACACTAAGACAAATGTAAGATTAGTAAAAAATTAAGGTGTCAAGAACAAATCACAATTATTCTCAAATTATTTTATTTTGATCATGTTTGTCCATAAATTTTTGGAAACTTGTCCTTCAAATATTCAGAATTGATTTTCAAACAATTGGAGAGTTTTAAATTTATTTATTTTTCTCTTGCAAATGTTCCTGATGTGAAAAGAACTAGTTTAAATATATATATATATATATATATATATATATATAAATAATGTAACATATGAAAACAATTATATAAGAATTAATATGTTGATTTAACATATTTTTTAAGTTAAAAATGTAATAGTTAAAGAATGTAGCCGTATAGGGAAAATCAATGAAACCTAATGTAAATTTGAAGGAGTTAATTTTCTTTTAACCACAATATAAATTTTTTCTACATCATTAAACATGCCTGATTAAAATCCATTTAACTTTCTAACAATAATTTCTTTTTTCTGATCATAGTATTGGTACGAAGTAGTCTTGTTGGATGCAGTGACTAAATTTTTGTTGAGGGCCATGGATATATTTAATGGATATTTCTTTCCCAACACAATTTATTCTATATATAAGGATCAATCAAGATTTAAAACTTATACCATTTGATTAAGGGACACAAATCACTATCATTTGTATCAATGGTTGTAAGTACTTTTTAACAACAATAGAGTTGTTTCAATTAAAGAATTATTCTTAATTATTAATATTATTGAGACTGATATAATTAAGGTGGATTGCTTAAATTTAAGCATTATTTCTTGTATAAGAAACAGTGACTTTTGCATAAAAAACAATTTGTTACTTAAAAGATTTATATTTTAATGGTGGAATTTAATTAAGTGCAAATTAAAGTATAAAGAAAAGTGAGTTGCTTTATGATTGCATCATTTGGACAAAATGTAAGTAAGTTGCTTCAACGTGATTTGATATAATGAGGCTCTAAATAATGGTTTTAATAAGTATATTGGAGATGCTCTAAATAAATATGATCACTCTTTTATTAATATATAATATAAATTTTGTATTAAAATATGGAACTGTAGGTTATAATACAAAATTCACAGGTGAGTGAATACACTAGCTAGACTATGTAGCAGCGTGTTCGAAAAATTAAAAAAGAAAATTTTGTTAAATAAATATGTTAAAAAACAACTGGAGGAGATTGAGATACTAATGTTTGTCGGTCAATAAATTGTGTACTATCAGCGTGGCTTCGAAGAATATATCCAAACGATCTATTTAGCAACAAGAAGAAAACCCTACCAAGGAAACATACCAATCCTGATTGACATGAAATACAGCACATTCTCTAAGATTCCATTCTGCTTCAATCAAATAACTTAAAAAATATATTATAAATAAAAATAACTTTAAAAAATGTTCTATGGAACTTTTCTAGAACTAGCTTTTTTCTTATTATTATTAAAAACAAGAAGTTAGTTACATGTGTGCCTACACGATAACTGTCGTCATTATTATTGCCATTATGGACAGGACCTGAACAACTCTTCTACGGCTAGGTTTATGCTTTGCATTTATTATTTAAGAGAAGCCAAGGCAGAGGTTTGCCATTTTTCTTTTTGTCTACGTAAGATACCAAAAACACAAACTAGAATCCCCACTAAGTAAGATACTAATTAATTAAATAAATAAAGAATATAATATTTATGTACCGATAATATAAAATATTTTACACTAATTAGTGTACAATCTTTTTTCTCTTAAATAAATGAATATCTTAATCAATTGTGACTTGCTTGCTCATGAAAATGAATCTCGAAACAACGTAACGTCCTACCAATTCCGCCAGTATATATTAGTATACTCGATTCGCTATCATTTCAGCGTAATTAACACAATCACTACGCACAAACCAAACCCCTCAGCCAAGAAACTGAACTACAACACTCAATATCTTCTTATTATTACTCAACATTCTTCACCAGCAAATCATCTACTAGGGTCCACGCTCATCATTCCTCCTTATTAAATAATTTTTTTATGTATTTCTATCTTTATCAGTTTCTTTCAGTTTTTCTTTTAAGAATTAATGAATGATATTAGTATCAGATTTTTTTTTCCCGCGTATCTTTTAGATGAATGAGTGAATCTATTTCGTACGCCTGAAATAGTTCGCGATTGATTAAGGTTTAAGCAGTGTCCAAAATTACTTGGTTCTGGTTGGCGTCTCTCAGGGTCTCACTCTCACCCAAATTTTCACCACAAAAGATTCAGAATTTGCAATAGTCAGAGGATTTTGCTATTGCACCAACTCCTTACTTTCATTTTCTCACTTCAGTGTGAAACACTTCAACTAGGTCATAATTTCTAGCAGTCACATCATAGGCTTTCCAAATGCTCCTTGTACAGCATTGGGTGAACAACAATTTTTTATCCATTAATCAAGACTTAATTACACGAGTGATCAAGAATCAGATCAATTTGATACATTCAAACAAAACCAATTAAAATTAAATAAGATTAGTTCAACAGATCATATATATTAAATAGAATAATATATTGAATTCAATTCAATCGGCATCTTGACTTCAAATTTGATCGGGGGTTCGATTCTTGATCATATGAGTAAATCAGCATATATGGGAACAAAATTTTCTCTTTAATTAATATTTTACTCTTTTGAGAGATTAATCTCACTACTCCTGCTTGTGAAAATATATACTTTGTTTTCAGCAAAAGAAAGAGTCCAACATTGTCTGAAATAACTTTGTTCTCATCGACTTATGTTTATGACTTTCAAAGTGACCGACAGAAATGTGCATGATTTTGGACCTTGTGAGTCTTTTACAGTGCAAATCCATTATTATTATTATTATTATTCTTTTCTATAATTGCAAATCCATTGATTTGCCTCTCGTGCGTGTGATAAAACCAATCTAATTCAATTTGAGTTCAATTAATTATGACAGGCAACTTTCCATCTCAAATTTGACCAATCTCAACCTGTATGCAGCCTTACCAGTTATATAACTTTTTCATTAATTTGGATTGGTATTTTACATGCATAAATATAATAAAAGATTAATCCTTGAAGTTGAGGCGATTACATAAAGTCTTTGTTAGATTAAAACTCTTGAATTGAATTCTTAACAATTTTGGGTAATTAAAATTCATGAAAGTGTTAAAATATATTTTTATTGTCATCAACTACTGTTAGAGATATTCACTTAATATAAGGTAAATAGTCATTTTCGTCCCTGATTGTAGAGAGTATTGATTGAAAGATGAAATTTCAAATTTTAATCCTAAAAAGTGGAAAAAGTGCGACACATTCATCCATATGTTAATTTCTGTCCATTACCGTTAATGGAAGAGTTTACGTGACACATTCAGTAAAGAATTTGTTAACGCTCCATTATATTCATGAACGAAAATGACTATTTATCCAAAATATAATTTAATCTTCATCTTTCTCCATTTTTTAATTATTGTAAGCATAACATTATAATAAACACTTAAAAAAATAGGAAAGCAAACATAAGATATAATAAATATAATAATAAACATAATATTAATTAATAAGTAAATTTGTTCTGTTGTTCTGAAATTTCCATTGTGACAATATTAGACCGTGGCAAAATCAAGTTGAGTCTCTTTTTTGTAAGGATTAACTTAATAATTGTGCATTTTTGTTAGAGTCTCATATTTTAGATAATATACTGTCACATTAGAAATTTTAGAGTAATAGACATATTATTTTTATTAATCAATAATATGTTTATTATTATTTTTGTTCTAACTTATGTTTGTTTTTCTATTTTTAAGTACTTATTGTAATGTTGCTTACAACGATTAAAAAAGGGGAAGATGAAAATTAAATTATATTTTGGATAAATAGTCATTTTCGTTATTGAATGTGTAGAACGCTGACAAATTCGTCCCTGAATATGTTACATAGACTCTTTTATTAACGATAATGGAAGAAAGTTAAATAGATTTGTCGCACTATTTTCACTTTCGGAGGCTAAAATTTGAATTTTCATCTTTTGGAACAAATTTGTTAGTGTTCTACACATTCAATGATGAAAATGACTATTTACCCATTAATATATTAACGAACAATTTACTAATCTGTTAATATAATTTGAAAACTTATTATTTGTTTATCAAAAATTATATACCTTGCCAATTAATAAATGTATTATTAATTAGTGTGAAAAATATGCATATGCCTTGCCAAGAAACTCATTGAACCATGCCTTTAAATTTAATGGCATGTTTAGTTTTAATTTTTTATATATAATTATTGAATTGAGGTTTGAACGTATTATCTCACATGTAATACCTCAACCCCACCACCAGGATGTAACATATTTTATCTCTTTAATTTTATATATAAAATGACTTATATATTTATTTAATCTCTCAAATTTGAATAACTATTGTTTTTTGGACTCCCAAATTTGGGTAATCATTATTATTAAGAGGTTTATTTCAATTGAACATGCATAATATTTAAGTTGTTGTAAATTTTTTAATATTTATCTTTGATTCCTACAGTAAAAAAACTATTTTGTTATCTTTAAAGAATATTTTGTTATTAAATTTCTAAATAAACTTCATTGATGCCAAAATTAAAAAATGACATATAAATAACAATATCAAAATTTAAGTTAAAAATACTTTTCTTTTTGTTTCTTATACTCTTTTTCACAAATACTATTATTCAAGATAGATCAATATGTGAGTATCCTTCCCTAATTGTGAGAGACTGACTTTACTCGTTTAATTTAATGGTGACTGTTTTGGCACCTTAAAATTAAGAGGATGTCGAAATCATTTTAGTCTAACGTAATAAAAATAATTATATTTACATTATTGCCTACAGACAATTTTTCCTACAAACATAAATTATGTAGCTAAAAGTAAAAAATATTTTTACTTACAACTATTTAATGTAGTTAAAATTTAAAGACTTATACTTACTATTATTTTGGTGTAGGTAAAATTTTCAAAAAACTTAAACCTACAATAACTTGGGGTAGGTAAAATCCTGTAAAACTTATACCTACATTCACTTAATATATATAAAATTTTAAAAGGTTTTACCTACAAATACTCAATGGAGGTCAAATCCCATAAACCTTGTACCTACAGAAAGCTTCACACATTAAAATAATTATTTTAAAAAGTCCCTCAGATACTTAACAACACAAGGTCTTGTAAAACAAAAATACAAGGTTTTCTCACTTTTTTTTCCTCAAATAATCTAGGGTTTCCATTTCTTTTTCTCCTCTTTCTCAGATACATTTGTTTTCTTAATGTCAATGCATTTCACAACTCGGAGCTGTTCATCATCCTCTTCTCTTCATCAACCATTCCACAAGCACTAGATCCCTCTCTCGTAGCTTCCATTCGCAATGCAGTTTCTCTTTGACTGGTAAGCTTCCTCTTCCTTCTCTCTTGATTTATTTTAACTTCGTTTCAATTTTAAACTTCCTTTCATTGATTTTCTCTTTGCGAGGGCTTTTCTACTTCATCAGATTCCTAATCGCGCATTGCTAGATCAAAGGGAAAATTGCACGGAATATTCCAATTTTGTGTTTGGTTTCGAGTTTCTAAACTCAAATGTGGGGTTCGGTGAGTCTTATGAAAAAATTAATTGAATCACCTCATTTCTGGTTGTGGATTTTGACAAATAAGGTTTTCTTTCTTAAACAAATAAGGTTTTCTTTCTTTTTTCCAGGTGAAGGGGAGAATGAATTAGAAGTTGTTCTCACTACCTTATTGTGTTTTTTATTTATCTTTTTTAGGAGGCTAATGAAGCTGGAGCCTTGCGTTTAGCTAAGAATAAACTCGAGAAACAATTGGAAGAGCTTACATGGTGTTTGCATCTTACGAAAAAAATAAGGGTATTACTTCTGAAAAAGAAGAGATGTTATGGCTTGATTGTGTTCAATTTTGATTCCTTATGGCTTGAAACATAAGGGTCTTTTGAAACTAATGAAATGCTTTCTTTGACAAGAAGGGGTTGCTGAATTTTCTGTAATGAGACTAGTTTCAGCTGGTTTCCAAAGCAAAGAGGAGCACTATTTGTTTAAAAGGAAAAAAAGACTTTATTTCTGGTTTTATTTGGTGTTTCAGCCTTATAATAAGATATTTATTAGAAAATTTGGATTAGAAAGAGAGGGAAAGAGGGGTGGGATACTTATTGTCAATGAATTTAATTTCTGGTTTTATTTATCTTACATTCATTTTCTCTATAAACGAATGAAGGATTGGCTGATGAAGTAAAATTTTGTGTTCAGGAACCAAGGGAGTTTAACTTAGTTGATTGAACAGTGGTGTGGTTCTCCTAAGGTTCATGGGAGAAAACAAAATTGTTTAATTAAACTGCCGTCAGCATTTTCTTTAATCTGCCTCATTCCGAACCCATACACAATACACACATAACAGGTGACTCAATTTCTTCCTCTATTTTCAATTAAACTGCTTCTTCTATTTATTATTATTATTATTTGTTAATTTTGTTGTCTTGTTTGTTTGAATTTCCGTTTTCTATGACCTGAATGATTGATGATTGCTACAGAGGGTGGATCTATATCAAAGCCCCCTTTTATCAATGTTTCTTGGAAATTTTTTATTTTGTGGTTTGTTGTTGTGTTGCGGTCTTGGGGATGAAACTGTGGTGTGAGATTAGTGAAAAAGTTAATTGCTTTTTTCTAAAATAATATGTGTGTGTTTTGTTGAAAAAATTAATTACTTTTTTCTAAAATGATATGTAAATTTTTTAAAAAAAAATAATAAAATAACAATAATTCTCTAGCTATTTCTCTTTCTTTCTTTCTCTATGTATGTGTGTGTTTTGTTGTGCCTATGTAGGAATAGGGTAATCAATGTTTCCTGAAACTAGATTAAATTTTAGTGGTTATGTGCAAATAAATATACAAGGAGAGGAGCTATTCTCCACTGTTCAATTACTTCAATGTATACCCTTTTTATGGGATCAGAGGGAAGTCAGGTAGGAAGTTCGTTGGGAATTGAGAAGCTAAACTATCATACAAGATCCAACCCATATATATATATATATATATATATATATATATATATATATTGCACTTAGTGTGGTGATTTCATACTATCACCTTCTGTTACTAGAGAATCTATGGGAATTGGCACTTTATGCTCCAAGTTATATACCCTGCTTGGTTTAGCAGAACTCATGCCCCAATGGCAAAGATGAACTAACCAAAATATCACAGTAGAATGTCTATGCGTTCATGGACTAAGTCTTCTCATTTTTTTAATCCCCGGTTGGGTAGTTAGTTTCCAACTCTTACCATATTATCAGCCTTAAGTTGCAAATGCTTATAAAGTATTGATGCTGGGAGTCTTAAAAAGTGCTGGAAGCTGATGTCTGCGAAATGAGAATATTAGATAATGACTTTTTAGGATTTTTCTAACATGTTATCTGCTTTTCAAAATTGGTTCTGATCAGTATTAGAGGTTTGTTACTTTGATAATGTTGTGTTATAGTTCATGCATATCTGAATTCTCTACATGCTTTATGTTTTTTTTAAGATCCTTGAGTTGCTTGTGAATAATTGGTGTCAATCAGGGTTTGCATTGTTCTTAGCTTTTGGTGAAAGGCTTTCATTTTCTTACCCTTTCACTGTATCAGGGATCTTTACTGACTTGTTGAAGTTTTAGATTCCAGTGTGTTCCTTTTGTGCACTGCTGGGTGTTGCCCCTTATCAAGTTTGGTTAAATTAGTTTCTGCATAGCTCTAAATTTTTATGTGTCATTGAATTTGACATCATGATTTTTTAGTTTATTTTATTTTGTTTTATGGCAGACACATGCCATTAACTAATAAATCGAAATTACAGGTCACATCAAGCTGTCAGACTGGTTAGCTCCACAACTAGAGAGTTTCAGAATAAGAATGTCATTTATACTCATAAATATGTTTGTTTTCTGTTTTGATATTTTAATTCAGATTTTGTAATATTTATTTTGTCCTATGTTTTTTAATAATATAGAGCAATAATCCAATAACATGATTCTAAAACAAGTTAATGACCCAATGGCAATGTATATTTTACTTATTTTAATTCCTTAAAGTTGAAAGGATTTTGCATCACTGCAAGACTCCTCCAAAGGGTAGAGAACTCCAAATTCTGATATCTTAAAGCTACATATAGTCTACAAAGTAATATAATTTATGGCAAATTCCTTGTAATAAGTTTTATATAATATAAGACCGTTCAGCCAAACATTATTTTGTTTAATTGGTATCAGTATTTTCGCTATTGGTATAGAAATACTTAATTAAAGTATCTTCATCCTTATTCCTGTTATTAGTTTAATCATTAACAAAAAAAATTAATGATTGATATTTTAATATATTGATTAATTATTTGTTATTGTTATTTATATGTGCATAATATCAATTGTTGACTTTTTCGTATATTATTCAATATTCAATAATCCTTCCTTCAATTATATTATTTTTTCATAAAATTTAATAATAAGAAAATAAAATATATTTAATTTTACTTTCATTATTATATGACTTTTACCTACACTTAGACGTTATAGGTATACGTTAATGACTTATACCTACACTTAGAGATTGTAGGTATATGTTAATGACTTTTACCTACGGTTAGAGGTTGTAGGTATATGTTGATGACTTTTACCTACATCTAGAATAAATTGTAAGTATTACCTATAGTGACAGATAAATATAATCATAGGTAAAGATATGTCCGTAGGTAAAATTTATACATACAAACTAATAACAGTCACAATACGCCCCCTCAAAGTTGACAGAGAAAGTGTCCGTAGATAAATGTCAATTATATTTTTACCTACAAATTATTGACTTATAGTGACAGATTTTATATGTAGGCATATGTCCTTTTCCTTGTAATGCTGACATTTTAAATTTTATAATTGAAAAACTGAGGGTTTTTCCCCCAAAGTTCTTACATTAAATATGAAAAAAATTTGCAAGTGCAAATGAAATTGACAATAAAAAGTAAATATCTCAAGTCATTTTTTTTACTGCAAGATGGTTATCTCATACCATTAAAAAGAAAAACATTAATAAAATCAGGAACATTAAAAAACGAGTGCGGACTAGCATAGAATTGAAACGGTTCGAGCTAATGAGTAAGCAATATTATTAGATTGACTAGCTTGTCTGTGAACTAAACTCGAAGATGAGTTGTGAACTAAATTCAGTTTCTATTTACATAAAGAAATAATGGATCACGTATAGGTATTGATGTTTAAGAGGGATATATTATGATCATATTATTAGATTCATATTATTTAATAAATTAAATATTATGATCATATTATTAGATTCATATTATTTAATAAATTAAATATTATAAATGCACATGTTTATAATTTATTGCTCTACTTTAAATATCTAATAATGTCCTTTGGAATGTGCAGATTTCATAAAACTTGACCTAAATTCAATCCATTTTTATCTTGGATCTAAATGCGAGTGGAACGCTTGCAGAGGGCCGTGTTTGCCTAAGGCAGTTTAGGCAAGTGTCTTAGGTCCCCTTAAAAATTAAGTGATTATTGTTTAATAACAAGCACCCTTTTTGAAGTACCTTAGGTCCATCAGTATGTTATTGACTTAACTTTTTAAGTTGTTATAGTATAATACTATTTTTAAATTTCAATATATACATTCGGCATTTAAAAGATTATAAAAATGTGTGGTTGCAACTAATAAGTAAAATGGAGAATTAAGAAAAAGATAAATAATCAAATTGTAGTTCTGAACTTCAGATTTTGATGAAATATGAATTTGTTTAAATTTTATTTGAGACCAATTGCATAATAAATTAAATTAATCATATTTTTTTTTAAAGATGAAATATTAAAATTATTTGACTATATAAAATATTGGTAAATAATTTTACAGCTATAACATTAGAAATTAAATTAATATAAAAAATAATGCTTAATATTAAATTAAGTATCTTTAAAAGTTTTGCCTTATGCCCTAAAATTTCTAAAAACTGCCCATCGCTTGCACGTTGAGACTTTGCACAATCACGTGAACTGAAGTCTTCAGCTAGTGTAACAATATATAAATCTATTTTAATACTGAACAACTACATGTGAGAGATTCTCACTTTAATCAAATATGTGATAAATTTGGGAAGATCCAGCTGATCAATAAAAGTTAAAAAAAAACTGTGGCTGAAACTTTGAACTCACGTCTTATATATGTCGATTCAAGTTTTGGGTATAATAAGTTTTAAGGAAGAAATTCAAAACAAAAGAAAGGAAGGAGAGAGAGAGAGTAGAAATTGAAATTATTTTTAAAATTATTTGATGTGAGAGAAAATGAAATGAAATAAAAATAATTTTTTATTTTCTTTTATTTAGTTATGTAACAAGTAAAAGAAAAAGATTATTATTATTGTTAATATAAATAGCCTAAATAAAAAATAGATATAGTATAAATAATATTTTTTATATTTATATAAAAAGCAATTTCCCCACTTCCTTTTTCCATAATTGGATGGAATACCTACATTTTAGGTTAAACTCATGCAGTTTTTCATTCATTCCTTTGTCACATTATTCCAAATAATATCATGGAACCACTAACAATTAAGTTTTTTTTCTCTCCTGTTGATGGTTCAATTCCTTCCTCTCAACAGTCACCAGTCACCACGACGCCACCGAAACAAATAAGCTTTAATATACTGATTAAAAAAAAAGCTTTAATATACATGTGTCTTTCTAATATTTTGCATATGTAAAGGAGAAATTACTTGGGAGTACTGAGAGGGTCATCCCCCTCCCCCCGTCCTTAAAATAAGTGTCTAATTATTTATATTTAACTCTGTCAATACTTTTAAGTATATTTAATTATTTCGACCTCCATTGTTCGTATGGATCTTGGATTGTGGCAGAGGATATAATTTAAGCTAACTTTTTAAATTGAATTCAATGGTTTTTTATTAAGATTATCATGGGGAAAGTCACTCCGTGTCTTTTTATAAATTTTAAAAATAAAAATAATATTAGATAATTTTTAAGATATGAGTGAGATGTCATGAATTAATTGAAGAGAGTGATTATTGGAATAAAAGAAAATTAAAAAAGTGGTTTTAGAAATGAAATAAGAAAAGAATAATATACATCAAAACATTATATTTTCTTTATTAATAATATAGATAGATAACATCTCACATTTTTCAGTTTGGAAGCAATATTGTTTAAAGTTTAAAATCTCTAAAACGTGAACTGTTTCCAATTGCATGTGGCTGGACTTCCAAATCAGCTAAAAAAGCATGTGCCCTCCGCATCTGAGTGAAAGTAGAGTTATCGTGTATGCATGCACAGTCACCACGTGAACTTCCGTTTCACTTTGGGAATATGACGAAAACAAAAGCATGTATTACCATCTTAATTTTTAATTTTACAATTATTTTATTTATATTCTTCTTTTTATCATCACATTATATTTAATACTTTCTCTTTCTTCTTCCATATAACATGTATAATGAATTGATTAGGACTTGGACTTCGGTATTTAGCTTGTGAAAGAGCTGATCTACTTTAGCATCATTTGCCTCAGACTATATTTAATGGTGGTTTTTGACACAGGTTCTTATGTGCAAGAACAATTCTTCAAAGGAACTTCCACTGGAGTGGTACCAGAGTTTCAGAGTTTTCCATGAAGTCTATTTGGTCAAACAAAGTATTAGAGATTCATTGGATTATCAAATGATGTGATATGATAAAACTAGGAATTCTAGGTATATCTATACCTAGAAAACAAGTAAAAATCATTGGAAGAATAGTTCTTTCAGAATAATCCTCAAAGAATCCAATCACTTGCAATAAAAAAATTGATTTTTAAAATCTCTTTTAACATATTTAAGAGGGAAAATTAACCAATCATTACAGAACCTGATTGAAGAAGATGAAAAGAGGGATTATACAATAGCAGCCCAAATTAAAAAATACAATTTCACAATTGTTCATCCCCAGAACAAATCACAAAAAAAATCAAGTGATAAAAAAATTAAGGAAAAAAAAATCCAAACTTGATAGATATGGAAGAAGCAACTCTTAAGATCCAAACGTCGTTCGTTGTTGTGGCCCTGCACGACGAAGACCACCATTGGATGGCAAGGAGGTTAAAGGTAGGCATTTCGAAACTGCACCGCCAGGTTCTGCGACGGTATTCACCATCACTCCTCTGGTGTGTGGTGGTTTTAAGGTAGGCGTGGTCGTGGTCACCAACGATGTTGTGGCGAAATTAGATATGAACCATCGTCTCAAGTTTGAACCGATCACCAATGTGACAGAGAGGCTGGTACGAGCGAAGGAGTTGGAGTGGTGGTGTGGAGTTTTGTGGCCAGTGTGGAGGGGCAACGGGAGGGGGGAATGAAAGAGAGAGGGAGAAACAAAGGTAGGTAGAAGGGGTGTGGCAGAGAAAACAGAAAAGAAGCAAAGGGGTGAGGCACACAGTACACAGATAAGAAAAGGAGAAAGAGAAAAGAGAAAAGAGAAATAAAAAATATGTTAAGACCACTAGAATTAACTTAAGAACTTAAAATTTGATTCTACCATCAGAGAAAAGTATTTAAGAGTTCTTAAAACCCATATCTCACTAAAGGGTTAATTTAAAGTGATTAAGAAGCTAAATTGAATTCTACCACTAAAAATATTCTTAATATAAAGTTTGGATGGTTGTATAACATTTTGAAGTTAAGCTGACCTAGGCTAGCTCTGTGACCCATTTAGGAACTCAAGTTTAGAGTCGATTAAGATTGTGTAGCCAGTCTCATAATGCTCTATTAAAAGACAACTTAATAGTTGAACTTATTTGTCAAGAAAAATAGCCACCCACAATGTAAGTAATTAAGAGTAAGACTTGAATGTAAGTAATTAAAAATAAAGTTGATTTAGATGGATTTGATTTTTGAAATTAGGCTCGATACATTTTTTTGACCAAGTTTAGGTTTTGCTTTAGATTGTCCAAACTTGATTTATTGTCCTACATTCTTTTAAAAAGTACATATTGTTGAACAATTGTGTATTAAAAATAAACTTTTATTTAATATACAATATTTTTTTTATAGAATGTTTTTTTTTATCGGCAACACAAAAGACTTTATAGATTAATATTGAAAGAAACAGGATACTAGAAGTACCTTACAATAAAAGGCTCAAAGCTTCATAGAGAATGAGAAGCTATCATTGCTCCATTCTTCCCACAACTCCAGCATTCATTATACAAAAGATTCTACACAAAATATATTAGCCATATCAAATACTGCATCCCTGGTCACTAACTCCACGTGTGTCCCTCTCCATTACCCCACTGATACACACCCAATACACCAAAACAATTCGAATCACATGGTCCATTTACCAAGTCCCCATCCATAACCAATGACAAATGTGTTGTTTGAAATTTTCTTCCGGATTTCCATGCATCACCCATTGCACACCCAACCATCTATAGCAATTACTCCAAACTTTCGCATAGGACGATGCCGCCTGTTTTCATTTCGTGGAAGTCCCCGGCAGAGGAACAAATTTACATTTAAAAAGCAAGTGATCTATGTTCTCATCAATTTCACGACAGAAAAAGCAAGAGAATTCCGAACCTGGTAAAGGAATGGAATGCCTCCTCAAGCTCTCTTTGATAGAAAGTTTATTCTTGATGACCACACCTGGTTATATATGAAATGATTAGGAGGCCGCGATTCAGAGACTAGCAAGTTGTATGCTCCTTTGACTAAATATACCAATGATGCATCCTTCCAAACGAGTTTGTCATCGACACCTTCCACTAACGTAACATTTTGAATAATTTGCAAGAACTCTTAGAGCATGGGGAGCTCCCACTCAAATCAAGGTCTCCTCCAAGTCAACTGCCATTCCCATAATCCATCCACCCAAGTCCCTATATCACCGATCTTTCTTTTTGCATTGAATTCAAAAATATCCGTCAAACATACCTCTTCCATCCATAAGTTATGCCACATCTTCACATTCCTCCCATCCCTCATTTTCCATACAATGTTACTATCAAACCGTAAATTTCCATTACCTTTCCCACATGCTTCTACCAAATCCCTCCACCTCATAGAATCCATGTTTGACACCCTCTTAAGAGAAAACAAACTAGGCCCTATATTTAGATTCCAAAATCTTGTACCATAAATTCTTCTTGTTATTATGCATCCTCCATCTCCACTTGCCTAATAGTGCTTTATTAAATAGCTCAGTGTTTTTAATTCCAAGCCCACCTTTGTCCTTAGGCAAGCACACCTCCTCCCATCTAACCCATGCAATCTTCCTTCTCTCTTTGTCTCCTCCCCAAAGAAAGTTCCTTTGAACACGGAATGATCTTCTTCTCCACACAAAGAGGTATCTTAAAAAAAGATGAATAAAACAATGGTAAGGAAGACAAAACATAATTAATAAGTGTCACTCTTTCACTAAATCATAATGTTTTTTGCTTCCTCATAGACAATTTTCCCTTCAATTTGCTAATCACCGGATCTTGGTTCCCTCCTTCCTAGGATTAGCTCCAATTGGTATTCCAAAGTATATGAACGGGATATTCGTCACCTTACAATTAAGCATCTTGGCATATCCACACAAAGTACGTTCCCCCCCCCCCCCCCCCCCCCCCCCCCCCCCCCCCCCCCCCATACCAATCAATTTGCTTTTAATTTTTTTACCTTTAACCCGATACAAGTTTAATTAAAGCTTTCTCAAAGTAGTTTTGATGCATGACATGTTACTCATTGAAGTTTTTGCAAAGAACAAAGTACTATCCGCAAATTGCATGAGAGACACTTCCACTTGATCTTACCCATCTTTATACCCTTGGTAGCTTTGAGTCTTCTCCACCCGCCTCATCAACCCAGACAATCCTTCAGCCACCACAAGGAACAAGAAAGGCGCAATGGGATCACCTTACCTAAGTCCTTTTTGTGCTCTTAACTCCTCTGTTGGGCGTCCATCAACCGAAAAACTTCTATTGAGAATATATTGCGTGCTCCCCGGTCACATATGCAACTTCTAATTGAGAATATATAACATGATGTTATATTTATAATGATAGTAAAATATTTATCATAAAATATACTTTAATTGAAGTTTGAGAAAAATGGTTATGCATGGAGTACTGAAAAAGTTTTATACAATTATCTAATTATAATTTATCATATATAATAAATTTATTAACTTTTAAATAATTATCTTAAAATAATTTAGATGACAATTTGTAATTAAATGATATTATAAAATCGTTTTACACTTTTAATATATAGATATTAAATTCTTTTAGTTTTATAATTTTTTTATTCTATGATTCAATTATACATAATATTAATAATGATATTATTAAATTAAAACATCGAATTAACTGGGCCCATCTCATTTGAATACAAATAAATGACTTGATAAAAAATTAAAGGCTATATAAGAACAGAAATAAAGGCGTCTCAGTTCATTTTTTGCTCACGCTATATATACCTGTCTGAATTCAAGTATTATTTCTCTAACATTCGAGGAAACGAACAAAATACAACTTTGAATTAACCAATGTTCATCATTTTAATTGTGTATATATATATATTTTTAATGACCAGTATGGAGTATGGACACCTTATTTATACAATATGTCTTCTCTATGTAAGAAAAATGTGCCATTAGAAAGCCTATTACATTTATTTCCGTTAAGAGATCGATAAATCATCTTTATGTCAATCTATATTTTCTTATGAAAATTCAGGCAAGTCCGATCGAATACGACTGGAACACATTCAAAAATTAGGCAAGTATATTCCAAAGCCCACTTTAACTTACATGCTCTAAATTAGTACGACTGGTTATGTATATTATGATAATAATCACCTCATAATTTTTCTTAATTAAACATACACAAATTTATCGATCATTAACTCGTAAAGATGACGTAAGAAAAAAAATATGAAGTATTTAGTGCAAAGTATTTTTTTTCTTTAATCCTATATTTCATCAAAGAAAATTCTTAGCTAATTCAAAATTTAATTAAAAAATAAGTAAAATTTGATTAAAAATTATTTTTATTAAAAATTAAATTTAAATATTATTTAAACGATTCAATAATCAAATACGTCGCATCATTTGATTACTCTACTTAGTATTTGGCGTCTTGCTTTTGTGACGTGTAGATTTGTTGCACGAGCAGTATCCAATTAAAAGTTTGGTTAGTGCCTTCTAGATGTTGAAAATGGAATTGAAAGAGATGAACGAAAAGTAGGTGACGATTGGATTGCGATAGATATTGAGAAAAAAAGAAGAAGGAATGATCCATGATCCATGATCCATGATCCATGATTGTGTGTATTATTATTACACACAAGTCAAAGCACACCAGAAACAACTTGAGAGTAAGTAGGTCGATCGAGTTCCCGGAAGTATCCTCCCTGTGTATCTGCTACTACTAGTCTAACAAAGTCAGTTTAATCAGCATCACCATTCACCATTCACCAGTAACTCCATCTACCATGCTCAAATTAAATATCAAAATACCATTCCCTCATACGTCCCTTGTTCTTCTTCTTCTTGGGAAACTCACGAACCCCTCCACTCTTGTTTCATTTCCATAACCCCCATGAGTTCCCTCTTCCACCTCTTTCTCTTTCTCTTCCTATCCCTCCCTCTCTCTTGTCTATGTGGCACGTGTCCCCTGAACTTCACCATCCTGGGCAGCACGAAACCCAACTCCTTCGACACCTCGCGGTGTCAGGTGATCAGCCAAGCCCTCCGCCTCGTCCTGTCCGACTACCTCCGCCGCAGCGGCTTCTTCCTCCCTCCCCTCAACGCCTCCGACACATGCTGGACCCACTTCCAGTCCTACGTTAACAACTTCGACCCAACCTACAACATCACCTCCTCCTGCGGCTTTGAAACCTCGTGGATCTCCCAAGGCTGCAACAACGTCACCACCAAACAAGACTTCGAGTCCCTGGTCCCACTACCCTCCCTCCAGAACATGCGCAACAACTGCAACCAATCGCTCGAGAACAACTCCCCCTGCGCCCTCTGCACCACTTCGTTTTCCACTCTCCCGCCACTGGGAGACTCCGTCGGAAACCTCACCGACTGCACCGACTACGCTTCTATCTACGCCGCCGCCTTCGCCAACCGCTTCGGCCCCTCCGACCCCGGCACCGCCAAGTGCTTGTTCTCCCTTCAGTTCTCCTCTAACAACAATTCCTCCCCCAAGAGAAAAAAGGTTCTTAAAATTGTTAATTGTTAATTTAATTTTTTTGTTAGTAGGAGCGGTCTAACCTGCTCGCGACCTTTTCCTTCTTTTTTAACCATCCACCCAATTTTATATCTCCAGGTTGTTATTTCTGTTGTTTCTGTTGTCTGTGTCTTGGTCGTGTTACTTCTGGCTCTCGGGGTTTGGGTTTATTGCAAGCTTGAAGACAAGGTTATGGCTGGGGATAAGGACGTTCGTGTCGCGGAAATCGGTTTGGTTTCTGGATTGGATTCCATGGAGCAGAGCACAACCTTGATCAGGTTCTCTTTTGATGATATTAAGAAAGCAACCAAGAATTTCTCGAGGGATAACATAGTTGGGAGAGGTGGCTACGGGAATGTGTACAAAGGCTTGCTTCCTGATGGGAGCGAGGTTGCGTTTAAGAGGTTCAAGAATTGTTCTGCTTCCGGTGATGCAAGCTTCACTCACGAAGTTGAGGTTATTGCAAGTGTCAGACATGTCAACCTTGTTGCCTTGAGAGGCTATTGTTCTGTTACTACTCGTTTGGAAGGTTACCAGAGGATCATTGTTTGTGATATGGTGAAAAACGGGAGCCTCCACGACCATTTGTTTGGTTCTAATGGTGTGAAATTGAGTTGGCCAATTCGTCAGAAGATTGCTCTAGGCACTGCTAGAGGGTTGGCTTATTTGCATTATGGGGCTCAACCTGCAATCATTCATAGAGATATTAAAGCAAGTAATATACTTCTTGATGATAAGTTTGAAGCTAAAGTTGCAGATTTTGGACTAGCCAAGTTCAACCCTGAGGGGATGACACATATGAGCACTAGGGTTGCTGGAACAATGGGGTATGTTGCTCCTGAATATGCTTTGTATGGGCAATTGACAGAGAGAAGCGATGTGTTCAGTTTTGGGGTTGTGCTTCTTGAGCTTTTGAGTGGGAGGAAGGCTCTTCAGATGAACAATGATGGTCAACCTTCTGCTTTGACTGATTGGGCTTGGTCATTGGTTAGAACGGGTAAAGCATTGAATGTTATTCAAGTTAACATGCCACAACCAGGTTCAGAACAAGTTCTTGAGAAGTATGTGTTAATTGCTGTGCTTTGTTCTCATCCGCAGTTGTATGCTAGGCCTACAATGGATCAGGTTGTTAAAATGATGGAGACTGATGAATCAGTGCCTTCCATACCTGAAAGGCCAATTCCTCTTGTTGCTGGGAGGCTTGATATTGAGAGATCTGTGAGTAGTAGTGGCTCTGGTCAGCTTTCTAGTCCAACGGGTTATCAATCATATACTATAGAAAGTGATCGCCAATCTTCTAATTCTAGGGATGAAAGAAGCTCAAGCTCTAGGATGTTGAGTACAGATTGAGATTTTGGGTGTGAGGATAATTTGTTTGTACATGTAGATTATAGAATTCTGTTTTTTTCTTGAAGTGTTTTCTGTTACAAAGCCAAATTGGATGTACAAATTAAATTTTGATTCTTGCTAGAGTTTATATATTGGCAAGCAAGAGTACGTATGATCAAGTTTTGATGAATTAAGTGTCACACAGTTGTATCAGTAGCAATCCTCCAATTCATTTTAAGAATCTTATGCAAGAAGTGATGCTATTTTTAGCTCTAAGCTCCACTGGGCACTTGTATTGTATCTCTCTCCTTGTGTCACAACTCAATACTAAATGTTGAAGTAGAGGAGTACTTTTGGTTTTGTCAACCTAGTGGCTCATTAGGGGATACCGGAAATTGAGTTGTTGCAAGAGTGAAAGAAGCATGGATCATAACCCAAAAAAGAAGCAAAGTGCACATGTTCCCTTGTGTTGTGGGTTGGGTTAACCAGGCTGCTTCTGCTTATGTGCTTAATTGGCTAACATGGCCAATTGGTTTGACTTTTATTTGCCTGAACTTCAATCATTACCATAATGGAGCTGGCAGTTATTAATATATCAGACAAATGTACAAATAGCTTAAATGTTAGTAGGGTTGTAACGCACGCGGTTTGCATAATTCACGCATTCTCCTTTTAGGTATATTATTCTCTTTTTCCTTTTTTTGATGGGGTGGTGTATTATTCTCGAATAATTGACAATAACAAAACCTCTAATATTGTGGCCGAGTTTATTCTCAAATATCACAAATTTCCAAATTCTAGAGGGTCAAAAACTCAAAATACCTTATTGAAATATAAGAAATTAAAGACCATCATATTTTTATTGAAGTTATGAAATACTTTTTTGTTTTTCAAATGAGGTCTTCATTGCCTTTTTTTTTTCTTCGGTCGTGGGAGAGGCTGGTGAGGGAATTGGGAATGAGGTGTTGGGACGCAGTGATTTGAATTTAGAACCACAAGCTCACCACTTGAACTCTATCGCAGCCAGGTACCAATGGGATAATGTGACGGTTGAAACTTAACCAACCACCTTACTCAAAGCCAAAGAATCAACAAGTACGACTGCATGAGGTTCATTCACCTGCAGAGAAATGCAACTCACGTTTGTTCATGAAAGATCAAGCTATTTGGTGTAAAAAGTTGGGTAAGTGTACACCCAAGTGTTTCTCTAAATAGAATTGGCTTAAATATGCTTTTACTCTTTGGATTTTTTTTGGAATTAATCCTATCTAAATTTTATTTCTTTTTAATCCTTAAAGTTATAAAATCAATGTGCTTCTTTTTTTTATAAATAAAACTAATGTTCTTTTATTCACTTATAAGACTACAAATATACATATTTATTAAAAAATTAAAAAATAAGAATTAAGACAAAACATCATCATATTTTAAGAATAAAAAACATTTAAACTAATAACATTTTTTAGTCATAGCATGAATAAATATGGGATATATCATCCAATCTTATATATAAATAAAAATATTCGACTTGAACAAGATTATAGCAATAAAAGATACATGTGGTCTGTATCAAAAAAAAGAAAATAAAGATCGCTTGCTTTATCATTTGGATACCTTGGTGGTTGTCAGGCTGACCTTCTGCTTGACCTCCTGCTTCACAATACAGTGTGGGATTTTATCATTCTAAGTATTGAGCAGTACTGCATAATGGGCTTAAGTCTCTTTTCTTTAATCGTTATAGACATGAAGGATTGGCCCAGCTTGGAACAAAAAAAAAAGTATTGGGCCACAGATTTAGTTGAATTTATTCAACTGAAGAAAATGTCAGATTTAATTATATCTTTTTTATAAATAATCTAGAATTCGATGGTCTATATCTTTATCTGATTTATTTTTATTTTTATTTATCATTTGTAACTTCTCAGTTAACTTTTGTATCTATAAATAGATTATTTCTCTTGAAATAAATTCACTCAATTATTATTCTCTCTAAATTCTTCTATTCTCTACTTTTATCTTTACTCTTTTACTGCAATTTATATTTTATTTAACAATTTTTAGTTTCTTTAGTGTGATTTTTTTAATATACACATACTATTCTTCTAAATTACATTTAGATTCTTTATTTTATCTTCCACAGTGCTAAAATCAAACGCATACCACTTGGATTAGATTTTATCTTTAGTGAACTAAAATTGTAAAAAAAAAACAACAACATTTAACCTTAATAGGTTCATTCATATTAAAATAAAAAAATTGACATATATTAATCTCTCAAAAGAGTGGACTGTAGACTGTAGTTTTTAAAAAATTAGAAAGGAACAATATACTTTAAATATCTTTCCGAGGAAGAAAGTATATTTCATTCTTTATTTTTAGTCTTTCATTTACATGTTTCTTGGACTTCCTTGTTAGTTCCATATGCATAATCAAGAGGTATTTATCTAGCCATATTCATTACCCATCTCTTTCTTAAATGAAATATTTTTTTTGTCTTTTTTTCTTTTTGGTATAAGAAGGGGCAAAGCCCAAACTACAGTGAAACTACAGGAAACCCCCAAGCGATCAGCCAAAAGCAATTGGCTTAGAAAAACCAATCTTGTTTCTTTTGACCTAGTGAAAATGAGAATCGATCCTAGATTTGAGGTAGAAATGAGCATTGTGCTCTCTTGTAGAGAAGATGTAAAGGTGGTCCTCTGAAATGAATTTGACTTGAGGGAAAAAAGAAGTGAATCATGAGTTATTTATGTGACTTTCTAGAATATGCCAAAGCTGGATTCACTTGTCATGGGAGAATCATGAATGCCTTTAAATTTCAGGGATCGAGTTTTTAACTGAATCTAAGCTGAAGTATTCAATTTCTTGGCACGATCTGGAATCATGATAAATGATAGTAATATCACAAACGGTGGCTCAAATATATTCTTCCGTATAGGCATACATGATACACCATAACATTCTTGGGATATTTATTTGATGCTTCCCATGAAACATGTTTGCCAATTTTGTCCGGTCCTTCTGGGTCATCTTTTATGGTTGTGCCAGCTTTGGCAATAAATTGAAGAAGGAGGGCCAGCATGCTTTTAAGTTGTAACTCAACGGGGCCTCATCTTTAACTTGAGTGTGATGTTAATTTATCATCTCTTCGTACGTGCTTGCTCAATGTTAAAAAAAAAAAAAGGAAAAAAAGATAACGACTCGGTTAATGTTTTTGACCTTCGCATTCTTAGTTTCAAAAATATTTTTTTTTTCATTTATAAAAATGTCATCTTGTATTTAAGAAAATTATACAAAAAATAATAAAAATTATTTCACTATTTCTTATACAATTTTAAAAAAATAACAAATAAAGTAAAAAAGTGATTCTTATAATTAAAAAAAAATAAAATCTAACAGCTCTGCTCCGTACCTAGAAGTAAAATGAACTAATTTTACTTTCAATTCAAAACAGGGTCTCATAATCCTGAATATTACGAACATTGTCAAGGAATGACAAGCAAGAAATTACTTCGTAGAATTTTTAAACTCTTAATCAAAATCTATACATTTTTTATAAAAAAAAACATACATCATCACATCACACTTTTTGTCATATTCTTCTAAATCTATTTGAAGAAAGATGTGTACAAGGTAAGATGACAAAGGTACAAAACAAAATGCCCCATTTCCAAAATATTATCATCATCATACTCTTGAACTCAATTTATGTCTCAAGTCAATTGTATGGTTTCCAGATACCCTTTGACGGATTGGATTCTGTTATTCTTACAACTCTCTGTCTTGGTTGTTGCGGATTCTTTGTCACATTATTTTCTTCAGGATTGTTATTTGCCTTCACCACATCAACTTTCACTATGTGATGATCTGATGTCCCTTTGGAAGAAAGGACTAAATAGGAACCGGGAACAAACTTGTATGGAGAATTTGATGATGATAATATGTAGTCTACCCGAGTTCCATACTTACATGTCCCCTGGACACCTGCATAATATATATTTACAATTTTAGGGATCATACTATTAATCATTAATAACCATGTTGAACTTTTAAAAAATCAAAAGCTTAAGAGGTTCAAAATTGAGTTTGTACTTTGGCCCTTGGCAATCATGACAACTGACTCGCATTCCCCTGCATAGTCCTTAGCATCAGTGTAGTCTTTACTCTTTAGATATTTCATCACTTCAACCTTTGGTGTTGGCTTTCCCATCTCTTCATAGTACTGGATCCAATATTTTTGTTATTTTTAAGAGTAACACCAAAAAGCAACAAATAATTGATGTCCTACACTTGTACTGACACATACCTTCACAATATCTGTCCATCTTTCTTGGGAGTAATCCGATTCATCAAGTGAATTAAGTCCTCCAGCTAAGATGTGAGGCTCATCACTAGATTGGATTATTGCATTTACCTGCTTCATTCGCCAATTCTCATCAAGATGATCAAGGTGGGTACAGTAGAAGTTAAGTTCACCTGCTTGTGGTACATCGATAGTGGCCTTCAGAACATTCCTGTGGCAAAAATAATAACAATTTTTCATTTATTTTGCATGTCATATTCATCCTTATTTAAGTCATTCTTTAACTCTCATCAACATTAACAACAACTTTAACCCAAATTAATTGGGGTTGGTGGTAGATAAACATAATGATAGATTAAAAATAAGACAAAAAGAGAGAAAATGAGAGGAAAATAAAAAAGGGAAAATAAGACAAAAGAAAGGAAAAAAATGCTAAAATAAAAGAAGGGTGAAAAGAGGAAGAGAAAAATGAAGAGGAAAAGAACTAAAAAAAGGGAATGACTGGAATATAGAGATACTAATGGGTTTAACCATCCATCAAACTTATAACTTTTCTCCATTCTGTCCTAAGACACACTGTCCGCCAATCTATTTATCGTGAATTTTTTAGACTCCAAAGTATTTATCCACAATTCCAACTTCCTATTAACACTATCTTTGGTCTTATCAATAAACACGATATCATTTGCAAAAAACATACACCACGACACTTTGACATTTCCTCTTGAATATATTTCATTAGTTCACCCATCACTAAGACAAAGAGATAAAGACTAAAAGCCGAATTTTGGTGAACATCTACCGTGATAGAAAAATACTTTGATGTTCCATTACAAGCTTTCACACATGTGGTAGCCCCATCATACATATCTTTGATTGCATTAACATACTTTAATGTTACATTTTTATTCTCAATAGTCCACTATAAGACTTTTCTTGGGACCCTATCGTATGCTTTCTCAATATCTATGAACACCATATGTAAGTCTTTCTTCTTTTTCCAATATCTTTTTATTAATTGTCGCATAAAGAAAATAGCTTTCATGGTACATCTTTCTAGCATAAATCCAAATTGATTTACAAAAACTTTGGTCTCTCATCTTAGACGATGTTCAATAATTTTCTCTCACAATATAACTTATGAGCTTGATGTCTTTATAATTAGAACAATTCTAAATATCTTCATTGTTTTTTAAATAAACACAAACATATTTTTCCTCCAACTCTAATCCCCATAATTTCAGTCTAGAATTCTTCAAGAGTTTTATCTTGGTTGCTTTCACGGTTTGGATTTCCACTAATATTCCCATAATCATTTTTTAATAGATGGTCATTACTCATTAACAAGAATATGCCTTTGGAGGAAAGTAACAAATTTCTTGATACAATTATGATGAACTTGACTTGAGCAACAACAGTATTCTGACTATTCTTCGAGACCAGACAAAGTGTACCTCAATAGCATCAGACAAATTTACTCGACACCGAACTTTAAATTATTTTATGCTCCACATAGTGCATTGTTTCGTTTTTCAAAACTACAAAACCGAATAAATTTATATTTTAGAAGAGTTGTTATAGTAGGCAAGGAAATAAACCACCAATTTGTACTTGGAGAATCTAAAACTTTATACTATAAAACATGAAGAAAATGCTGAAGGCTTCTAAAGAAAATTTTATGTAAAGCCAGTGAAATTCATGTTCCTTCATTCGGATATTTTAATGAGTACTACTAAATTATGCATCTATAAATTTTCTAAAAAAGATTCAAAATAAAATATAAATCTAAAGGCAACGTTGATGAGTGATGACATCATAGAATCGTTAAGGAGTGGGTGGGGATCAATGCCTCGCTGCGTACAGCTATTACAGTTGGCATGCCGTGCATCTATCATTGTCGTTGGCACGTAGAAGAAAAAACAAGGAAAGAAAGAATAAAATACGTGAATAGCAGTTTAGTTTCAGGATGATTAATGTTAACACTAAACTTTTTGCGTAAAGCTAAGTGGGAGGTCAATCATTGCTTAAGCATATTGGTTTGGACGAGTAGTTAGTGAATGAGAAATCTTATGTATGGTTTTTCGAAACTTCCCATGTGTTAGTTCAAGACTTATTTTTTCGTTGAAAAGTTTTGGAATAATTGGTCACTTTATGAGCAGAAAAAGTGATTATCTTTTTCATTTTTCTTTGCAATGACAAGCACGAAGAAGTTTCTTCGAAATACATACAAGATAAGTAAACCAAAAGGTGTTACAACTTTATTTCTTTTTCTTTTAAAAAATGTTTTCGTGTGGTTCCATTACGAGTTACGACATAAAAAAATTAAAGGAAAATACCCGCTACATGTATAATGTATTTATAATAGTAAAGTAATCGCATTTTTATAAACGAGTCAGGCTGCTGGAAATGTACGGTTTAAAATAACTATAT
Organism: Glycine latifolia; assembly: GCA_013407115.1. Classification (NCBI taxonomy): domain Eukaryota; kingdom Viridiplantae; phylum Streptophyta; class Magnoliopsida; order Fabales; family Fabaceae; genus Glycine; species Glycine latifolia. Next base: position 2,244,788 of record CM023960.1, read on the forward strand.
AAATCAATTATTTTAAAATATCGTCAACAAAATTTTGACTTTAAATTATTCAAATGTTTAAATATTAATTTTTGTTGGTAATAAAATGTTTAAATACTTAATAACAGATAAAATATAATAAAATGTACTATAATAAAAGGAAGAATATTTTTATGAGTTTAATTTATATGTAATATAAATGTAACACATTTTCATTGTCTAACAAATAAAAATTAATAATTCATATGACTTTTAAAATTGTCTTGTAAAAGTGAAAAAATAAGTTAAAGACTTTAATGGTTATTTAAACAATGAGATAACACTATAAAACTGTTTTAATTTCTAAATAGATAGTATTTTTCTTAAAATAAAATTAATTATATATAAAAAATAATGATTATATAATAATGTATCAGTTAATAGACTATTTTCTTTATTTTTTCCATTATTTAAAAACTGAAATGATAAAGTGATTATTAAATTCAATAATGATTAAGTTGCATTGGTTTTGTTTGAACAATGAAAAGTACCATGATTTCACTTCCCTGTTCAGTCGTATTCGATTCCACCGATGACTCACCCAAATTCAACGTTAACATACACTAACAAAGTGCACAGAAATAAATGGGTGTATCATTATGAAAAGCTAGTAATAAGAGTGGTTAAAAAAAAAAAAAAAAGCTGACCTGAAATCAGTGTGATCAAAGATTTTGTGAGAGTTCCAGCGTTTGATGGGCCATTTGGACAAGACAGCGTTGCCGTACTCAGGTGCCCAGCTTTCCGCGAACACGTAGTTCATTCCCAGCGCCGCCGCCAAATCCGACAATGGCTTCATCCCATTCTCTTCCTCGGCCTTCACATCTTGCAGCCCCAAAACATCAGCGTCCACTTCCTTCAGAACCTCAACCACGGTTCTGTTACTCACGTGGGCCCCACCACCTACCCACGATGAGGCCTTGTCGTGTTCCGAGAAGCTCGATTGTCGGCTTCGCAGCAGCGATATCTCGTTGTCTGGTAAATTTATGGAAACCCTCATCCTCGATTTCGCCAACCTCGCCGCCTCTTGTCTGCTCCCCACGTTGTTGTCGCTGTCGTTTACTCTGTTCTTCACTGACTGTGACTGCGATTGCGATTGTTTCAGTATGCTTCTGGGACGCTCCTTCGTGGACTTGGATCGCGAATTCAGGTTTTCGGGGTTCGAAGCGACGCCGTTTTGGTCCTCGAACGTGGGTTTGGGTTTTGGGAGCGCCGGTGCCATGGAGAACAGGGCGGCGTTGAAGGTCGCGACCCGAATGGGTTTCGGAGTGCCCAATTGCGCGTTGGGATGAACCGTGGAGGAAAAATTCGTGCTTGCTTCGGTTTGGGCTTTTGGGGCGTTCTTCCCTAGCTTGTTGATCACTACAACTTTGGGCTTTGAGCGGCGGCGAATTGGCCACCGGAGACGGCGGAGGAGACGGCGGAGGTTCTTGTTGAGGAGCTTGAGCATGGTGGAGAAGTGGGTGTGGGGCAGAAGAGGGTCTTGCCTTCGGGAGATCATAAGATGTGGAGTTTAATTGCAGAGTTGTTTTTAATTGTCTTGGCTTGTGGATTTTGAGAGTGGGAGTGAAAGAAGGACTAAGAAGGAGAATAGTGGCTTGGAAGGAAAATGAAGGAACAAAACAAACTGAGTAAATAAATAAACATTGAGATGATTAGATTAGGGACTAGTTGAAGGCTTGCTTTGGTTTTGCTTTGTCGTGAGAGTTGAGTAGAAAAGGGGAAGGGGGCTTCTAGGAAATGAGTTGGTAGCATTTGGCATTTCCGAATGAAATCTTATAGGGAAATAGAATAGTTAATAGTTGTTAAGATTTTGAGGAGGATGCCATAATTTAGCACATAGACAAGAAAAAAAGAGGGACGGGAGATGCTTGTGGCCACTGTCACGCTCATCCCCAACTGCTACCAAAAAAAAAAAAAAAAAAAAAAAAGATTATTGGTTTGCTTTTTAGGTGTTTAGTGGACACAAGACACAAGGGACATGTCGTTTATGGTCTTTACAGCGCAGTAATAAGGTTATTTACACTACATGTAAAACTTGTTGATGTAGTTTAAACTCGTTGCATTTTTATAAATCATTATCAATAGACAAATGTATGTTTAACCTGAATACATTGCAATTACAACCACACAAGTGAATTGTGCAAAGTTCGTAGCATTGTTACAAGGGAGTTACTCCCTTTCTACTATTGTTTATTGTTTTTCTTGTTTGACTAAGACACACAAGTAAGCCAATTAAGCGAATGAAAGAAAAAAATATCAAAATAAAATATTAGAGGTTATGACAATAAATTAAATGAGCCAACAACTCCAGTTCCTCCTGGCCATGCAAGTGAGATTCTTATTTGGAACTCCACGTCACAGGAAACCCGGCGTACCCATCTCCTATGAACCTAACCTACCATTACCATTTTATTTTACCAAATAATCTAAAGACTAAAGAGTTATTATGATTGTTGACTCTGCCGCTGAGACGTGAGAACTTCTCGTGTGTGATAAAAATTAAAAATCCCAATCCAATGTGAGTTGGACTGGGGACCTCATTTCATCGACTTAAGAAGGTTGGAATGGGTCCAAACACCTTGTGAAGCGCAAACTAAGGTGGAATATTGCCAGGGATAATTTAGCTTTTTCTCCCTACTGATATCGTGTGCGTACAATTATGCAGCTACTTTGGTGAAAATACTTAACTAATTATAGTAAGAAATGAGAATAAATAAATAAATATTTCTTTTTCTAAAAAGTTAAAATTATACAAAAATGAATGTGGTTTTTTTAAAGATTTAATTATACATTTGATTCTTTAATTATAATTTAAAATTTAATTGAATCTCTTAATTATTAAAATGGTCGCTCAAGTCTTTTATTTTGTAATATGTGCCTCAATTATATCCTTTCCCTCTAATTTGTCTATGTTGACTAAGGGCTGACTCAAAAGCTCTTCCTTTTCTTTCTCTAACCGTTCCTCACTCAATCTCCGCACGACGACCTAAACCACCACCATCGCACCACCACAAACCCCAGATTTGCACCCACCACCCAAACCAGATTTGCGAACACCCACAACACCACCAAGCTCCGCACACAACCTAAACCACCACCGCCGTGCCTCCACAAGCCACCACAAACCCATATCTGCACCCACCACCTAAACCAGATTTGTATAGCGAGTTTGAACTTGTGTTCACGAAGGGGATAGGTGGGTGTTGGGGAATTAGACCACGACAGCGCGGCGGAGGGCGATTGCATCGGGGTCAAAGATGGCGACCATGCCGAGGTGGAAGATGCCCCGTACTGGTTTGGAGGATTTGGGGTTAGGGTTTCGATTGTGTTGATTTGGAGGTGATTAGAGTTCCGATTGTGTTGATTTGGGGTGATTAGAGTTTCGATTGGAATTGATTTGGGGTGATAGGGGTTTTTAAAAAAAAATTATAATAATAATTAAACTTGCAGCTATAAACGGTCACTTTTTTACCACTATATTTATTTTATTATATTTTTATTTTAAAAATAAATAATAAATATAATAACAGGTTGAGTAAATTACACTCGCACTGCTTGTGTTTTGTTCAAATTTCACTCGATACTCTTCCTTTTTATACTTTACTAAAAATTTCTTAATTGTTTAGCTAACATTATATTCAGACATTCTCCCGTCCAACACAGATTAATAGATTACACTTAGACCTTCTCCATCCAATACAGTCTAATAGTTTAACAGAAATTTGACACATATTGGTCACATGACTTTTAATGAAATTTTATGTCTAAAATACATATGAATATACATCATGTATTCATTCATCATGTATTCATATTTTCACTTAACCTTCATTTACATTTTCACTCACAAGTAGGTTCCAAAACTCATGCTTTGTTCTACTAACATACATTTGAATATAAACTGAATTTTGATTCTTAGCACATCATAATCAGTCTTTAGGGGAAATTTTTTACTGCTAACAGTAGAATGAAATAACAAAATAAAAAAGAATGACATGGTGGCCAAGTATTAGTCATTAGCAATGTTGTTCACGCAGTTATGTGCGATGAACATTTCAAATTTATCAGGATCAACATTGCATATCTCACATCTCACTTGGTTCGTAAGGTGGACCAAAATATTCATGTTGTCTTATTTATGACCCATGTATTTCAGTTCATTCATTGTGATCATGTGGTCTCAAACATCAACAATATTTTAATCAACAATAATAAACAATCAGTTCATCCATTGTGTTTCATGTGGTTCCAAACATCAACATCATTTTAATCAACAATAATAAACAAAAAAATTTAAAAATCATAAGTGATTCCAAAATGGTTCCCCCTTAAAATCTTATTCAGAAATAGACAATAATAAACAATCAAAATTAAATAAATAATCTTAAAAACAACATATATACAAGGTCCAGTGATCACTTACGGTGAAGAAATCGCGAACTGAAAGAGGAACAATGGAAAACTCACAAACTGGAAGAGGAACGGTGAAGAACTCGCGAACGGTGAAGAAGAATGAAACGTAAATGTAATGAGAGGAAGATAAACTCGCACCCCCTAGACGCTGAAGAAGAATTCAGCAATAAGATAAAGATAAACAATACTCATGAATGGAATGAAATATGAATAATAACTTCTTAAACTAATTGGGAGGAGATAATTTAGATTTTACCATTAAAATGTAAAAACAATTTTGTCTGCTCACATATTTTAATTGATGTTAGTTAACAATTTTAATAGAATAAGGTAAAAGTAATGTGAAGAAAGAAAATAGTATCGAGTGAAACTTGAGTAAATCACGATATGTGCGAGTTTACTCTAACAATTTTTAATTGTTATTATTTTTAAATTTAAACCGATGCAATTAATAATTTAAGACATTAGTGTAATTGAGCCTAAAAAAGATGATTATTGTGTTTTAAATAATTGAATATTTTAATAATTAAATGAAGTAGTTGAACTTTAAATTATTATTAAGAAATTAAATATATAATAAGTCTTTTTTTAAATTATGACATGATTATTAATTATTTTTAACTTTTTTATCCGTAAAAATAAATATAAAAAAGTTTATGATATCTTACGCCGTATTCAAGTGAGCTAATTTTAGTGTTCATCTATATTTTTTTTATAAGCATGTCAACATTTATCTATCTATTTTGTGTTTTTATATTGTAATTCTTGTACTTTCAGAGTGATTTTTTTGAAAAATAATAATATTTAAATATAATCATTAAAATAAAATTATCAATTTAGATTATGTAGTCAATTACAAATTTAATGTGATTTGCTACTTTTTAAATTAAAGATAACATGAATTTTGTAAATGAACATGTAATTTCAACCGTTAGTTTTAATCTAATAGTTATAATTAAATGGTTTTATATTTCTTACAATCATCAAAAGTCATTATATGATAATGATGCACCATTAAGTTATCAATTAGTTTTTTCTCTCTCATAAACATTAATTTTTCAATATCTCTCATCTCTCATTTATCATCGTAATATAAATGTATTATAAAAGATTTGTATTATAAAATTTTAAATTTATAGTATTTTAATAATTTCAAAAAAATATTAAGTGGAAATAAATCAAATTAATGTGAAAAGTTGATTTTTATACAATACACAATAAACATATAATTGAATATAAAGAAAAGATTAAGTAAATTTTTTTAAAGAAATGATTACTATTTTAAAAAAAAGTAATTAAAAAATATTTCTTTCATAAAGATTACAAAAACGCTATTTTTTAAAAAGAAAATGTGGCTCAAAGAAAGCAATAATTTGGTTGAAAAAAATATAAAAACAATATAATTTACTATTCTTTTTACTATAATTTTTTTTGAAAAATATTTATTTTCAAATTCATTTAAATAGAACAACTATTATTATTTTAAAATAAATCTAAATCAAACATACTTAATATTTTTTCTATATATATGTGTATGTATGTATGGTGAAAGATCATATGCTAAATACACCATTTCAACTGCTACTAAATCAAAACAAAAAATGTGATTTTGATCCAAATTCTTTTTTTAGGAGTTGGGGAATGTAGACCTATTAGAATAGGTCTAGGCTGATTTGGCAAGTCGAAGTTTAAAGATTTTCAACGTCAAAATCATTTCGCTCAAAAACAACCTTCAAAGAAAGTCAAAGACTGGTGGATCATATACGTGCTTACTTTTTGTTTGTTTGATAAGTTGGTCCCTAGACTGAAACGAATATGCTTCTATCACAGTTTTCTTTCGAGAGAATAGCTCCAATGATGATGAATTAGGATTTTGAGCGGGTCAATCCTTGGAGCTTTCTCCATGCCCGACAAAGAAAACTTGGTGCGAATCGGGGTACATATGCTCCTGCTCGTCTAACTAATGTACTTATGTAATTCCACACAAATATGACTGTCCGAAGAATCTGTACCTGCTAAGAGGGTCAAGCCATAACAGATTGATGTGGCGTAGCAGCCATTATAATCGATCTAAATGAATCTTCAAGCATGGTTCTAGGTTTTCTTCTAAAACTTGCCTATATGGAGAAATATTAGGTGGGGGAAATAAAAAGGGAAAAATAACATGAGAATGCTTAGTTATGAAAAGTAAAAATAATAAATATAAATTATTATATTATAATTAAATAGTCAAGATTAAAAGAGATCGCCCAAAAAAAGTCAAGATTAAAAGATAAATACACTTTATTTTTTAAAAGCATGCATATAACTACTCATCAATTTTTAATTTTAACCATTTTTTATGACTTAAATTTAAATAGTTATTATATTTTAAAAATGAGAACATATTGTTCTCATTATAAATATGTATGTGCATGGGCACCCATGACCATTTTAATTGATCATATAACCAATTACCCTGTCTATATTCATATACAAGTAAAAATAACTAATTTCACACAAACTAAGAAAATTAGTTAATACTATTTAATTTTTCCAATCTCAAGTAAAAAAAATGTTATTTCTAAAATTTCCTTTATTGAAAATTTGTGGTATGTAGACTTTTGTTGCTCTCCATGACACTTTTGCATTAGTAGGTTTCATGTTACGTCAATTTGAACTTGTTCGATATGTTCAATTGTGGCCTTATAATGCAATCACATTTTATCATGAACAAAAATGAGTCATTAGAAATAGAATTAGAATTAAATGAATAGTATTTTCATAAATAATAGCATTAAATAAAGCAAAATTAATTAGATTTGTTTACATTTAAGTCCAACATACAAGACCATTTTCTTACTTATGTATGAGTCCATAATGAGTAACTTTTAATCTTGATCACTTATATAGTAGTATGGCTCTGGCTTATCATTCTCACATTCTTAAAAAATAAGAAGTATTCTTAGATTTCTTGTAATTGTGAGAAACAAGAACAATAAACATAAATCATTAAATCACATTTGGATTATTAAAATTAAATTATAAATGTACAAGATTTTTTTTAAGTGTGATATGATCATGTCACCATTGACTAATTTTTATCTTGACAATTCATATAATTGTATGACTCAAATTTATAATTCTTATTTTTTATAATAATAAAGTGAAAAACACTTGGTCATAATAAGGAACATAGTTTTGAATTATCGTCTGCAATTGCAATAGCAACTGCAACACAAAGGTTTTTGACTCATAGCAGTTGCATCATGATTGTAATCGTGATCGCATCAACAACATTTTTCATAATTGTCTATAATGTAAAGTTTTTTTACTTACGGCAACTACGATCATAAGTTAGTAACTAGAATTTAAAATCATGGTAAGAAATAATAACTATAAAATTGGACCTTATAATAATAGATGGATGATTAATATTAAAAGTTAGTTGTTATATGATAACTAAAAGTTAATAGTTGCATGATTAATATTAAAAGTTAGTGAGAGTGAGGAGATTGAGAGTCTCATAGTGTATGTGATTGTGTTTTCGATTTTTCAAAAAGTTGATTTATAAAACAATTTCTAAAAACTGACTTTTAGATCATAGAAGTGGAGTGTTATTTTTCCACCATATAAAAAAAGACAATATAAGTGGAGGAATAGAAGAAGTGAGGGAGATGTGAAAATGCAATAAGAAATTTCGGGAGAAACGATGTAATGAAAAATAAGAATAGACAGGAAAGAAAATAGAATAGAAGTGAGTGGAGTTGTCTAACTTATTTCAAGTAAAAGTGGAATTAAATAATTTCATTAGTGTAATTAATATCGCAACAAATCATCTTAAATTACATAAGAGAAGTGTACTTATAAAGCGCAACAGGATTGTTTAATCCTTGGGACAAATTAGAAAACCCCGAAGTGAAATAAAGAAAAGTTATTGATATTTATTTATTTTTGAGTTAAATATGTTTTTATTCCGGTAAGTTAATATTTTTTATTTTTGGTTTTTATAATTTTTTTATTTTAGTATCAATAAGTTAGTAATTTTTTTATTTTTGTTCCAATAAGATATTTTGTTTATTTTTAGTTCTTGTAAATTTGTATATTTATAATTTTTGTCATATAAGTGAAAAATTATGAAGATTATCAATGAAAAAAAATAAGATCTTATAGGAACTAAAATTGAAAATATAAATTTATAAGAACTAAAAATAAATAAAAAATCTTATAGAGACAAAAATTAAAAAATATTAACTTACGGAATTAAAAATTTTAAAAAATAAAAAAAACAAAAATATATTTAAATCTCTGTTCTTTTATCATTATTTTAGGATTACACTGTTCATGAGTTTGCCAATACGATACCTATCCCTTAACGGGGGATAAACATGTTCCACAAATGATAAATGCTAATAGTGAAAAGATAAAATATGAATCATCTTGTTCGAGTTTGATCCGTTTAATTATATAAATATTCCTTTTGTGAATGATCTTTATCATCTGTGCACTGGTCCACCAATTTTGCAGAGAGACATAACATGGTAATGTCATATATATGTAAAAGTAATAGGAGATTCAAATAAAGTTTCACGCTCAACAATTAAACTTGTATCCGCCTAAATATAATGAACAAAAAACAGTATAGTAAAACAACAAGGTCTGTTTCAAAATGTACTCTACACGCTTAATGCACAACAGTCACACTGGCCAAGGAATATCTATGTTTGCCAAATAATAATGTAAAACTAATCATCACGTATAGTCACTTTCTGTAGAAAAGAAGCCCGAGAATAAGAAGTCTGAAAGAGAAAGGCATGAAGAGTGGCCTCTTCAAAATGTGAGCTAGTCTAGGCCCGCGCTTGAATAATAGTGTAACAATGATTTTATAAAATGTAGACAAATGGTATCCACATGTTGTATTTTTTGGGTATTTCAAAAGTTACATGTCTTACATTGCTTGGTCTAGCATTATTTTCAAGATATATATATATATATATATATATATGAACTTATTTTAAAAACTTTCAAACAAGTCAGTAAGAGGCTAAGACTTGTGCATGTGCATATGATCATTGGACCTCGTGGGCTTGATGCATCACAAACCACACCACACTCAAGTAGTTAATAATGTGGGTCTAGCTAGACTTTTGTGTATCAACATATATCAAATGCATGGATTTGGTATATATAAGAAGGTCACCGCAATTTGACAATTTACGATAGACTATTTATTCATATGAAAAGTTTGTAAAAAAAATTCAGGTCTGTAATTAAATAATCCAGTGACTCCAAAATAATTGTTAAAAAGTACTTATTTCTGCTTTATCCAGCAAATTTGAATACTCTGGTTTATGTTTCCTCTTCCTCTAATTAGATCTAATTAAGGAAACGTACAGTTTTGTAGACAAGGATCTGTGCTTCTGATGTTCTAGGTGATAACATGATATCTATTTAGAAATTAGAATGTGATCACTTATATCAGGAAACATGAAATTAAATGAGAGGGAGAGTCAGTTGACACTTCTCTTCGGTTTCTTCTTTTTTTAATAAAAAAGACTCGAGCCTTGAAACAACCAAGTTAGTTTCCAGAACGGTTTTGCAAAGAAAAAGGGTCTCTTAACAGAAGTCGAAGGACTCAGATGATCCAGTTTAAGACACGTCTACATTCCATAAATAAAAGAATCTTATACTATACGGATATTGCACATAATTAATAATGCATGCATCCTTTAATTAATTTAATTATCAGTTTTAGCCAACTCTGTATAGGATATATAAAAGAGTAAATTACACATCTATGTTTTTTCTAAATTGTATTTGATATTTTTTTCTTTTTTCATCCTATAAAAAATATCTTAATTATTTAGTTTACATTATCCTTAATATCATCTCTCCTAAAGTTTAATAATTTAACAAAAAGTAAATATATGTCGGTGACATGACTTTTAATGAAAATTTATATTTAAAATATTTTTATCTTCTTTCTCAAAATCATATATTAAGTTTTACAAATTATCTTCTTCTTCAACAACTTCTATTCACTTACTACCATCACATCCTTCTCCTATTCCTCCTCCCTCTCCCACAGTAGCATCATTTTTCCCCCCTCATAGTCGTCCTCACCCACTCACTCTCGTCAGAGCAACCACCACCATCGTAGCCACCGTCATATCCACTTCCACCACTTCCTCGTCCCCTGTCATAGCTTTGGCTACCATCACTGTTGCGTTTGATTTCCTAGACACTGACACCGTCGAGACCATTAATATCAATAGTCTTGACAGGTCCGTCAGAGTATTCAACAAGACAGAAGTATCAAGTGCAATTTGAGAAAAAACACAGGGAATGCGAATATAATTCACTCTAACATACAATTACGTTTGCTCAGATATTTCAATTGTCGTTAGTTAATAATTTTAACAAAAAAGAATAAAAATAAAATATAAAAATGAAGAGGTATCATATGTAATTTAAGAAAATATAAAGAATGCAAGTACAATTTATTCTATAAAAATGCATTATTAGAGTATGCCTCTATATATAGGTGTCGCCTACAATATTGAATGCAAGCGTTTTGAAGTGGCAGTTCCAAATTTTTTAAAACAAGTTCCTATATCATTATATCAACTCCTCAAGGAACCACAGATAAACATTATTATGAATGTACCATTCAATTAATTGGAACAGATAGAATTCATTACCTCAGAGACTGTTCTGAAAGGGAATACCATGCCAATGACTCAAATTTCCCAAAGACGAATAATTGAGCATCCCAAGTTGATTGATATAATTCACGAGCTTAGCTAAACCTGTCTGAATCATGTCCAGAATTTCTGTTTTATGAAAATGGTTCTATACATATTTCCATATCGTTAAAAGAGGGTCATTAACGCGGAAACCTAATACTCGATACTAGTAGTGTAAACGTGTCCCTACTCCCTAAGTAGCACCATTACAGCAATATACTTTAGTTTTCATCATTAGGTTGGATCATATGTTATATGCCCAAGAAAGATGCTACTAAATATGATCCTTATGTAATTGTATTTTATTCTTGTGTCATGTGAGTGTATGGAATTTGAAAGTGTGTGGAATGCAAAGTGCTCTTTGGGTCATAAAACCATTAATTAGAAAGCTAATAATTTTAGTTTTACAACACTTTATAATTTATTTTAACTTTTCATATATTTTACTTTCTAACATTATTATTGTACTTTAACTTCTTTTTTAATTACTTCTTAGATCGAGGATCAGAATACTTCATTTATGAGTTTACATACTTTTTTCTTACTAATTATAAGACTTTTCAATTAAATCATATCTCTTAAGAAAAATAATTAATTATATTAAATTTGTCAAATTATTTGTATTATTATTCTAAAATTATTACTTTTTTCTCTTTATGTCCACTAAATTATTTTTCATTAATATTTGACGAGATAATAATTAAGAATATGTAAAAAAAAATTAATACATCTAAAAATAAAAAAATAATCTTATAAAAAAAATACAAACAAATTTAAAAAAAAGGATTACTGCTCTAGCATTATATAGAGAATGTGCTTGATAAATATGATAAAAGTGATTTGCTTGGAATATTTTATTTTTGAGAGGCCAATAATATACTATATTAATAAGGGGGAAAGAAGCAGCAATCACCACAAGACGTGATCAGTTTTCACCAAACAGAATACAACACAGCCAACACATCATGAATTGCATCAACCCCATAACCCAACACAACCCCTCCCGCTAAAAGGTGCTACTATACTAATGATCGTAGCACTAAACAATTGTCCACCAGCTATCATAGAATGTTCTTTAAGCAGAGGAGAGGTTGCATCTGTCATAAAAAGAGAAAAATGCCTGCTTGAATGAAGCCTTAACCCAACACCATGATCTGAACATGATTTGGTCTAGCACCTTTTGGGCACAACACTGAACATCATTAAAAACAACCTCATTGCGAAGAAGCCAAAGTGACCAAATCCCTGCTAACCATACCACCATTCATCCCTTTTTTATCTTTGCCCCCAACACATATATCCACCATGCTGCCAAAAGTGTGTGAAGTAGTCTACAGGCAATGCTTGCTGAGAACCAAACCAAGCATGGCATCTCTGCCAAACATTGTAAGAGAAGCTGCAACCAAATAGAAGATGGGAAGATGATTCAGGGGCCACCCCACACAGAGGGCAATGCAAATCTGCAAGCTGGATATTCCTTCTACTCAAGCCATTCTTTGTAGGAATCTGTGAAGTGCTACCTTCCACGCAAAGGCCAACACCTTTGAGGGAGCTTTGATTCTCCAAAGGGATTTGAAGAAATCTGTATCAGGTGGTTGCGATTGGCAATGTATGATGTCATAAGCTCCTCTTACTGAGTATCCTTCCACCAGATATTCTTTCCAACTCCACAGGGATGCCAAGGTAGTTGAAGGGTAAACGCATTGTCTTACAGTAGGACGTTATTCAGGTCAGGCTTCAAGAAAATCAGAGTATCATCTGCCAACTGTTCTATTAAGATTGGTCCCTGTGAACCCAAGTCCACACCCGAAAGCAAATTAGCTTTCACAGCTTCCTTAATAAGGGATTTGCTTGGAATATGTAACGATTTACAAACTCAAAACCCAAATTGAATACAGATAATATACAATAATCATTATAAGTTATAATTAATGACACCTTACATAACAGGGAAATGTGGACCATTTGCACAGTGCACAAGAAAAATAAGAGATATAATTAATGTATTATGTTATTTGAGAGAAATGCCATGTGAAAGAAACATTTCCCAATACGCACTTGAAGTACAACGCAATAAACAGAACACACAAACAGCAAAAAAAGAGTTGCGTCGACAGCAGGGTTCGAACCTGCGCGGGCGAAGCCCAACAGATTTCAAGTCTGTCTCCTTAACCACTCGGACATATCGACTTTTTATTGAAGTTGGTTACTTTTTTTTATTTATAAAATATTTTTACACAAGACCCTGTTTTTTCATATTTACGACAACTCCATAATCTTATCTTAATATAGTAAGTAATTCCAGATTTTTTTTTCCTGGCACAAACTTTTCGGTCTAACGTGTGGGTAAATTATATTTTCACAATATTATTACACAACACAAGCAACAAAACCTTTTTTCTCTCAAGCTGCATTAGGGTTTTTTGAGATTGAACATCTTATCTTATTTTTTTACTTTATATTCATTTTATTTGTCATTATTTTTTCTTTTCTTCAAATTTGAACTGGACCTAGCCTATTAGAATTTTATTTTTAGGCTAATAAATTTTATTTATATTTGTATGTTTGGATTCATATTAATTTATTTGCAGTGTTAAAATTAATTGATAGTCAATATCAATCTAAAATTCTGAGGGGGATAATACAAAGAAAATGAGTTAACGAAAAATAATAACATTAAAAGAATCTAATTTGATGTTAAAAATTCATAACTGTTTTGAAATTGTGTGCATATCTTAATTTACGTTTCACTTTTATAATAATTCAGAAATAATGATAACCATAAACACAATCGTGTGGCTATAGTAAACAGGTTTTTTTAATTACAATAATTAAAATCAAATATTTAGAATTTGAATGAAATAGACAATGAAAATTTAAGCAAATAAGAAACAGTCAATAAGATTTGACATTTTTTATCTTTAGAATTTTGAATGATCGTATAGTTTATTTTATTATTATTATTCTATAATTGAATAATTATATACTTAAATTATTTCTTATTTTATAATTTATAATAATACACAATATAAAACATGCACCTAAAAAACCTATCCATAATATAATAAAAAATAATTATGAAAAAATATTATATATTCATAATATTACATGTTACACCTTAAAATACAGAGTTATAATATATATATATATATATATATATATATATATATATATATATAAGTATAAATATATATACATGTAATGTACTACACAAAGAGAAAATGATGATTTTTAGTATTGTGATGTTGAGTAAGCTACATAAAATTCATGCACTTTTTATTATGTTTTATAACTGGTAACAACATGCATAAACATAGTTTGAATCCTCTTAGCATTCTTATTTCTTCATGGATTATAGTAGGATATACTGCATATGATGCTACTACACATGAGTGGTTTTTAGGGAGATATAAGATGAGTTAGATGATTAAGAGATTAATAAAACTAACATTTGTCGATAAAATATAAATAAAAACATGGCTAATGCTTTCATTTTTTAACTTTTCTATTTAATAGCTTTTTGTGCCCATTAGATTTTGTTGCGACTTGCTTATTTTTGCCAATACGTGGGTCCCTTACCCTTTGTTGTACTTGCACATCATTATTCATACCCACATGATTTTGTTGAGCAATACTGTTATCAACATGCACCCTTCTTTCGGTTAAAATGTCCCCATGAAGTTGTGCAAGAATTGCGTAACGTGAGCTTTTAACATCTTGTACAATATTCTTAAGATTCACACCTACAATCTCCTTATTAACATGCGATAAATGCCCTTTTGTGATATTTCTAGTCATTTTTTATAGTTATCCAAGAACCAATATCTTTAATTCCTGGATCGTAGAAGGCTCTACTGTACTACATGTGATTCTACAATCACGTGGCCAATGCTTTACGTTTTAACCTTTCCCTTTCCCCTTTCGTTAGCTTTTTTGTGTCCATGAGGTTTCGTTACAACCTACTTTTTTCCAGCATATGGGTCTCTTACCTTTTGTTGTACTTGCAGACATTATTCATACCCACATGATTTTGTTGAGCGCCACTATTAAAATTATGCAAGATATACGTAACGTGAACTTTTAACACTAGACACAATATTTTCATGATTCACACATGCAAACTCCTTAATAATAGGCAGTAAATGTCTCTTCTTAACTGTTATATATAGTCATTTTTGCAATCAACCAAGAACCAATTTTTTTTTTCAGGATTGTAGAAGGTTCTGTTGCATGTGACACTACAATCATATGGCTAGTGCTTTGCTTTTTAACTTTCCTTGTTTTCCTTC
Organism: Glycine latifolia; assembly: GCA_013407115.1. NCBI lineage: Eukaryota > Viridiplantae > Streptophyta > Magnoliopsida > Fabales > Fabaceae > Glycine > Glycine latifolia. Next base: position 2,260,233 of record CM023960.1, read on the forward strand.
CACTAGGTTGTTTGTGTCTATTAGGTTTCGTTACAACCTTCTTATTTTTGCCAACACATGGATCCTTTAACATTTGTTGTACATGCACACCATTGCTCATACCACATGATTCTATTGAGTATCGTTGTTATCAATGTAGACCCCACCATCAGTTAAAACTTCTCATGAAATTGTACAAGGTTGGCTTAACGTGAGCCTTCAATTTCAGATACAATATTCTCAAGATTCACTCTCACAATCTCCTTATTAATAGACATGAATAAATGCAGGTTGGTGTGATCCACATTCTACTTAAGCAAATTTTTATAGCTTCCACGTTAGTTTGGCTTACTTGACATGAATTTGCGTTGGATGTGGTTGAAAAATGTAAATCCAAACATACTATAAATGTCTTTTCAAAACCTTTCTAGCCTTTTTTTTTCCAGTCATCCATGGACCTAAATATGTTTCTTTTCGTAATTTTTCTAAATTATTAGTTGCAATAGTAGGTTGCCCAATATTAGCAGAAACGTTAATATTGCTAACATCGGCCCTGGGAAGCACTGAATAAGAATTTTTGTCCTGGGTTTCCTCCACTCAAGATCAGCTTGCATCCTTTTTCTACACAATAAGTAGCTTTGTGCTCATTTTTTACAATGGTAGAAAATCAAATGAAGCCCTTCATATTCAACACAATAACTGTTGCTTCGAATATTGGAACTAATTTACGCAAATCAAACTCAACACAAAAATCATGCAAATTTACCACGGGAATGGATGGATGTAAGATTATCAATTTTTAAGAAAGATCCTAACAAGTATCCTGCCCTCCTTAGGAATTTCTCATGATAAAGCTCCATCGGTAAACACAGGAAACAAACCCATACTACATTCTGAGTGTTAGAACTTTCCAAGAAAGCAGGTTTGTAATGTTGCAGAATGATATAATGATCCGCCATCATCCACAACACTCAAACAAAGCACGATTGTAATCATCCACCAATGTGAATTGCAACAAAAAGTATCCATTCGACATGTCAATAATTCTAATTTTACCGACCATATCCCAACTCTTTTGAATTTTATACTCCAGCATCTCAAAAACCCACTCTTTAGAAGGAGCAAAAGAATAGTTAAAACTTCAATTTCTTTTAGAAAATTCTTGTGTCCTGCAAGGAATTTTCTCCTAAATTGGTTATGGGACCTACATGGATAGCGAGAATGTGAGATTCCAGAATTTGAATGGTAACTATCTTTGGAGGATTCTCCCTTCAAGATCAAAGAATTTCTCTTTGCTTTAGCTCGAATTTCCTATGGTTAAATTGAAAAATAATAATATAATGATTTAATTTAAAGAATAAGAAATAGTTGGTCTAAATCAAATCAATTTTATACACTTCAAGGTGCAGAAATGGATATTAGAGATCCTTAAATCTCACATACCTACCTGGACGAAGAGGGAAAAAAAGCACAAGTAGATATTAGAGATGAAGAGGCGTGATTCCAATTACTCAGTGAGTCAAAAAGCATAATTAAAATAAGAAAAGGAGTGGCCCAGATGGGAAATCTATAACCTGCATTCATTTGTACCTCCCAGCATGTAATGATAGAATATCTAAAATCATTCAAGTTACTCTATTATGTAAAAACTAATTGTGCTGATTTATGTCTCCAAATATAAAAAGCATAAACGGTCTTTACACTCAACTGTCTCTTGGGACAGTTCTTTCTTTCTCTATTCTGTTTTTCTTTCTTGTTATTTCCTATTGTTTTTGGAAGGGAAGGGAAGGGGGGGGAACATAATGTATTTCTTCACGATTCCCATTCATTCAGGAAAGTCTATACTCTCTAATGCCGAGCAAATCTAGCATGAATCCTACGTTGGATTGGGGCCCTACATGAAGGACATTCCTTCATCCCTTGATTCTCATGGAGCTCATTGCATTCAGGACACACAACCTGATGCGCACACGGCAGAAAAACTACTGACTTCTCCTCTGATAGGCACATGACACACTCCTGCTCACGCCTCAAACTTCCAGCAGCCAATTTGTCTTGGTAGCTCACCAATGTTTGTGATGTATCAGATTTCTTGTTTCCCTTCATGTTTGGAGCACTCTTGGTTGGTGAGAAACTATCATTCCTTTCATCAACACACCTATGAAGTGCTGCTATTTTTTCAGAATCAGATTTTAGTTTCAAGTCAACCAACTCCTTCTCTAGCTTTCCAATATCTTCCACATATTTCTGCAGATCACTAGCTGCCTTCTTTCTAACCATATCCTCCTCAGAATTCATGTGCTGTTCAAGTTGCTCTCTCTCCTTTTTAATGGACGCAGCCTGTGCAAGGAGCTTTTCTTTTGCAGCTCTCTCTTTTGCCAATCTAACCTGTAACATTTCCACCAATTATAGTATAGAAGTAGCATCATAAGCTGTTCGAGTACCGACTATAAACAATGGGACCACAGATATAACATAAAAGCTATTATTTAAACAAGTGAAACCAATTAGCTTTAACAAGGGAAACAATCATGCATTTTATAATACAAAAATATATGAAATTGTCCTTTGAACAAATAAAAAGAAAGCACCGGTTGAATTCATTTAATTGATTGACAAGTAATAAAATGGGAGAAACACTTTAAGGTGATTTACGATTTGTATTTCTCAAGAGAAGACTGAAGGAACATCCTTCAAAATTCAAATAGCACAACTTAGCATCTTTCCTATGTTGCCAGTACATGGTTATAATTGTCAACCACCTATATGTAAATGAAAACAAAAAATACATATATTTAATTTGAAAGTATTTCGAAGGTCAAACTTACGTATCTATTTGTGTTCAAGGTGCCTATTCAATATGCATGTCCAATAGGGGTGCATAAGATTTAGAGTAGGACTGCCAGTGTACAGATCATCACAAGGCAAAGACACTCAAGATGTATGTTGACAATACATAAAAGTAAACTCAACAGATTTTATTTGGACATATCTTGATATTATTTGTCACTAAGTAGTTTCATATTTGTCACATACCTCAACCTTGGCTTGAAGATTTTTCTCTTTGTGTAGCTCCTGTTGCAGATTAAATAATTTGTGCTTCTCGCTCTCACGCTCATCTCGAAGCAAACTGTTCTGGCTTTCCAATATCTGGGCCTGTTTAAGAGCCATCTGCTCTCTCTCCAGTGCTTGTTGATGGCTTGTCATTGACTTTACAACCCACAACTTAGCAGCATCCAACTCCTTCTTTAACAATGAATTTTCTGCCTCTAGCAGAAGAGTAGCAGAAGCAGCACTCTCAATTTGCTTTTTAGTATTTTCCATGGCATTCTCCATTTCAGATATCCTCTTCATTGCATTCTCCTCCACAATTTTCTTATCTTTTTTCAACAGTTCAGCATCTTGCTTCTCCTTCCTCAGAGTTTTAAACTCAGCCTGTAGTTTGCCAAGCCTATTGGTAACCTGCATAATCTTCTGATTTGTCCAGTTGTTCCAGCCATGTAGCTCATTCTGCAATTCTTGCACTCGGGTTATTAACTTCAAAATTAGCCCATCCTTGTCATCCCGCGGGACATACTCACCCAAAGCCTCATCAAAAGGAATATCAGCACAGTAATCAAGAATCTTGACAGAAAAGCTTAGCTCAGATTTTGGTTTGGACATATTGCCAGGCGTTGAAGTGTTTGCATTCACCATGCGAGAAGTAGATATTGTATCCTTTGCAGGTAATGTTCCAGACTTACCTCCTGCAGGCAAAACAGATGCATCATTGTTTGGAACATGGCATGCTACATTTGCTGAACGAACTCCTTTTGTGCTTATCATATTTGAGGAACCACATTTCATTTGCTGATTAGGAATTTCAGATGGTGGCTTGAGTCTTTTTTCAGCAACCAAACTGCCAACACTTGTAACCTTACCTGATTTAAAACTCCCTTTTCCACCAGACATGTAAGTTTTCTCCATCTGAAGGAATCTCTGTCTAAGTGCTGCTATTTCTTTCCTGTTATGCCGCTTAGAACAAGGTCCTGATTTACATTCATGGGCAGGAATCCCTGAAGTTCCAGAGGATGTCTCTCCGGTAATTGGCAATGAAGCATTCTCTGCCTTAATTTTTACCCCTCCTGAAGCATGAGGACCTTGGTTGTTGGCTGAATTCTGGAAACTTCCAAACTTTGGTTCTTCAGACTTTTGATTCGGGTGATTGGTGGACAAATCCTTCTGGAAAGTTGGTGAACTGCAATTTAATTGGGGACTGGAAGAACTGGTGGAGTTTTCCCCATTACAAACAACACTCAGACGATCTTCCACTGCACAAGCTAGTGAAAGGTTCAAGTCACATATCAGCAAAAGCCACATTGCTTCACCAACTGTCAAGGAGGGTCTGACTTCACGAACAACACTGATCATCTCCACCATGGTGTAATGCAGCAAGTGCTGAAAATTGTCAAATATAAAATCTGTAATAGTATCATCATTCCCCTTTAAAAAATTCACCGTCTGATGTACAATATTTGAGACAGGGTCTCCTTCCTCAATGTATAGGGCCTTCCTTGAAAGGGACATTTTAACCAAATTTGCATCAAAGCCTAATTCAACAACCCGCTTGAGTGCACCACTGAAAATCACTTGCAAATTAGACAACAGTAGTTCCTCAAGCTGGCTTGCAATAGGATCATTCCAATCCACAAGCTCATGCATATGCAGTTCAGGTTCGTCTTCTCTAAACAACTCTGACCACAACTCTGATGGACTTAATCCGTTTAAGCCATTTTGTGGAACCAGTAATTCATACCGAGGGAACTCAATCAGAGACGATGGAAAACTAGCAGGCATTATAGAAGGATGAGTTAATTTTCTCTTGTTCTTACACGCTTTATCCTGTCTGTCCTCGCCATCATCCATTTTGTCCATTTGAGGAACAATTACACTGAAACCCACAAAACCTTTGCCTATCAATTCTCTATCTACAAATAAACAAACCATAGGTCCAGAAAAAACGCATAACAAGGGATTAAAAAATAGCTCGCAAGGTTGGGAAGGGGGATTCAAACAAAACATTAACACAATAAAATTGGGAACGAAATCCACACACAATTAACACCCATTCAAATAAAACCTTTTAAATCAATATTAAACAAATGGTTATTAAAGAAAACAATAAATTCCACTTTCGCATTAAAAATAAAAATAAGGGACCCCAATCTAACAAGAGAAGGAAGAGAAGAAAAAAACCATGCCTCGGCCAAGAACCGCAAGACTGAGAGCAAAGTGAGGAATTTCCAGCATCTGAAACTCAGAAAGAAGACCTTGTTAGAAATTGAAACCCTTTAAACAAACAGTTTATGTGCAAAGCTTATATAGCGAAAGCAGAGAGCAAGAATGGAAGCCAAGTGCACCCACATGCCAATAGAACACTGACAACCCATCACAGAAAAAAAAGAAAGAGATAACCGATGCAAGTAAAAATCCAATGCTGGGCTCAATAAAAAAGCATCCAAACAAGGTCATTGAATACAATAAATAAATAAAAAAATTAATTTGCAATCGGCGGCATAGGAAGCGAATGCATAATGGTACATGACGCACGCATTGTTTCCATGGGCCAGCAATGGGAACGTTACGGAAGAGGAAATTAATTTAGGTTGCGGATTCTGGGGTGGGTCGAAGAAGTTGTTGGCTTACACAGTGAGTAAACATTTGTCCTCTGTTGTGTGTGTGCGCGCTTACACTCTTTCTTTGGGTTCTTTCTGGGTTTTGGAAGGGTCCTTTTTCTTGTTTTTACTTATAGAGAAGGGAATTGGGTTAGGCGCTAACTGCTTTGCTTGCGGTTAAAAGTTATAACTTAAAACCCCATTCGACCTTATATATACCCAACCTGGCTCACAACACAATACCACACACATACACTGATACACCTACCCCTTCAACAGATCAAAAGATTTTAATTAGTTTTTTACTTTACAAAATGATGATACTCCTTCTCTTTCTAGTTTTCTGGTTTTTTTTTTCATGAATTAATAAGTATTTAACTTGTATAAGTTTTGACTAAAATGTTCTTATTTATTGTTTTGCTAATTTGCGTATTATTTTAAATTGTTTCATTTGTAATTTCCTTCAATTTGTTATTTGTACAGGAGAATACACTTTGACTTATCTTTATATGCAGTTTTTGGTGGGATAGTGTTCTTTTTTTAATGCAAATTCTACTGAAAAATATAACTGATGCTATACTATAAATATCTTCTAAAAATAAAAAATTATTAATGCACCAATAAGGAATAGTCTTAATTACTTCACCATATTTAGGGGTGTAATTAGAAATACTTCATAATTACATGCTAATATACTAAAACAACAATTCAAGAGTTGGTGCAATGATGTAAGACTTCATCATCTTCAATTTTCTTGTATGTAAAATTTTTTTAGACCAACGACAATCATGCATTGTGAGTAAAATTAGTCTATGATATATGACTAACCCATTGAAATGTTGAGATTTACTTAAATGATTTACCTCTTTTATTAAATATTTTTCTAATAAAATGATGTTAATGTAGCCTTTATTTTGATAAAAAAATGACAATGAAAATTAAATTAAATGAATTTTTTAAAGTCAAACATTAATGAAAAGTTTTTAAATATCAATAATGAAAATGTCTAATTCATTTAACCTGGATAACTAATTGAATAATTTATTTAATTTTTTTGCTGTAATTAATATTGTGCAGATTTTTTCCTTAATATTAATTGAGCTTTGACTAATTCAAATCAAATTAAATTGACTTGTTTATGAGAGTAAAACTCATCTTTTTTTTCTTCATTTATAAGAGGTTAAATTGATTTATGGGTTCCATACTTATACTACATTTTAATTAGGTCAATAACTTCTTTTTAAAAAAATTGGGTTCCTAAACTTTTTCTTTTTTTAATTGAGTCATCTTGTTATGAAAAATAAACCAAATACCTAATTATAAGTGCAAACAATGGAGTGGTGCTTCTGGAGTTATTGTATGCACAACTGAATTAATAATAAAGTTTTATGTTGAGTTTAAACCTTTTACAAGTCCAACTGAAAAAGACTTGTGAAAAAAGTAAAAAAATTTGGATTAAATTGATATGCAAAATTAGATACGAGGATTCAATTGAAAAGAAAAAAACTTTAAGATTGTTTATAATACGAGAATCCACAAAATAATTAAACCTTTAGAATATTAGAATTTGAGATAAATATCTCTATGTAAATTAAAATAATTATATCGAGCCATATCATTTTTAACGAGGTAAATTTAAGGCGTTTTCCTTCAATTAAAGTATTTTTTTAGAGATTTTTCTCACTTCTTATCTATTTTAATTTATCATTTTTAATATTTGTAGTTATAACTAAAATTTCAATATTATTTTTAAATTTTTTTATCAATAATTAAAAATAATACTATTTCACAATATAAATTATTTATCATAAATCTCAAATATAATTTATATATTAAATCATAATCATTTATTATAAATTTTAACTCTAATATAATTTATATATTATTAGAAGTGTTTATTTATTACTAATTATGGTTATATATAACAAACATTTTTTTGTGCTATAATGGGCTAAATACTAGCTTTATTTATTAAAAAATCAAAAATTTCATTACTTAGACAAACAATTTTAGCATTATTTAACAAAATTATAATTAAATATTCGCAATATATAAAAATTATAACAGTTATATTGAATGAGAGCATTTTAAGAATTGTTCATCTACCAGAGCATTAACAACAAAGTTTTTAGGAATTTTTCGTAATCTCTTATCACTTTTAATCTATTATTTCATCTTTATTTTAATTTTTTAAAAATAATTAAAATTAATCTTGTATCGTAATATAAATTATTTATCGTAAATTTAAAATATAATGTATGTTTAGATATATTTTTGGTTTTTGTGAGTTAACGTATTTTATTTTATTTTATTTTAGTTCATTTAAATTTATTTTTTTAATTTTAGTTTCTATAAAAATGTCATTAATGACATTTTTCTAATTTTGGTCCTTGTAAAAAAAATTGTTTATTTTTATTTCTTGTAAATTTGTAATTTTTTTCAATTTTAACTCATTTAAGATTTTAATTTTTCATTTACGGTCTCTAAGTTTATCGCTTACTAATATCAAAATTGAAAAGCGGCACAAATTTACGTGTACTTAAAAAAATGAACTTACATAGATAAAAATTAAAAAATTCTAACTTACAGAAATCATAAATATATTTAATCCTATAATTTATATGCTCAAAAATATTTACTTATTATAAATTTCAGTTTTAATATGATTTATATATTTAAAAATTCTTATTTACCATAATTTTTGGCTGTATAAAATAAACAATTATTATGTACATTGTATAGTCTAGAATATTAATTTGTTTCTATGTTTTTATGTGAATTATTAAACAATACTTTTGTCTTTATTATAACTTCTTTTAATGGCCTAAATGATTCACATGTTATGATGATTTGTATAAATATATTTTTTTTCCGTTTCCAAACCTTTGTAGTTTGTATTCTTTACTGATAAAAAAAATCTTTATATTATTTTCTTTCTCTCTTTGTTATGGGTATTTAACGCTAACCTTAAATAGATTATGATCCTATCCCCTACGTGGCTGCAATTAAGAATTTAAGATGTGGTCATTTGTGAAACACACATATCATAGACATCTTTGGTAATTAAATTTGTTAAATACAAATCAGAGAAAAAGTAAGACTAGTAAAATGACCAGTCCTCGGAATATAACTCCACCTTCATCCAAAATTGGGTTCTTTTATTATTATTATTGTTTTAAGTTCTAGCTAACATGAAATTTGAGGAAGTTGATAACTGCTAGCAGAACAATCCAAAAGGCATGCATATGGATTTAAGCGTGAAAAAGAAAGATTAATGTGATACGTAAAACCAGAAAAGTCGGTCTCTTTAGGTGCATTGGATTTTCACTGACCTATAATAAATATCTAATTCAAGGAATGCAAGTTTTGGAAAGGGGATTAATTTTTATTTCTCTTATATATGTGTAGAAGAATGCAACTCTATTTGTATTTCTATGTGAATTTCCTTTTAATTAAGGATCTCTACAATTGCTCTAAAGAACATAATTAATTAGAACTCCATCAAACCAGATTTAGGTGTTAATTGTCCTTAGCTCCATATTCTCTAATGCTCCATTCTTCTATTTTATTAATTTAGTTGAGTACATTCCTTGATTATAAATGAAATTTTTTTTTTGAAATGAGGTGAATGAATATAGGAGCAGATTTAGTAAAACAAACTATTTTCAAATGTGGTATTTTATAGGAGGGCAATTGATATTTTTACCTCCCCGTTAATTAATGTATCTTCTTATTCTTATTCTTCCAAAACTACCTTTTGTTGGAAATTAATTTATGAAAGCATTAAGATTCTAGAAACTATTTTCTGGAAGCCCAGGGAGACCATATATCGATTTAATGCAATGGCGGAAAAAATATTTTATAATATTTCCATAGAAAAAAAATATATTTTAAACTTTTATAAAAGGCATAATCTTATGACAAACAAAAAATCAAAATATCTAAACTTGCAGAGGAAATGGGAAGTTACAATGGTGTGTAAGTGCGTTTGGGTCAATGTGTCTATTAGGTATTAGAGAAATTGAGAACAGTTAAAATTAAAAAGGTAAAGTATGTAACATTAGTATCAATTTATATGGATAAAATTAGTACTAATTTTTTTTTATCTTTTATAAATTTTTACATTCATTTTTTAAAATAGTTATCTTATGGAAGCAACATTTATTATTTATGGGAGCAATAAAAAACAATTAGTTAGCATATTAAGTAAAAAATAATTATTTTGTGGGAACAATTTGCCCTGGTGTACATTTGCCACTAATTTAGTGGTTCATCTCCTTGTTCATTTTTGGAACTCCTTGAGTGCCCAGACCACTCTTCCATTCAACTCTCTTTTGGCTTATTGCATCTTCCTTTTCCTCCCCCTTCCTCCACATGCAACAAACTCTCCATTGTGACATCACAAAGGACTTCAACCACAACAGAAGGGGTCATATAAATGAATCCTCCAAACATTATAGGTCGTCCAAGCCATTATCATTGTCACTCCCTGCTCCATCCATAGCATGTCCTTTTGCCTCATTTGCAACGCCTTTCGTATCATGAAGTAATCAACAAGTTGTTAGATTATCATTAAAGTCCTACAACAATCCATTAGTACCAAGATCTGAGTTGAGGATGCACCATCGTAGTCACCACATTATGTCGTCATCATCATCACTTTAAAGACACATAAATATCAACATGTTAAAAGAAATTCAATGTCCAACATTTTGGTCCATTTGACATGTCACACACATCCTTTGGATTTGTGCCTCTAAAAAGGTCATAGTCTAGCTCTTGGGTTATATTAACATTGATGGAAAGGATAGTTTTGGAGAAAAAAATTAAGAGGGAGGTAAGTTAATAAAAGAAGAAGGTACGAATATCAAGTTCCTTTTAAAAGATTCTTAAGATGCGCCTTATAAAAAAATTATTATTTTTTCTTTAAGTAGAGAATGTATTATTCCTAGAATTTAATTTTAATACAAAAACATTATAATGGAATTTATATTAACATCCAATCATATAAATTGTTATGTAGTATATGTCAAGATTGTTAATTTTTAAAATAATTACTTTAAAAAGAACATACACATAATTTATAATTATATTTTTCACTAATAATGCATAAAATTTAAATTATTACTCTTATTATTCTCAAATTAAAAATTAAATTTTTTTAAGAAAAATTGAGGATTAATTATGTTTTTAAAAGTTGAAATATGATGTTCAAATATAATAAAACTTTCTATTTTTAAAGTTTCTTTATTGATTTTTAAAAATTGAATCTCTTTTATATAAATTCAATTTTCATCATATGTGATAAATTATTATAAATATTTTATTTATTGATTATATTTAATATATTGATTTTAAGATTATAATTTAATTATAATTTTCAAATTTGACCCCTCAAAAGAAATAGCATAGCTCCGCCCCAACTAACAGACGTCCATTTGTCTTTTTAAAGAATTGCTAATTTATGACTGATTTTTCTTAAATATATAAAAATGCAACTTTCTAAAATACTATTTTTTTTTAAAAGTAAATGATTATATTATTCTACTGTTTGATCCTGTTTGCTAATAATTTTTAAACAAAAATATAAGCACATCATATTTTAAACAAAATTTTCAACTTAAATGACTTTTTTAAGGCTTAAATAGTTTTTCATTTTTACCATTCAACGTTTTTTTTATTCTTAAGGTGGTTTAGATAATATTTTGAATAATAAAAAATATTATCTAAAATATTTAAGGAAGGAAAAATAAAATAGATATAATTTATAAGGACCAAAAGTAATTTTTTTTAAAAACCAAAAAATGCTAAATTACAATAACTGAAAAGGTATTTAAACCTTTTTTTCATTTATTGATCACTAACTATTTAAAAAATATTTAAAATAAATAAATAAATATTAGAGGGAGTCAGCATAATTTCAAATATAACTTGAACATCTCCCAAAATATATCAATTTTATTTTTCAAAACAAATTCATCAAAATTAACTTTGAACAAGTGTCTAGGTCAGTAAAAGTAGACATACTATAAATATACAGCTAAATTAAATTACATGTTTAGTTTTTTGTTTTCAATTTTTCTTGTTTATGTTTTAAAAGCTTCAATTTAGGTTATTTTTGTCAAATATTTTAGTTAGTTTTTAACTTTTTACGAAAAATTTATTTATGTGTTTATAAACAAACTTTTTAAATAGTTTTTTATAATAATTTTTAGTTTTTTTTAGACATTATTTGAAATAATATTTTTTAAAATGTTAATTTATAATTTTTAGTTATTTTTATATTTTTTCTCTTTTTATTCTTAATATGAATATCTTCTTTAAATAAATCATGCTTTTTTTTTTATCATTTTACACTTTTCAACTATTTTAATAACAAGTTTTATCAAGTATTTATATTTTAATAAGTTATTTTTCAAATTCCAACTACCAGTTTTTAGCTTTCAACTTCTAGTTAGTTTTTTTTTTCTTTTTTGTTAATTTTACCAAACATAATCTTAGTTGCTTATATTTCTAAAATAAGTCAAAATGGTTATTTTGAAACAATGATTTTTTTAATGTATTTTGGGACACAATTTTGAACTTTTTTTTAGTAATTCAAAATGTGAAAACTATTTTATTAGATTTTGAAAACTATGAAATTCAACTTTATATATAAATAAAAAAGGTAAAATCTTGTAAATAATGAGTCTTATAAACAACTTAAAATTAGAATTTTCTATTACTTAGTGAATTCACTTTTCAAGCTATTTCACTATGTTTATAATCTTTTTTATTGAAACATTAATTAAGTTCTATAATTTTGATGTAAGTAAATTTAATAAAATAATTTGTACTTCTTGAATTAATCTAAAAAGAGTTTAAAATTGTGTCTCAAAATAAAAAACTATCATTATTTGAAAATAACCATTTTAACTCATTTTAGAAACATAAAAAACTACATTTAAGTTTCTAAAACATGAAGAATCAAATTGAACAAGAACTAAAACATAAAATACCAAACATATAATTTAGTCTAAATATACCCTTTGATTTATTTACTTAAACCGCTTTTTTTGTTTTTACTGTTATATAAATAGTCATATACGGGATTCGAACTCAGTCCCTTGTAACCATTGTACAAGACTTACTTAACCCGCTTAGATGAGTATATATAATGAAAGCTGTAGAAAAGAAGCAACTTATGTGAATGACATGAAGAGCGGTCAAGAAATCTCAAAAACACCATCCTCTTCTAAGGTATCGTCTCTTTTCTGAATCCAATTCCTCTTTTTCTTTTCTGTTTTCAATAATTTTGCAAGTAGGGTTTAGTCGTTTGATTCATTTTTCTTCTGTTTTCATGGATTCACCGAAAATGATTGATTATTTCTAGGTCAATTGTATTGCTTGCTCTTGTATTGTAGGTCAATCATATTATGTTGTCTGTCATCCAATGGGTATGCATTTATTTAAAAAAAAAATGAAGCTACACTTTACCATGGTTAAGTTGTTTTTTGATTTGCCAGTGCGTGTTGTTTGAGTGAGGAGGGTTCGGATCCCTTAAACCTGTCGTGTTGTGTTCGAGTCTGGAGTTAATGTCTATGGGAAAAAAAATTACAATTGACTTATCCCAAGGAAATGAAAAAAATGTTAATGTGCGGTGCTGATTGGGTTTGTTGATAATTGTAGAATAGTTAGTGTTCAAATGCACAAGAGGTGTGATGGGACTCAAGCAACCTCAGTGAGTTTTGCTCAAATGTGCTAACCTGGGTGTGGCAGGGGTACTGCACCTATTTGTACTTGTTCCAAGATGGGCTTCATCGGCTAGGGTTAGAGGTTGCCTACCCAGAGCATCAAAGTGTGTTATCTCCCTTGCCCCCTAGACCTAGCGTGGATTAGATACTAATTTCAAAATACAGGATCTAATCATATCTTATCTTCGTCAATCTCAGAGATAAGCTATGATTAAGTTTAACCCCTTTGATATTTGTGTATAAGGTAGGGCGATGATGGTGCAAGCCGGTGCATGTCATATAGTGGGTTGGGTCGGGTCGGTTGGTCAACATCCAACCCAATAGGCAAGGTGTTGGGTTTGGTATTGGGCTCAGCCCAATAATGATTAGAGGGTCCAAAGCCCCCGGCCTCAAGTGTGATAGCGCGTAGAGGTTAAAATTAATGACTAGAGTCTTGTTGAGATTGGCTTGTGCAGCAGGCCAGACGGTTTAATTAGGAATTAATATTTGCTTGATAAACTTGGACACACTAGAATTTGCCTTACCAATAAATGCTTAATGTTTAAATTGTTTTGCTGCTGTTATGTAAGATGGTTGTTATCTGTTTCTGTCATTAAAAGGAAGGAAACTAATAGATTTACTACACACACACAAAGGCAGACTTAAAACATTGAAAATTGTAATGAAAGTTTGCATATTTCTGAAGTCTGGAATAGTTTATTGTTATTGGGTTTAATCAAAGAATTAAATGTGTGCTGCTTTCTAAACTCATGCCAAATTATTGTGACAGAGAACACTAAGTCAGGGTTCAGTTGATATATATGCTGCTCAGTGCAAAAATTGCTTGAAATGGAGAGAGATTGATACACAGGAAGAGTTTGAAGAGATTAGAAGTAAAGTGACTGAGGAACCTTTTCTTTGCAGCAGAAAGGCTAATAGTTCCTGTGATGAACCTGGTGATATTGAATATGATTCCACTCGGACGTGGGTCATTGACAAGCCTAACCTCCCGAAGACTCCACAAGGTTTTAAGAGGAGCTTGGTGCTTAGAAAAGATTACTCCAAATTGGACGCTTACTACATCACACCTGCAGGCAAAAAACTGAGAACCCGCAATGAGATTGCTGCGTTTCTAAAAGATAATCCAGAATTCAAAGGTGTTTCTGCTTCAGATTTTGATTTTTCTTCCCCAAAGATAATGCAAGACACCATCCCAGAGATTGTTGAGCAGAAGGATTCTGCTAACAAGAAAGTTAAGATAGCCAAAGATGAGGTTTGAGAAATACCATCTCTAGTTTTCATGCTGCGAAAGATGGTCATTCTGGTTGGTTTTTTGGATGCTACTTTAGAGACTGTTTGTGGTAAAGCCAAATCTGGCGGCATCGAAACAAATTTTGTTCTCGTGTCTCTGTATTATATTTAAGTATGTTATTACCATGTTTGAATGTAATCGCAATTCGCACACCTAAACAGATATTTACTGCGGCTTATGTGGTTCAAACTTCGAATGTAAACAGAACACCCAAAAAGATATATCACTGGTTTTCTATCCATCCTTGTTGTCTTGTCTCGCACCAGGCTTCTTCGTCTTTTGTTTACTTTTTCCCTGTTTTTATTTTTATTTTTTATTAACATTCATTTTCTTCGTGTGACTTTTCCTCGTGAGGGGAATCACTGATTACTCCTTAAAATCTTCCCATTTGTTTCATAAAGCAGTTATGATTAATTTCACTTCAGCAACCTGCGCTTGATTTCTTGTCATTGATTTCATTCAAATCAAATAATTTGATCATTTATCTTATTTTTTATTCAGTTTGATAATTTATTTTTAAGAAAATTCATTTTAATTTTTTATGTTTTTAAAAAAGGTTAATTATATTTTTGGTCCTTATACTTTTTCAATTTCATTTTTAGTCTTTTGAACAAAATTTTGACTGATATTAATTCTGAACCTTTTATTCCTTTAATGCTTTTAGTTCCTACAGCTAAATACTACTGTTAAATGATGAGTATCATTCATTTTAATAAGATTATATTGTATTTTGTGGGGGTTATTTTCTGCCAGTTTTAACTGATTTAAATCGCTTAGTGAAAGCGTTTCAATGGGTATTAAAAAATTTCTGACTGTTAAAAATTATCAGAAAATTCTTTTGCTTTTTTATTTTTATTTTCTGTTCCTTCCTCTATCAATGGCAGGTCCAGATTCAAAATCAAAATGAAATTCGATAGGTCCAAATCTAAAATCAGATTCAATAATTAGACTTTATAAACTAAATGGTCACAGTTGTTTAACCTTTGTTAGTGTCCTCCATCACCTCTTCCCCCAAAACCAAACCTAGCCCCAAAACGCAGGTGATGTGTGTTGAGTGGTACTGCCAGTGAATTTCTCAGCTTTGGGGAAGTTTTCACTTGGGCTTTGGGAAAGTCACGACTCTGACCAAAAGCATTCATTTTTTGATTAAACGTTGTTAATGGATTCTGAGGAGGAAGAGAACATGGTTGTGGGAAATCGAGTCGCCGCTGGTAAGTAACGTCGACACGCGAACACGCCTTGCATGGTCTCCAAGAGGGTTTTCGTTTGTACTCTTCACCCAATTCCTCCGCCTTCTCTTCGTCATTGCCGTCCTCGACTCTTACGCCTCCCTGGATGACACGCCTGTGTGGGATCTTGCATCCTCTTCCGGTACGACGGTGCAGGGGTCGGCGATTGTGTGCTGATTTATGTATTTTTCACATCCCCAAATTTAACATTAGCCACGTTTCAAAGGAGGTAGCCGCCACTGGAAGTGCTGAGGTGGTAACGAAGCTTGATAAAATTTGAAGGACGATTCAGAGGAGCACCCTCCCCTGTTTCAATGCTTCCCCTCCTTGGACATTTGAGTTCGAGAACGTTGGCATGAGTATTGCATCAATAAATTAATCATTGGATCAAATTTGAAGGATGATTCATATGACGTTTCAATATATTTGATCGAAGGATACTGCATAAATCGAGCCATGGGCTCCTTGTTCTAATAAAATCCCATTTTTTAAGGTTTTTTTTAAAAAAAAATTAATTACTTTATCTTTTTCAAATTTTAACTATTTATAATTTTATATTATCAACACATTCAATCTTATATTACTCTTTTAAAAAAACTTATATTCATTTTTATATTAAAATATATATTTAAGAATTATTTAATATTTTAATATACTTTTGTAACATGTTTAATTGTTTGGATATGCTGAAGATAATGAATTGTAATTACAAATTTCTGATCCTCTCAGAATTATTTTTTAATATTTATTGAAATGTTTTGATTAAGTGATTTCTAACGATTAAAAATCATTAGAAAATTAATCACCACAAAACGTAATATAATATTAAAATTAATAACATAAAGTTATTCTTCCAGCATAAACTAAATATTATTAATGAATAAAAATAATGACAATTAAAAGTCATCACAAAATGTAATTTTCTTTTTATCATTCATCTTCTCCCTTCTCCTTCCTCCTCCCTCCTCCCTCATCTTCTTCCATCTTCATCTATCAACAACATACAACAAAAATTTTCATATTTAGGCTCATTAAATGCTTGGGCATACCCTTCAACTAACTTTCACGCCCTCACACTCCCTATCTTCTTCTCCCATAGTTGCCACCAATGGATCCTTCCACAAAACCGTCATTGAGAATTTAGGGTCACTAAATGCTTGGGCATACCCTTCCACGAACTTTCACACCCTCATACTCCTTATCTTCTTCTCCCATGGTTACCGCCAATGGATCCCTCCACAATACCCTCATTGAGAAGCACGCCGTGGTGGAAGCTCGAGACAACATCGTTCGCACCCTCAAGGCCGCCAAAGCTCCCAAACCCAAAATTCATGCCGCCATCGAAGCCCTAAACTCCCTCAAGCTCGAGAAAACCTCCATCGAGCACTCCCTCATTGGCAACTCCGACACCTGCAAGGCCTAATAGTTCGTGGTGAACACCCCACAGGCAGAGCATCACCTCTTCTACATCCCCTTCTTCAAGATCTACTGCCATGCCTTTCGACAATCCGTGATTTTTGTTGGGTATGATGATTTGAGGTTAGGGTTCATGGATGCATAGTGGTGGTATTTTTGTTATGAATTTAGTGTGTTGATGATCACGAGGGATGGGCTCTTGGTGGAATTTATTTATAGGTGTTATTGGCTAATTCATAATTAATAAATAAATCTGGTGGTTGTGATTTTTGTCTCATGACCATGAATTGGAAGAGAAGGGAGGAAGACGAAGGGAGAAGAGGACAAATTGTAAATTTTGTGGTGATGTTTAGTCGTTAATATTTTTATTTAAATAACGGTATTAATTTTTAAGGTGAGAGAAGGGGTAGACAACAAAACATCACTCTTTTTGGTTAACTATACAAATTTGCTTTCATATAATTCTGGCATTGACTGTATTGTACATTGTATACATGATTTCCCCCAAAATAATCATTAGCATCAATGTTATGTATGATAACAGTCAAGAATCACGATGCCGTGCTCCCTAATCTGTTCAGAGAAATGTTTAATAACCGCGTAATGAATACTGCACCAAAAATGTTGCAATATTAATCTTATCATGCACGCATCAACCTGCATTGTATTGCTCCTGACTCCGACATCGTTCAATGTCAGTCAAATCATACGTGAGCACTGAACCACCTGCTTAGCTGTTAGTGACCAGAAAATGGGTACACTGAAAATTCTAATCAGGTTTTGTGTACTCAAGCAGCATGTGCGGGGACCGGTATATCTTCACTAGAGTCCAGTAAAGGACCTCTTCAATTCCAAGCTCACCCTCAGCTCTAGCAGCATATATATCCTCGCAGATCGCTATCAATCTACACGAGAAACATGAAACAAGAAGTAATGTAAGTAACCAGGATGTATCATAAATAGGGTTACCAACAATCTTATAGTAGAATAACGCATGTTCAGTGACATCAGTTATGTTTAAGTGGCCAGACACTCTCAATGGGGAAAAAGATATCAATGGTACTGCCATCTTCAGAAAATAAATCTGTAGTACCTGTCACAGGAAGGTAGGTTCTCATAGGGAATTCTCATCCTTAAGTCAGCGCATTGGAGTCTGATAAAACGTCCGACAGCTAGAACAAAGGTTATGTAAAGCCCCCATATGCTGAACTTGCTGAGTGTGTCGCCAAGAATGCCCTCTGTAGTATTACAATATTAGAAATATTGTACAAGGCATTATTATCAGGAAATAAAATGAATCATGAACATACATAAATAATGCCACGACCAACTTACGCGGTGGTGTCTCCTCAGATATTATGATTGCCATAGGTCCCGTCAAACCTCCACAAAGTCCACTCAAATTTGATGGATTAAAATCTCGGAAGGCCCACCACTCAAATTGCTCGCGATTCAAAATGAGATCAGCACTAACAGCATTATCCTGAAAATTGAATTTGAAGTTTCTAATAGTTATTGTGGAGCCTTTTAGACAAACCAGGGTACAATTATCAGTGAAATGAACACCAGCTCTCCTCCCGCTTCGTGACTATCACTCCAATATAAGAAAATCTAGTAGTTTCTAATCTATAACCAACAATAGTCAGAAAGAAAAGTTCCAGTGTTACTGGAAAAACTACATCAGTAGGAGCAAAAGATGGTTAGTTTCTAGTGGTCACTTATGGAATGCCAATATGCAGTTATTTTTCTCAAATATTCATGAAAACAGTGTTAGCAGCACCCTCTAACACATTCTTTTTTATTGGTTAAAATTTATTGAAAACTACAAAATCATGAGTGAAGGTGGAGCTTCTCAAATAAGTATAATCCAAAAAATATTGTAATTTCCAATAAAACTCAAATAACAAAATGTGTATTACTAGCATTTCTGAACTGAAAATATGTACTTCGAATCAGATTACCTCTTCCAAAGGTCTAACGTCACCTGAACCAGTGACACGGAAATATCTTGGATAAACATTATAAATCCTAAAGCTGTTCATAGAGCCATTAAGAACCTTCTGAACATCAGACCGTGTTGGAAGATACTGAGGATCAGCAGCTTTTTCATATTTCACAACTTCTTTCCCTTTTGGCCTGTCCCTTGAGAGTGTCCAGGTGAAAAAAATTTCCATGTCAGTATTCCATTCAAGGGAATGAATCAATCTGGTCCGAACAACAAGTGGAACAAGCCACAATGTACTAGCATCAGCTTGACAGCATATCAACTGGATATCATTCTTATTATATGTGTCCAAATAGCCATAGGGATCGGGATTGGCATTTGAATCTAGTAAATCCCACCGGAGTCTTTCGCATAGAGTAGTTTGATACAAATTCAACCTTCCACTTACTGTCTTGATATCAACCTGAAAGCTAGCATCTTTTATGGGGTTTGCAATGTTTGTCGGGTTACCACTGCTATACATCTGTAAGGATACAAAAGATGTATGAATATGTTTATGCTACTAGAGGTGATTGAAAAATTGCAATGTCAAACACATGAACCCAAGTTTAATAATAACACAAGTTTCCAATAATATCACAACCCAACACCAGTATTCCCAGACAAAGTTGTTGAAATTTTCATTATTATTAAATTATAATTAGATTTGAAAAAAATAGACATCAACTAAAATTAATAAAAGCATCCATTAACATTATTTTAACAATCATTAGAAATTGTTATTAAGATTTTACCAAACTTGATGGTTTTGCAGGTTCCTCAGAATATGCATGTTAGCTTGTAATCATGGACATATGAGATTACTAAAGATATTCTAGTTATAGATTGATTACCAACCACTTTTTCAAAATTTATCACACTCCAGTTTTATTCTAGCACATTTCTTACACTTCTGGAAAAAGGTGAAATAAGAAAAAGAAACTAAAGAGTACATCAATACACAGGCTTTGCGAGCATGCAGAATATCTGAGAGAAACCATCATGTTTATCACACTTAATGTTTCATCACATCCCATAGACACGTGCATGCATTTATACACATACATGATAAGAAACCCTTGTTTATACTAATCATAATCTAACTAATTAGAGAAACAAATCATGATAACGAGGAAGTAACAATTCCTAAGAGATAACAAGGAAATAGAGAAACTAATCCTAGAGAGTAATCTAAGATATGATTTTGGATGTTTACATATACTCTAGTACTTACCAACATTGGAGCCCATATAACACAGATTAATACAAAGAAAAGGCATATCCCATTGCAGCATTTGGTCATTTTTGTTTGCTTCTCCCCCTGTTTGTGTGCACCTCTATTCAAGACT
>CM023960.1:2290867-2309577 GCA_013407115.1 Glycine latifolia
AAAAAGGGTCATGGCTCTGGGATCATTCATCATTGATAACAGAAAGCAGATTATAACATGTTTTAAGAATATATACCGGGAAACCATACGTGAAAAAGTTGATACTGAAAGTCCGAAAAACAGCTCCTCTGAGTAAAACATTTGTGTGCCTCACACCAAATCTGCACATTTAATTAAGGCACTCAGCAGGATTTAAAACCAAAATCCACATTCTCAAAAGAAAAAAATCTGGAAACAAAAAGTGAGGTGACAGATGTAAAGTAAAAATACATTCCAATTAAAATAAGCAAAATTGACACATTAATTATCAGCAACCATATTTCTTTCAACCTCAATTTTCATAATGTTATTCTCAAAAGAAAACTTCCTAGTAGAAATCAAACAATGGAATAGAAATTTTCCTCCACTCAATCATAAATACATTACTTATTTATAGGTGCTTGAACATATCCTTGAACGATTTCACATAAAGCATATCAGAAAAGTAGATTTTCATTTGATTACCTTGACTCACGAATGAAAAATGAATGCTTAGAGGGAAGAAGCTGCTCTGCCAAGCTACAATCTGTCCTGGAAATAATAAAACCCATCTCCTCCAAATCAGATTTACTAAAAGACAGCTGCATCACAAGAAAAGAATAATTATAAGTCAAAACATTATCAGTCACAGCAAGAGTAAAGTGCATCAGTAAACACAAATAATAAGGGAAAAAGAACTTCACAGTCATATATCATTTTATTTTGTAAAAAATAGATATTAGTTAGTTGTTCTCTATGTTGAAAAAGAATGGCAATAATTCAAATGGATATCTTTTAGAAGCATGGTTTCTATTGGGTTATTGGCTAACAGTTGTTTCATATCTATAAACTCTTCCTATGGCATCATAGCTGGTTCCAAGCCCAAGTAAAAGAAGAGGGTTGTGTTGAGCCTTTGGCAGCCAACGTAAAACTAGTTGCTATATCTAATATGAATCACACACAACAGTTTTTATGTGCTAAAGGTACTTAGGTCATTATTCAGAAGTAGCACAGTGTATATAGCTCAAGGTGTCAAATGAGCTAGAGCTGCTGCATCAGAACCCAAATGAAGTGTAAAATGAGCAAGTATCCTCACATTTTCTTGAATGAAAGTGGGTAAAGAAGCTAGTTCAGAAGTATATTATTAGTTTGCTACTTGAAATATTGCTACTTTGATAGGCAAGTCTATGGAGGTGGTGAAGACCATGATTTGAAGGAGGATTATTACTATGTGCCTGTAAGAAACCATGTGTTTGGGATACTGCAAAAAATTAATTATTGTAATAATCGAATATAAGTATAATTGACTATTGTTATAATTGATTATAATAAGATAATTAATTTCGTTTGGATACCCCCAAAAAAATCAGGTTTTACAAAGTAAATTACGAAAAAAGGTATGTAGTTATTTATTTGTATTCATAATAATATTAATTAAATGTTTATTTATTTCATATTTTGTCATCATTTTTTTTATTTTTATAAATTAAATAAATATGAATAATAAAAGTGAGAGAGACAAAATAAATAATTAAAAAAAATTACAATCTACAGTTCAATAAAAAATTATTAATTATTAATATAATAAAACAAAGGAAATGTGTTTTTGCATCCACGTTCTTCATCCTGTTACCCTCCCCTCGCTCACACAAACACGTAATGCCACATTGCAGGCATGTGCACCTGCCTAATTTGCATGTGCCACAATTGTCATGGGTTTTGGGAATACAATTTTAAAACTGAAATAAGCTGTTTAACAATAATCTAACATCTGGGCTTTCACGCTAAGATTCCCAAACATCATCAAGCTTTTTTTATAAATAGCTGAAATGAGACAGAAACGGCTGAAATTGGGGAAAATTTTATTTCCCAAACATGCTCCAAATGGGTTGAAGAAAAAGCACAGATGCAAGACATTATAGAATTTAAACTTTGGTACACAGGAAAGTTATAGAAAAGAATAGTGTGGACAAGAATTGGAAAGAAAGTGTGATTCATGTGAGGACAAAATTTTAGCCTTAAAATTAAAGGTTTCATAGGAGACCTACAATATCATTAGTAGTTATACACCACAAGTACAATCAGAAACATTTGTAATTTTGTAAAGAAAAGTTATTTACTAGCTACCTTTCTAGTTTCTAACACACAAATTGGGGAGCTGGCGGGAGGTGGTTAAACTATAATCAATTCGCACAGGTAGCATGTCCATTGGATAAACTCATGTCAACAAATACTACAACTTCATAGTGTCAGCACCATTTTAATTTTGCACTGGTTAAAAATTAAAGGGTGAAATGGCACCTAAAAACCTTTAGGTCCATAACAAGCCTATCAATGTGCAAAATGAAATTTACAGGACTACAAAGTAGAAAAAAGTGCATTAGAAATTTAGAATTCTCAAGAACATAGAAAATTTGTCAAGTTTGGTACATTCGACATGTCAGAGCTCTACTACATTAAGAATAAAATATCTCAAAATGTGAGAGTGGACTTGCAGTACCTAAATCAAAATGTGAAAAAGCCCAAATGTGTTTAACTAGTCTTTTCCTACCATATTCAGTATTAACAAAAAATTTATAAAATAGATACGTACCATTATATAGTAAAACATGAGAGAAATGCTGGAACATATTTTAGGCCACTCAGAATTGGCAGATATTTTGTAAAGACCAATTAAATCAGCCATCCGATGAATCATACTTGGAAGTTCCATGGGAAGTTGATATATGTATAGAAGGAATATAGTAAAACCTGCATACAGCTGAAGAAGCCTCCACCACCTTTAGAATCACATGCACAGACATAAGGCCATGGGACACAGAAAGTATCAAATAGTTCTATAGAGATTATGAAAGTGCATATAGGAAACATCCAATAAAAATCACCTAAAAAGCCCAAGAAAGTTGCTTGTCAAAGACCAATCCACAAGACCAACACAACTACCAATGAAAAAAGGTAGTGATGCCCATGAAGGATGGCTAATTCCAACAACTAGTTGAATAGCAGGCAATAGCAAGCAAGATGCCACCCGAAGATGAGAACCTTCAATACACAAAAACAGAGAATCCAGTGGCATTATTTGCATCAAGATGCAGGTGTGAGAACAAAAAAATAACAATTATAAATAAACATATAGCTGAGAAAATAGTATGAGGGATGAAAAAGGTACAACAAAACATTAAAAAAATAGATCTGTTGAATATGAAAAGCTTATAATCACCTTACATAATATTAGCCTAACTTTTAAATGACTAAATCTGTGTAATTGATTATGTATTGATAATACCCTATGTAATGGCTATAAATGGTAAACTACAGTTGTTTAGGGAAGCTTTGGACCCTCGTGGTTTCCATTTAAGTTAAACAGAGTATATGGAATCCAAGTTCAGCAAAATGCACACTAGCATTGAGTTGGAGGGTAAAATTGGAGATTGTAGCAAACCACAAGTCAGAGAACTAGGTATCTTGGATCTATAATACAAAATGATGGGAAAATGGTGACATGTAAATCATACAATTCAAATTGGGTGAATGAAATGAAGGAATGTTTCATGTGTTACTTGTGATCAATCAACAGAAGCCTCTCAAGCTACAAAAGGAAAATTTTATCACACAGCCATACGATGAGTTATGCTTCATGGTAATGAAGTTTGACCAGTAAACTGACAACAAGCACATAAGCTAATTGTTGCAGAAATGAGAATATTGGGTTGAATTAGTGAATATACAAGAAATGATAGAGTTAAGAATGAGTGTGTTAGAGAAAAAGTAGGAGTCGCGCCTATTGAGGAAAAGAAGGTAGAATAACACACTAAGATGCATGATATCCTAATAATGTGAGGTAGAGCAAGATCAAGGAAGACACTAATTAAAACCATTAAAAAGGATTTAGATCTAAAATGTTCTCTCTTAAGATATAATTTTTCTAGAGCATTTAAAGGTTTTGATTGGGGATATATATGTTTCTTACACTACACCATCCTGTACTACTGGCATAGTTTAAAGATGGACACCCACATTGGATACAGTTCTACTATTTCACATGGAATCATGAGTTCTCTAAATCTTTCCTTTTATTGGCTCTATTTTTCTCTCTTTGGGACAAACCCAGTGTTCATCAACAACATCAAACAAGTTATTCCAGATATATTAGAAGCTGATGGGCAATGCAAGAAAAAGTGAGAAAAAGATTCAGATTTTAATCAGCACATTACATGATAATGTAGTGAAGGGTCTTCAATTTTGAAGTAAATCAGTAGGCTTAATTACACATTTTACAACCAAACTATCATCATTTTGCAAATTTTACAAGTTTTTTTTATTGAATTTTGTGAATTTTACCACCCAAGTTTTCAATTTTCACACATTTTACCAATGTTGATGTGACATCGTTTTGTTACAAATTTTTGCAAAAGAACATTGTTTTATTACCAACATGATGGTAAAATGTGCAAAAAAAAAAATGTGATGGTAAAATGCATGGAAGAAAAAAACTTGAGTGGTAAAATGTGTGAAAATTGAAAACTTGGGTGGTAAAATTCACAAAATAATGATAATTGAGCGGTAAAACATGCAATAAAGCCTTATCAGTATTATTAATGACAGCACTCCAAACAAAGGATTTGACTTTGGAAAGAGCATAAAATACAGTTATGCAGAGGAAAGGAACATTAATGAGAGAAATTGGAAGCAGGATTTGCAAGAAAATACACCCTCAATGTTTAGGGACCAAATCCTCTTATTTGGATTAAAAGAGAGATGAATAGAGCTCAACAACACCAAAAGAAACTGAAATTCAGAGAATCCCCTGTCACTTAAATTCTAAAGAAGTAAAAATTACAGGAAACAGTAGAGTGGGATAAAGAATAAAACTGAATAACAGGGGCATTGGACAACGAAGAGAGATGAATCTAGAAAAAGCATGCGAAAGAGGAATATTAGTATATTATCCATCCAAAGATCCTCCCAAAATTTAATAAGAGAGCCATTACCCAAATCCACTGAGATGGGAGAAGTAAAAGAACTAAAGAAGCGTAGTCTTGTGATATAAACTTCCATGGTCTATCATGCAAAGCATTGACCACAAGATTAGCATCTCATCCATTAGAATGCAAAGTATACTTCAAATAAAGTCCACCTTTACGTCAATCAACCAAGATTTTTTTTCACAAATAACAATTCAAAAAAGATTGCAGAGTTAGTTGCATTAGCACGCAACAGATGACACTCATATGCCAACAGTGGACATATCATATTGCATGTCTACACCTGGTGCATAGGAAATAAACACACATAGCAATGAAAAGACAACAGAAAAAGAAACAAAAGGGTGAAAGAAACTACTTACAAACCTAAATGTTCTATAATTGATATGAAATGACCCCAAGATGGATCTTGCCATGTTTTCAGAAAATGTCTCTTCCCGTATATATCAACCAAAGCAACAAGAAGAGCTAGCAGTTGTATAACCAGGAAATAAATTACATAAGGAGATTTCCAAGACTGAACTCTGCAAGAAACAACAAATCAGTATATTTTAAAAAGGGAAAATCAGGAATAGATGAAAAAGAAATCAATCTCACATCATAAACCCAATCAACTTTGCCCACGAAGCATCTGGTATACTCCATGACATTGGCTTAACAGCCCATATTACCAGATAAGTTACTTGAGAAAGTATTGCAACTACAGAAAAGATAACAATCGGCCACAGTAACAAAAACCTCCTGCGGATATGAAATCCTACAAAAAAACAGCAATAGTGGTAATTAAATATAACTGTTAAAGACAACACAAATGAGTCAAACCATAGTATCCAGCATACCAAGAGCCAGTATCAAGAATCATCAACCCATTTGAATAATTCAGTATAATTGTTATCACAAGGACCAATTCCAAGTTTTAACAGCCAAGCACATAATAAACATAAACATTTAAAAGGAGATCTGCCAAATCTTTATTCAAATAGAAGCAACTCCAACTCTGTCAGAATGAATTCTATGTTTAAATACAAACTAAAGGGGTGCAAATCATTAGATTGACACAATTAGATCATTGATTGTTCATTTGTTACCTATTCTTTCTTTTCTTTGGTTCACATTCAAAACTCTTAGAATCGTAGATGGACTACATTCCTTACTGAATGTAAGGCATAAAATGTTGGGATGAACTCGGTCTAAAGATAATCTGTGTAAGAGGCTAGCCTAACAATTAACAATTATAAGTATTAAAACCACTGTTAATCTGCAAATGACAGCCAGAATCTGTCAACTATCCAGCAATAAAATAGCAGAGACAGAGAGAGAAGAGTTTTATTCTATGTAGATTTCTCATGGTAAGGCTATTTGCACATTGTGGTAAAATATCAAAAGTATAGTCCCATGCTATAGGCAACAATAACTTGGAAACCAAACAGAAAGAACTAAGCAGCTTACCTAATTGTGATACATTGTACAGGATGAGAAGAAATGCTATCAAATCAATGAGAGAGATCAAACTCCAGTTGATTAAAGCAGCTGCAAGAAAGATGAGCTCATGAGCATATAAAAATCAGCACATATTTCAACAGTAGAGTATAAATCCCATACATATGTGTCCATTCTACATAAAGACACAACCTGACTTAAATATAAGAAAGCCAATTGAAAACAATATTAAAAAACTACATCTAATATTCTTCCTTTAATTGTTTACTCAGTCTAATAATAATCTTCCTTCTAAGTTCTAAATCTTAAGACTCTAAGAAATAAAATCAGACAGTATATATGTGGATACTCAATAACAGCTACTGCCTAGTGCCTACTTCACTCTCACTTCAAAATCAATCACAAATTATTTAACTATAACAGCATATAATGATAATGATGATCAACGATTTTACAGTTATTCTAATCTAGTTTATGACGACGTGAACTCCACTAGGTTGGAATCAATCAGTAACGATGAACAACTTATGCAGCACTAAACTATTAATGCCAGCTTAGCAAATGATATATTATAGGTTTTAACAATAAAAAATGAAACCAATCCAGCTTAGAAGCTCACTTTCACTTAGTTGAGAAAACACAAATTGCAATGCCTGGTACCTGACAGAAGCAGCGAAGGCAGCACGAAACCGGCGAGAAATTTCCCCATTGAATTCGGACGCAACTCACAGCGATTACATCGAGATTCAAATCAATCAGCCGTTACGAGATTAATTAGTTTTTCGTGAAGTAAGTTTTTTACCGAATCGCGAAGAAAGTACTTTCCGGCGCAGAGAGAAAAACTCGCCGGAAAATCGGAAATTATCGCCAACTCGAGAAAACCGAAATGTTTATTTCGCAGCGTTTCTTTTCTTCGCTCTACAGTTTCAGTTTGACGCTCTAATAAAACAAAACAGTATTGAGATTTCCGCTGATCGAGAATCTTCTAAACCAGAAACCAGCAAAACTAAATATTATAAACATTAAAATAAAGTGATAATCGAAATTCAGATAATATTTGAGAGAAAAAATGAACTGAAATCGCGCTACCACGAGGAAGAAGATAGAAAGCAGATATTTATGCGACGCACAATGCTGCGTTTGTCCAATGGGAAATTTTCTTTTTTTAAAGTAAAATGAGAATTGAGTTGTTTTCCATTCTCGGGCTTTGGAATCACGTCGCTTGTGCCTGAAGCCGGCTCATATGGCGGGGTAAGATGGTCATTTGAGACATTTTGATTTTGGTGCCATCCCCTTTTAAAAACATGACTCGTGGCGCTCAAGTCTTAACAAAATCTTAACG
Organism: Glycine latifolia; assembly: GCA_013407115.1. Classification (NCBI taxonomy): domain Eukaryota; kingdom Viridiplantae; phylum Streptophyta; class Magnoliopsida; order Fabales; family Fabaceae; genus Glycine; species Glycine latifolia. The sequence goes on from CM023960.1 coordinate 2,298,653, forward strand.
TACTGAATTGAACGCATGAATACCGAATATTCTACTTCTAACCTACGAGTCTTCAACGTAAAAATTACTCGCAAAGTTTCCCTGAATAATGGAAATTAATGTAAAAATCTAGAGCCTTAAGTAACAATTTGGCCTTTTCTTTTACAACAACAAATTGGTCCTTAAAATATTAAAAATTCCTTTTATAATTTTTTAAAACTTAATTCTTCTAAATTTTGATTTTATGATTTTAGTATCTGTCTTTAATAAAACAAATTTAAATATTGACAATGATTGAGGAACATTATCATGACTAATAAAAATATAGAAAAAAATATATAGGAAACAGTGTTTGTATGTCTGTATTTTTATTATATTATTTAATTTTAGTGTACTAAATATCATATATTAAAATAATTTGTTATTATAAATGTTGACGTGTATGTTATTTTTTGGGTTTTTTAATACTTGTTATCTATTCACATTTTTTAACCTCTTATGTCTCTAATGTTTATAATAATATAATAATTTAATATATTATTTTATTTCTATTGCACGCAGTTGGTTATTGTAGAGTAGTGTATTTTTTTAATATTATATATAGACATAAAAAAATATCTAAAAAAAATATTGTGTTCTATATAATTGTAAACATACATAGAAGTATAAAAAATCTACAATATAATTAGTTTGTTAATATGACATTTGTTACTTAATATGGCATTTTTAAGTTTTTGAGAAAGAATATGACTTAAAATATATTTAAAATAGAAAAATGTTACAACTAATGCTATGATAAATTTGTATTTTTTAATAATTACCATATCTTTGTATAAATTAAATTTGCACATATAAATTATTTTACAATAATACTTATTAAGAATGACACGATCATCTAAAAAATTGGCACGATCATTTTAAGAGACACTCCTATCTATATAATCTAGTTTAAGCAAATAAACGCACCAAAGTGTAAAAAATAAAAAAATAGTTGTAATTTTTTTGGTAATGGAGTTTGACTGCTCCATTTGAGAAAAAAAATAGTAAAAGAAGAAGAAAAAATGCTTGAAAACTTAAATAATAGATTATTTAGATTAATTTAAATTTTCCCAAGGGGGGGTTTAATTAACAAATTGTTAGATGATTTAATTTTAAAAAAGTTTTAATTAAAAATAAGATATTTTTTAAAATTCAGAAATTGGTGACTTTTTAAAATTTTAAAAATAATCAGTATTATTGGCTGATTTTCAAAATTAATTAAAATTGTATAATTTTAATTAATAAATTGGTAGGTTTTTAAAAAAAAATTAATAAGCTTTAATTAACAAATAGGTAGGTTTTTATAATAAAAAAGAATAATTTTAATTAACATATCTCTATTTTTTAAAATTTTAAAAATGGATAGTTTTAATAAATTTCAGTGAAAACAATTAGTAAAACGCTGTAAAATTAAAATTAGTTATATGTCTATTATTTTTCCTTAAACAGAGACAAATATTAAAATTGAACTCCCTTTATTTTTTTTTCAATGGAAACAAATAATTAAAGAAGTTGATCAGAAAAGTGAAAAATCCCGAACACGACACGATTAACAATTCGTATTATAAAACTCAACCCAAACACGACCTGTTTATTACACGGGTTGACATGATATAACCTAAATTTGAGCACAATTTGTTTTTACACGACCCGATCCGACCCAACCCGACACGAGTAAAAACAAAATGATATTCATTCAAATCATATTTAATCTGTTTAATATAATTCAAATCAAAATAAGTTACATTTAACTTCATCAATCCAATATGAAAATATAATTAAATGCAACATATAAAAATAAATAAAAATAATAGTTATGGGTCAGCAGGTTAACGGGTTAACCTGTAACTCGACACGATTTTTTTCGTGTCAAAATTTTTCAATCCGAACACGACCCATTTATTAAACGGATTGACCCGAACATGAAAAAATCGTGTCGGGTCCGAGTCGGGTTGACGGATCGTATCACGAATTGCCACCCCTAAGTATGAGTATGAGAGATAATATATAATCTATTTTTTTTTGTGGGGGGGTGTGCATGAGAGAAAAAAGATCAAACATTGAGATGATATATTTAAAGACAAAGATATTAACAAATTTTAAATTTAAAAAATGGGTAGTTTTAACTTTTAAGTAACAGATTAGTAGGTTTTTAAAATTAAAAAAATGGTCAGTTTTAATTAACAAATTGGTAGGTTAATATAAAAAAATAGCAGTTTTAATAGACCAATTGGCAGATGTTTAAAATTAAAAAAATAAGTAATTTTAATTAACAAATTAATATATTTTTAAAATTGAAAAATGGAAATTTTAGTTAACAAATTGCCAGGTTTTCAAAATTAAAAATACATGAACAATTTTACGTAACAAATTGTTAGTTTATTAAAACTAAAATGATGGATAGTTTTAAATTTTTTAAACGGGAGACAAATAATAATAAAAAATGTTGAAATGCTGAAAAAATTTCAGTTAGTTGAAAATAATTATTTCTAAAGTAATGGAGTTTGATAAAACAAAAGTTTGAAAATTTTAACAATAAGCCTTTCAATTTTAAATGATGTGCATTCACTTGAAAGCATGTATCTATATATTTTTTTTTTATCTATAAGCATGTATTCTATATTTCTAATGCTTGTGAAAATTGAAGCCCATTACAGAAAGAGTGAAAATAATTAATAGCACCACAAAACCCCGCCCATTACATACAGAAAGAGCAAAAATAATAGCATTGCAAAACCAGCCACTACACTTGCAACAACTCCTACAAAATCATCTCTACATTATTGTCTCATTTAACTCTTAATCTGAAATTTTTATGCATCCTTGGGTGAGTGAAAATGCAAAGTAAAAAATTAAAGCGAAGGAGAGTATTGAAAAAAAATTGAAAATAAAAAGTCAACATTTCAAGTGGGTGAAGAACCACCCAACAAATCGGCAGCCACTTGGCTTTTCCCACCTGTTCAAAAGTGAAGAAAAAAGTCAGAGTTCTTTATTCGAAAAAAAAAGAATGAAATTTTACAGTGACATCTTAACAAAGTCTGGAACTTTAGAATGATAAAGCATTTAAAACCCAGATGCCAAAAATTCATTAAAAAAAATGACAGTTGTGTAGAATGAAGAACCATGCGATGCAGTTTGGCGGAAGAAGAATTGTGACTAGTATTTGAGTTCTCACGTTGAATTTATCGTCCACAAATGTGCGGTTTCATTTTTTCTTATGTGGAAGAAGAAAGTTTGAAAAAAAAAAGGAAGACGGAGAGGAGAATCCAACAAGGAAAAGGGCAGTTTTTATCGAGAGTAGAGGATTGGCGGAAGAGGAGTTGTGACTACGCAGTTACTGTTGAGGGGCATGGTTGTCAACAAAATGTGGACATCGCATAGGTATAATTGTCATTATATATTGTTATGTTATAGATGATTTCATTCAGAACTAAAATTTTAAAAAATAACTGACATATTTATAAAAGACTAAAAATAAAACATAAAAATAGAACAAAAAGTGACATATTTACCCCAAAAAAAAGTATTACCCTAAATTTGATTGATAAATAAAAATAAATAACTTGAAAATAATAAATTTGATTAGGAACCTTTATTATATTTTTTTTACTTATAAAATACAAATGTCATCTATCGTTTTTCTTATGATAATCACTCATTATTATCTTTTTTAGAAGATCACGACATTATGATAAATTGACTTGAAAAATATCATATTCAGATTTTTTTTTCTTTTTGTTTCGACTTCTTCTATATTAATATTGGGTTTAACTCATCTTAGGACTTAATCATTTATTTAGAAAATAGTTAAATCAATTATTATATTTGACATGACAGTTACTATATTTATTCTCTTTCTTTGTTTATCCACTCCTCTTTTTAATTTGTTTTTTTAAAAAATACACTCTCTTATTTACTTAGAAAATAGAGTGAATAAGCAAAGAAGATGAGTACTTAGAAAATAGAGTGAATAAGCAAAGAAGATGAGTATATATAGCAAGTCTCATCTTGCATTTGAATCCTTTAATCAATAACTATATATAAAGGGAATATGATGTTTTGGTGTACATATTTTTATGTATATTTTATTTCTATAACTATATTCATAAGTTATTATTTTATCTTTATAAATTACCTTTATAAATCACCCACTAACTTTAATTATCTTTCTTTTTATTAAAAAATGAAAACAAATAATTAGACACGAAATACCTGTTTTCTCCTAGTCTACTATAAAAAAATTATTTTACTCCAATTCCAAAAAAACAATAACACTTTTTGTAGATATGTCACTTTTCTCTTTAGTATTTTTACTTCTGTGTTTTTAGTCTTTACAAAAATAAACAAAAATGAATTTCAAATTGATTAATTCAAAAATAACAAATTAATTCCAGATTTGGAAATTTGGAAAGGTACACAAATGTTTGTGTTACAAATTTGGCATTCCGGAAATAATTAAATACAAAAAAAAAAAAAAAAACTTAACTTGAACATGTACTTTTATTGAGGAGAACAACCTCTGATTCACAACTCGGCTTCCTTCCTACTTCATACAAAACAGGGAGAGAGAGTGACAAATGCGGAGAGGCACAGATGGAGGCAGAGACTAATAAGGGTGAAGGAGGTACAATGGGGTGAAGGTTGACCATAGGAGGAAGAAAGATTAGACAATTTTTTTTAAAGGCAGACAAATACTTATAAAATGGGAAGGATAATGTTAAGATATTAGAAATTAGAGAGGTGCAAAAAGCAATTTGAGGAGTGTAGAAAGCAATTGCCTCAAAAAATTATTTCAACTTCCACTATAAGGAATGCTCGTCTAGATGTTACCAATTTCATGTTGGTTTCCTTTCTTTCTAATGTTTTTTTTATATGAAAAATTAAATGTAGAGTAGCAAAGTTATTTGCTTACCTACTTAATTCATGTTTCCTCTTGAGTTAGTTTCTCTTAACATTTTCGTTATTTAAAAAAAATTATTTATCAATATCTGATTAAATATTTTTTAAAAATTAATTATATTCTATTTTTTAATAAGTATATTTATCAAAGAAATTTATTTTATCATGACAATTTATGCAATGAATAATTTTCCAAAACAGTTTTTTACTGGAATAATTTTCTAAAACATACACATTACTTTAAGACAAGTTATGTGTTAAAAAATATATTTATTTAACTTAATATGATTATTTTCACTTTTTTTCTTTTAGACCAAAATATATATTTAATTCTTTCGGTTCTAAATTAATTTTCTCTGTTTTAAAAATTTTTAAATGATTTCTAAAGAATTTTTTAGTAACACGTGGCTGCTTCCTTTTGTTAGTTTTAACCGAGGTATGTTAAACTTGTATCATTGGCTACTATGACTCTCCCATGGAGGTGCAATTTTCGTCACCAGTTCTGCCCTATGGTTTCACAATCATGAAAAGATTGTAACCGTGGACAAAATTTACGTCAAAAAAATTCAATCCGCAAGTATCGATAACGATGGATTCCGCCATATGACCCGCGGGTCGGCATTACCATCCTTTAGAAGCAAAAAATAAGTTACGGAACAAAGATTTATTTTAGCATCACGACTAACTCTGCTTTACAGAACAAAATTTACGGAACAATGATGCTCGACGTGAATTGTTTGCTCATCATGCTTTGCACAGTATGTGTCCGATGATTTGTCTTAGCATCACGACTAACTCTGCTTGCTATGCATATTATTTGTAGGCATTCTATTTCAATGTAATTCGGGTCTTCTGTGCTTTAATAATTGGAACTAGCATGCATTTTCTATGTTGGATTCTTGCAAATTGTTGTCCGGGTCTTCATTTTTCAGTACAATTATTGGTTAATATATGATATCGGTGGGATAATAAAACTCTCAAAACACATGCAGCGGAAGAAATAAAATGAGAGAGAGAGAAGTTTGGTTGGCCCTTGCTCCACCAATTATTCACGCAAACTAGAGGAAGAGAACTCAACTTTCATTCACTCATTCTACTGATTTCACTAAATTCATGAGTGACCTTTTACAGGCAAAGCAAAACAATAAACTAATCAACACTTAATGACCAAGTAAATAGTAAAATAATATAAGAAGACTTCATTGCTAAGAACAAAATGGCGGTGCTTTCTTCTTTTCATGCGGTGCATGCAATGGATTCAAGGCAATGTACCGGCTGTATGGGCGGTGTACTATGGCGGTAAATGATTCTTAAGTCTAGAAGCAGAATTTTGGTCCAATAAGAAATCATTTCAGGCAGTCAAATATTTTAACTTGATTTAAATTTCTAACAATTTTCAACTCGCTGCTAATAAGAAGCCTTTTTGGGTATGAAAAGGATCACAGGTTAGTACTTCATTTTCGGTTATACATCCAGATGTTTGTTTTGGACACCGAGTGATGATTCTTATCCTATGTGCTTTTTTTTAATAAACTAAATATTGTCAAAGATGATAAAGTGTTACTGGAGGTATATGTTTTTACTTTGTTCACTTTTCTCTGGGTTCATTTTTTGAATCCACAGATATGCAGGGTTACCGCTGGTGAGAAATATCAGTGAGATTCCTCAGGATAACTACGGTAGGGCGGGTCTCTCTCACATGACTTTTGCAGGTTCATTGTTGCATGCAATGAAAGAGGTATCCAACTTAATCTTTCTGAGTATCTCCTTCCCCTTTAAACACATTTTTAAATTCATAATTTATTTGATGCAAAATATCACATGACAATGGTGAAATGAAGTTGTGACTAAAATATTATATTAAGCAAACATGAAGCCAAATTGTATTGGATGATAGGTTTCAAGTAGTAGTTGTGAAGAAGGAAGTCAACCCAAAGAGCAGCTTTGTATAATACTTGATGGTTACGCCTTGTGTCTACTGTAACAGAAAATTTGTTGTTGATAAAGTTACACTATTTGTTTGGGGTAAAATATGTTTTAAGTAGCTCAAAATATCTTGAAATTCGGTTTTAGTCCCTATAAAAATTCGGTTTTAGTCCCTATAAAAATTTAATGCTTTTATTTCCTATACTTATCAAAAGTGATGTAGATTTAGTCCCTCATTAGCAACTGGGAACATGTGTTTTTATTTAAATATTGAGACTAAATTTGTATTAATTTTTTTATAAGGACTAAAACCAAATTTCAAGATACTTTGAAGGATTAAAAACCATATTTTATCCTTTTTTTTTCTTAAAAAAGAGTTTACTTTTTACTATGGTAATGGATAGTGACATATTCCAAAACTTCTTATTCTAAGGTACTGAATCCTTTTTGGCAGCCATCTGTGTGGTCAATGGTGTTCAAAATATCTATATATTATTATCATATCTCCAAACTTTTCTGGAACAGGTTGAAGAATGGCTTCAAACATTTTCACCAGGAACACACACCCCAATTCATAGACATTCCTGTGAATAAGTTTTTATTGTTCTCAAAGGGAGTGGCACTCTTTATCTTGCATCAGATTCACATGGAAGATACCCTGGAAAGCCACAGGAGCACTTCATCTTTCCAAGTAGCACATTTCATATTCTTGTTAATGATGCTCAAAAGGTAAACCACTCGAAGCAAACAATGAGATTTCTCCAACTTAATTTGGTTTTGGAAAAAAATAATTGGGAATTAGAAACAACCTTTTGAATAATTTATTTGGTACAGGTAATCAGTTTAAGGTGCTCCTTTTAATGCATGTGATTTGCGTAAGCACATTAATAATAAAGTCATAGAATTTAGAAACTGTTGTTGATCACTTGATCTCAACAATTTTTAATGTTTGAATTAAGGAGCTATATGTTTTCATCAAATCGAAATATTGATAAAGGGAAAGATTAAGTTGTGGTGGATACTTTTTGTCATTTGAATAATGATAACTTGGCATGTATGGCTATAAGTAATGTGTTGACAGTTATGCTTGTTAGGGTTAGGGAGAGAACATCATGTTGTTAGAAGTTTAAAATTTTACTGAGAAAGTATAACAGGCTAGCATGTAGAGCTAGCCCTGTCTTGTCAGTTTTAAACTGTAATGCGTGAGCTTGTTGAAAAGTACAAGCTTTTGTCTGGTCTGTGTGCTCTGTCAAACGATGTCCAAAGAAATGCAAGTTGGTCGAATAAAGAAACTCTTGGGAGTTTGTTAGAACTTCTTAGTTCCATTTCCATTGTTTATACTCTACTCGTGTCAATTTGATGAAAAGCAGGATATCATAAGATTGTTTAGAGTATAAAAAAGTAATGCCTGCACAATAGAATTGAAATCTGTAAATGTTGCAGAGAGTATTAGCCAATGAATCATATACATTTCTTTATATAGGTTAATCCTTTTCTTACTGTTCTTCGGTGATATTTATTGTTTATTCAAGTTCTTCTGGTACACTTCGGATTTTTAAATAACCAAAGATAATCTGCATTGCAGCTTTGGAACACCAATGAGCACGAGGACTTACAGGTGCTTGTCATAATATCTCGTCCTCCAGTTAAAGAGTATGTGCTTCTCTTCATGTTTCATACTTTACTAACAAGTTGATAGTGGTAACTCTTGTCCTGGCTCTTTCAAACATGGCAAACTGCTGAAGCTCTTTATTGATTAGTGCAAATACATTGTTATTTCCAAGTAACTCAGTAGATTGTATTCCCAAAAAATACCTGTATTCAACTTGGTTTTCATTTTCTGCTGTTTATGTTGGTTTCTTCTCATGCTTCTTATTTGTTAATGGCCGTCTTTTGTAACAAAATTAAAGAAATCATATTAAATGGATACACTGAATCTGAATTGCATTCTTATGCTCATATGCTTTGGAGTGAAGTTTGTTTCAATTAGTGTGAAGTTTGTTTAAGAATTTCATATGTTTTGGTTCTTATGCTGCTAAAGATTGAATTGAGATGTTTCATATGCTTAGTGTGTTTAAGAATCACATTGTCTTCATATCATATTAATCAAAACTGCATACAAACCATTTTATATCTAATGATGGTCAGTTGGCAATTATACATCATATCACGAGTCTGGTTTGTTCGTCAATGATTCAACCCGAAATTTTATAATTCAATTCCGAAATATTTTCCCACTGAAATGCGTCTCTACTTTCTACGTGGTGGCATTATACATTTTTTATTATGGAGACATCTAGGGAGGAGCAAGGGTATGGCTCCCTCCACATTATTAAATACAATCATATATATTCTGATTTTTTCACAAGGAAAAAAATTGCAGTCGTATGATTCAGTAATGCAATTATGTGTCATTTTTTATTTTTTACTTTTGACTGTTCTCCTTTAGATATTTTTTTTGAATCCTTTCCTATATGGGACAGTGATGCAAACATCTTCATTTCTTTCCATGGTTTGTCTTTTTTCTCCCTAGCTTTCTAAATACTCATTATAAATGTTTTGGTTATTGATTAGGTTTGTATACGACGACTGGTCCGTGCCTCACACTGCAGCGAATGTGAAATTCCCCTACTACTGGGATGAGCAATGTTATAAAGAACCTCCAAAAGATGAATTATGATTTATAGTCATGGACTCATGGTTTACACATTTTATTACTGAGATATTCTATCACTGTAAAGTATTTTCTTAACTAGAAAGTCAAAGCTATCAAGACAGTGCCGATTAAAAAAGAAGAAGAAGCTATCAAGACAGTTTTATATTGATTAGTCTTATATCACTGCTTCATTCATCAAGACTTGAATATGTTGGCCTTCTGTAAAAATTGCCACGATTTGGTCAAGGTGATTATGCAAGAGAGAGCAAAAAAAAAACTATTGATGGATGGATAGCAAATTTTGGAACTCAGACAGCTTTTACTTATAACGTCGGATACAGGATCTAAATGTGCACTCAACAATCATTCAAGGGCCCAAAAATAAGGCAATAAGAGCATCTCCAATGCAAGAAACTCATTTAGGTTTCTTAAGCAACTTTTTGTGGTCCCTGCAGTACTTTTTGTGGTTCCCACAGTGTTATGTCACAGCTAAAGAACTCACTCAATATTTTGCTCCAATGCAAGAAATCACAAGGAACTCAAAAAAATTCACATATTTATATTTTTTTAACAAAACTTAACATTTTTTCAATTTTCATAAATATAAATTAAAATAAATAAAACGAAATGCGTAACAATATAAAATAAAATTTTACATAATAATAAATAATTAAACACTACAACATCGAAATAAATAAAAAACCTAGACATAAAAAAAAATTACATAAATTTAGTTATTGTTATTTTCGTTTCCGAAACATTCCCAAATGTGTTCAACTAAATCTGCTTCGAGTTGTCGGTGTTTTTGTTTGTCGTGAACATCTGCTCTCCTTTGAAGGTATGTTGATCTGATACTAGGGTGAGCACCTGAAGATACCTCGAATGTTGACGTGTTGTTACCTACATTATCGTAATCAATATTACTTTGATATGTGTCACGTTCGTCCTCGACAATCATGTTATGCAATATGATACATGCATAAATGATATTTTTCATTTTAGCAATATCCCAAAAACGTGACGGACCACGTATAATTGCGAATCGAGATTGGAGCACTCCGAACGCCCGTTCTACATCTTTTCTTGCCGATTCTTGCCGTTGAGCAAATAATTTTCGCTTTTCTCCTTGTGGCATTGAGATGGTCTTCACAAATGTAGCATAGTCTGGATAAATACCATCGGCTAAATAGTATCCCATATTATATTGGGTTCTATTCACTGTGTATTGCACTGCGGGAGCACGTGTCGACAAAACTTCATCAAACACATTAGATCCATTTAACACAGTAATGTCATTATTTGAACCCGCTGTACCAAAAAATGCATGCCAAATCCACAAGTCTTGTGATGCAACGGCTTCAAGAATGATTGTTGGGTTGCGATGATCACCTCGACAAAATTGACCTTTCCATGCAACAGGACAATT
>CM023960.1:2309587-2325473 GCA_013407115.1 Glycine latifolia
TTTCCATTCCCAGTGCATACAATCAATAGAACCTAACATACCTGGGAATCCGCGTGCCGCTCCCAGTTGTAGTAGTCGTTCGGTGTCTTCGTTACTTGGTCTCCTCAAGTACTGATTCCCAAATATGGTGCAGATGCCTGATACAAATCACTCCAAGCATTCCACCGCAGTTGTTTCACCAATTCGAACATATTCGTCCACGCTGTCAGCAGGTGAGCCATAAGCCAAAATACGAAGTGCAGCTGTGCACTTTTGTAATGGAGATAGTCCTCTTCGACCCAGTGCATCGAACCTCGCTTGAAAGTACTCATCATGATTGCTGAGCCCATCTACAATACGAAGAAACACATGTCTTCGCATACGAAATCTTCGTCGGAACTGAATCTCTGTGTACACAGGAGTTACTGAGAAGTAGTCATTGAACAATCGATCATGACCTTCTTCACGATTTCGATGTACCACTCTTCTTTGCCTACGCCCGGCGGTATTGCCATGTAGTTGTTGTTGGCTCTGAAGTATCAACCTAATGAATTCTTCGTCAGTGTTGTCTTCCAATTCCTCATTTATCACTTGATCTAGAACTTGATCTAAATCACTGTTTGGATCCATTATATGGTATCTGAAGTGTTTAAAATGAGAGAGGTATATTGCGTACAACTAATTCAAACATGTAAAAATGATGAAATATTAGACATTTATATAGCTTCATTTCCAACGGCTAGTTTTATAACGGCTAGTTTCTAACGGCTTTTTTCCAACGGCTAGTTTCTAACGGCTAGTTTCCAACGGCTAGTTTCCAACGGCTAGTTTTTAACAACTTATTTCATAAAATAAAACTTTCAATATAACATACAACAAGGACCTACATTGTTAATGACTGCATACAAAGTAACTGAATAACAACTAATTCGAACATATGGACTAAACTTTAATTAAACAGCTTCTTCCTAATATGGTCACAATACTTTTCGTGGTCTTCGCGTTGTTTATCTGACATATTGGATGTATCCTTCATGAGAATTTCATACTGCATACGTCTTTCTTGTTCCTCCTTTAACTGAATGAGTTTTAATGTGTTTGCATTCTTCTCATTCATTACACTTTCTATACCAGATAAATCGATATTGCTAGAAGCTTCTTTGCCTTTGCTCTTTCTTTTTGCTGCTTTTTGTCCCATTGGGCGAGACACTGGAGATGGCTCATCATATTCTTCGACTTCAATGGGTGTCTCGGTGTTAGAAGACGACGAGTAATTTTCACTTGCAGAAACCTTTGTTCTTTTTGAAGAATTTGACATAAATTCTGCATCGAATTTTGGCTGATCTTTCAACAACAACCAAGCATGCTCAACCTCAAATTTTTTACCTGTATCCTGGGAGTAAATCAAGTGAGCATTAGCCATACAATCCTTTTCCGAACTTCCACTTCTCCGTTGCCTATCTGCTTGTTTGTAGCACCCATTAAACTTTTGTACTGCTGGGTGGATCCTATTCCATCGAGATTTCAATTGTGTCGAGCTTCTTTCACAAAATAACCCGCTTTCACGCACATCGTCATTGTTGTACGCATTTTTAATCCTTGCCCAATATTGCTTTGATGTTTGGTCGACGCCTATTATTGAATCCTTTGACACATTGAGCCATGACCGGACGAGAATCACATCTTCTGCCACCGAGAATGCTGTACGTGTTTTTTTTCCTCTATCGTTGTGGTCGCCCTCATCTAGTTGAATATTGTCTACATCGATTGTAGATTCAACTTCGTTGATAGGGGGTGAAATATTGGATAGAGAAGGCCTATAACACGTGCTTGGATTAATGGGGAGTGATGGTTGACTACAAAATTGTGGATTTTGACCGATAGGTGACTCTACATTAGATGGAGGATGCATATACCACATGTGTGGGGGCGGTGGATACATCATATACTGAGGTGGATTTTGCGAAGTTTCACTGGTTGGGGGTGGTTGAGGATACATAAAGTATGGCGGTGGATATGGTGGATTTGTAGAATTTTCGCTGGTAGGGGGTGGTTGATTTTGCAAAAAATTGTAACCACTTTGATAATTATACTGATTGGGATCCATTTCGAAGAAAAGAAAAATGATTGAGAATGGATGGAAACAATAAAAATTGCAACTATCAATTGAATTGTGTGTGAAGAAACACAACACATCACCCAAATTTATACCCATTTTCATTAACGGTCATTTTTTTTTCAACGGATACAAATTGTAACGTTAACAAATTGTAACGTTAACATTACTTTTAATTTTTTAAAATATTTTTAATTTTTTCCGTTGAGGAGGCTAATGGATCTTTTATTTTTTTCATCCATTCTACCATTTTTTCTTTTATTTGTTGATTTTTTTACTTTGCAGAGGAAAAAACAATTCGAATCTTGCAAAAACACTTGCGTATTAATACATGGCAGAAATTTTAAAAAATGCTTACCTTATCTCTTCTATTTTTTGACAGATGCTTAGCTTTTATCTTAAAAAAAACCAGAAAGGTATTGATATTTATAAAAGAAAACGAGGATTAAAATTAGAGAAAATAGGATATGTATTCAATTAATTACAAATTGTGATGTAGGGTAAATTTGTTAATTTTAATAGTAATTATCTTACCAGTCATATTAAATATAAATTCTAATTGATTAATATTTTTTTTTTTACATTTACGATACATGTTCATTAAACTTTTAAAATAAACTTAATTTGGAAATCTAGCAGAGATATGTAATGCTAGTCATTTGGAATATATGTTCTTGCCCATTTACACCGTCCCTTCCCATTCCCAATTTTTTTCCTTTTTGCATTAACCTTCACTCTTCCTCTCTTCTTCTCCAGAAGCTTCCGGCCCCTTCTTCTCATTTTCTCCCTTCCGCTCCCTCTTTTCTCACCTCCACGCTCTCTCCTTCCCTTTCTCCTTCCGCGCCCTCTCTTCTCCCTCCGGCCCTCTCTTCTCGCGCCTCTCTTCTCCCTCTGGCCCTCTCTTCTCCCTTTCTCCCTTCCGCGGCCCTCTCTTCTCCCTTCCAGCCGTCTCTTCTCCCTTTCTCCCTTCCGCGCCCTCTCTTCTCCCTCCACGGTCTCTCCGACCTCGCCACAGCATCTCCGCCAACACCCTCGCCTCGCGCTACCGCTCGTGCCATAGCCGCCGCCGCCGCCGCTGAGGAAATCGCCGTCTCCGTTCTCGTCTTCCTCGACCAAGAGGTAGTTTACTTTCCCTCTTTATTTTGTTGTGGTGGTTGAGTTTATATTGTTATTTTATTGTGTAAGATCCGTTCCTTATATAAGGAATCATCCCTCTTTCTTCAAGCTTCCGTTCCGCCACGTCGGATTACTCCAACGCCATTTTTTTTTAAGATACGGTTCCTTGCCGTGAAGAAACCCTCCAAGCACCTGCGTTGGAGTTGCTCTAACAATGCCAAACCTTTTTTTTTGGTAGAGAAAAAAAAAGTGAATGTTTTTTTACCGAGATGAAGAACTTGGTAAAGTATAAAGGAAAATTTTCATCTGCCTTCCCCCTAAATACTGATCAGCGATCACTATCGAACAAAAAGTACTATAATTTTTTTTTCTTTGAGCTTAAAACCTTGATAAATGCATGAGATGAAAAAGTGAGAGAAAAAGAAAAAAGAAAGAGAAAGTAACAAATTTAATAAATAATTCGATGAGAAATAAAAGAGAAACCAAGGTGGAGAAGAAGATAAAAGAAAAAAAATGAGTACATTTATGATTTTCCTAACAACATGCCACGGTCTACCTTGATTATTATTATTATTATTATTATTATTTCAGATCCTCATTTCAGCCTCGCTTTCGGTATCCAAAAAACTACAGTACTTCCGAACTAAGTATATCATGTATAATAATAGTCAGGAGAAAGGTTGAGTTTGATAATTTTCTCGATGATTTCCAATGTAATTCTGAAACCTAGGGTATCTAATACTCTTAGGCTTTGTTTGGGAGAGGGATTTTAGAGGCGAAGGGAGGGAAGAGAAAGGTTTAGGTGGTGACATCTCCTTGTTTGGGAGATTTAATTTTTGAGGGAAAGAATTTGAGGATTTTTAAAACTCCTCTAAAATCCTCCAAAGTCTAAAAATTGTTGTTCCCCCTGTTTAGGGGGGGTTAAAAGGAAAAGTAATAAAATTACTATACTACCCCAACTAGTGTTAATACAATTACTATCCTACCCAAGCCAGTGTTATTTAATTGAATTTAACTTTTTTGAAATAAGGACAAAATTGTAAAAATATCTTATTAACTCTCAATTTCTCTCTCTTAATATATTTTTAACTCCCAAACAAGGAGGAAAGAACTTCCCTCATTTTTCTTCCTTCCCTTCCCCTTGAATCTCTTTCCTTTTCTTCCCCTCCTAACTCTCAAACAAAGCCTTAGCGGCATCAACAATCCTGCATATGTATTCACTTGTCTCTAATGCAGTGTAAATTTTCTCTGGCTCCCCTCCTTGAAACCTTACATTAGCATTTCTCCACACACCAAGATTAATAATATGTCAATAGGCACACTCCTCAAATCCACCTAATGTTCTATCACTTGCTTAGAGAGGCTCACTCTATGCCTGGGCCATGTCCAATGTTGCATACTTACATTGAAAATAATGAGGGGAATTTGGAATCAGTCTAATCCCACAAGGAGAGTCACCATTCTCTGTATGAAGCAAATAGTCTATACCATGATATACCTGGCCTGTTTGGGTTTTGGTGTAAGTTATTTTAGAAGCATTTCTAGAAGAAGAAACTAAAAAGAAAAAAATGAAATGAACTTCTCCATTTTTTTCTTATTTTCTTCTTTTAAAAATACTACCAGTACCCAAACATACTCATGATAAAATTTAAAATGTAGAATCCCTTTAGGAAAGTTGCTGCAAATATTCTAGTAAAACAAATAGGCACATGATATTGAAAAGATAACAAGAATTAGTTAAGAAGGAAAGGATTATAGAAATTTGTTCCCTGAAAGAAACTTCTATCACATTTTCTTATTTTATCATTTAAAATAAAAATTAGTTTTAATTTCATGTATAAAATTAGTAAATACTATATTTCAAACGCATGTGATGCAACGGTTCATTTGAATTATTCATTTTTATATTATATTTAGTATTTTTTTAAAAATATATGCAAATAATTAAAAATATCAATTTTTAAAATATGTAGTAGTCCATTAAATATAATTGCATAAAATTGAAGAAGATTATTTTTTTAGTTGATATTTTCTTAAAAAATATTAAGCCTATTAAAATTTATTATGATTTATTTTTTTCTCAAAGTAGCAATATTAAAGTAATACCTATATGAAATTTATAAATTAAAAAAATAATACATAATAAATAAAAAATTATAATTATTTAAATTTGAGTATTCATTTTTGGTATTGTGAATATTATGTTTACATGTACTTGAATTTTGTGTGTTTATATGTAATAATTTTAAAAGATATTTATTTTTAAAAATATATTTTAAAAGGATCTTTTTAATACATTTTGAAAATATAAGTTTTAATTATGTGATATCATTGAAATTTTGAATTGATTAACCTTACTATGACTTAAATTGAACACTCTCTACCAGTGCAATAAGATTTGTCAATAATAATAATAATAATAATTACCATTATTTTTATTATAACATCTATAATCTATAATACTATTTAAGACTTGGATAAAATTAAATTAAAAAACAAACACTAATATATATATATATAATGATTTATTTATTAATTTCTATCCTTAATTATCAATTTAAAACAAAAATTATATGATAAAATATTTTAAATATTTACATAAATTTTATAATAAAAAATGTGAGCCATTTAAGTCTCCATTAATGTTAAATGATATTGAATTAGATAATGACTATTGTAAAATTAAAATTTTGATTAATGACTCAAAAATATTCAAGTGAAGTTTAGTTATTACCATAAAAATGTGCATAAATTGTATAAAAAAATATGTTTAAACAAAAAATGATTTATAATATTATCTTAAAAATATTTTAAATATGTACATAAATTACACAATAAAGAACATTAATATGAGACATTTAAACCTTTAATGTTAAATTAGATTAAATTAAATCGACACCTATTAAGGAGTTAAAATTTTGACCAATGACTTTAAGATGTCCAAGTGAAGTTTACTTGTGTGTGTTATTATTATTTTTAAATAGATATTAAATAATTATACAGGTTTTTGAATCTATCCCTGGATTAAAATGGTTCACTTGATCCTCTAATGTTAGCTTTGGTTTCAATATGTTCCCAAATCCAAAAGAATGCACTACAACAAAATTGTACATTTGGAAATGTTATTTTTGTCTCTTCATTAAATAAGGTAGACTTTAGGCATTTGAACTCTATTTAGTTTTCGTGCAAATGAGAATCAAGTGAACCATTTTAATTCATCATAATTTCAAACCTAGTCCACCTATAAGACATGTCATTAACCCATAAAACACACCATTAGCCATGTCATTTCCAATTAGTTAAGTCCACATTTTTTGTTAGTAACTGGAAGGAAAACTTAAATAATGGACTGCATTTGTTTTATTTTAAAAATTAGACCAATGCCACCCAAATAGTAAATTAGGTTAATCAAAAGTGTTAAATCTTATTTTTGCATGTATTACAAATAAATTAATTATTAAAATCAAAATGAAGAAAAACTAAACCAATATTGTGAAGAGAAATGTGTTTTTTCTTTAAGATAAAATTGAAACATGCGTGTATACGCCATGAATGAGAAAATATGTTATTCACGTGTTTATATATAAGACCAAAAGCATGACAGATAAACACACACTCTATCGGTAAGAAAACTTGATTTTCAACACTTCCACATATTAAGGCAAAAGATAAGGAAATCATATAGAAAAACTCTAAAATAAACAAAACAGCTAAAGCAGGTAATATATTTTGTATAAATATTTTGGATGACTATACCACCTTGCAGCAAATATCCAAACCATGGTAGTTGATTGTAAAAAAGAAAGCTTTTTATATTATCTCCTCCGAGAATTGTTCTCTTCCTTACAATCCCACCACCAACCACCTTGGTCTCCCTCAACCATTCCCTCTCAAAAACCTCTCAAGTTCTCAACAACAATATGGCTCCAACTCTTCACCTCCTTTGGTAGCTTGACTTTCCAAAACATAAAAAGACAGGATGGCCTTTGGGAACCCACCACCATATCCCTCCCCATTCCTCGGCCTCCTGTCTTTTCTCCCCCTTTTCTTCTTCTTCCTCTCCAACCACCACCATGCCACTGCCACCACCGTCACCGCTGCTAGCAACATCCACCTTGGCGTGGTCCAAAAACCAGTCCCTATTTTTTGGGAAGCCCCGACATTCCGCAATGGCAACACATGCAACCAAGAGAGAATCCACATTTCCATGACATTGGACTCAAACTACCTTAGAGGCACCATGGCTGCGGTTCTCTCCATTTTGCAGCATTGCACATGCCCAGAAAACGTGGAGTTTCATTTTCTTTGGGCCAAGTTTGAGCCCCAAGTGTTCCTCAGCATCAGGTCCACCTTCCCTAATCTCAAGTTCGAAATTTACCACTTTGAATCCAATAGGGTACGTGAAAAAATCTCCAAATCCATTCGCCAAGAATTGGACCAGCCTCTAAACTACGCTAGAATCTACCTTTCTGACATTCTCCCAAGTTATGTCAAACGTGTGATATACCTTGACTCTGACATCGTCGTTGTAGACAACATTGCAAGCCTTTGGGAGGTTGACTTGCAAGGCAAGATATTGGCTGCACCGGAGTATTGTAATGCAAATTTCATAGAGTACTTCACAGAATTATTCTGGAATGATCCAGAGTTGTCTCATACATTTAAGGGTCGGAAGCCTTGCTATTTTAACACGGGGGTGATGGTGATGGACGTGGAGAAATGGAGGGAGGGGAAGTACACAAAGAAGGTGGAGGCATGGATGGCGGTGCAAAAACAAAAAAGGATTTATCATTTAGGGTCTCTACCTCCTTTTCTGCTGGTTTTGGCTGGGGAGTTGAAGAGTGTGGATCATAGGTGGAACCAACATGGGTTGGGAGGGGATAATCTTGAAGGGAAATGTAGGAGTCTGCACCCTGGACCTATTAGTCTGCTGCATTGGAGTGGGAAAGGAAAACCTTGGTTGAGATTTGATTCCAAGAGGCCTTGCTCTGTTGATCATCTTTGGGCACCCTATGATCTCTATCGTGCAAATAATCATTCTTTGGAAGAATGAAAATGAAGAATGTGAATAGATGAGGAGGAGGTGGTGGTGGAAAAAATATTACATAGTTTCTAACCGCTGTGTGGTCATAGTCTCGATCAATCTCCATGTGATACATTGTCAAGTTTTTCAATATGTAATAAGTAGTTAACACAATTCAATTATGTGTCAAGTGCAGATTGACCCGATCATGGTGGTATGATACTATGCGATAATTTTTCCAGGAGGTGAGGGGAAGGGGAGAAATTAAATCTGGCTCAATGAAATCACACATTGCATAAGGGACATCAGGAAGCCTAGAGAGAAAAAAATCCAAGTGAGAGGTTAACTAGAAAAGGGAGGAAGAAATTAAAACAACATAGGTAAAGTACCAATAACTTTTTGTTAAAACTTATTTTTGTTTGTTTCTTTTAGGGTATAATTTTGTTCAAGGGAAAAATTGCTAAACTAGTTTGATAAGACTTGGTTGAAAGTGTTACAAAGGGAAGGGACTGATAAATAATAATGTTTTTTTTTTATTTGCAGTTTGCATGGTGTGGAAGAAAAGGGAAGAACATGCTTTGATTATAAGAGTCTTTGTTGAAGGGGATCTAGAAAGCAAAGATAATTCTCGCTGGAGAGGTTGATTATGTGTTTATTTTATTTTCTATTTTTTCGAGTTGAATAAGAACATTCCTTGGGCAATGATGGTTGTGGATGAAGGTATCATTTACATCAGTGGTTGGTTGCCAGATCGATGAACCTCGTCCAAATTTAAGTGTCCTTGAATACAATATTTATGGATCTTAATTATCTTTTTAATATCTTGATAGATTTGTACCTTTTTACGCAGCTCGATTGCTATTAGGAAAAAATTGTTGTTTCATTTCATATTTTTTATTGTATGTGCAAGTAGTTTACAGTGATTGTCTTTAATTAATCTCGTAAAATATTCCCACAAAACTATAATCATTAGTTACTCGAATCCAGTAGTTGATCGTTGACAAGATTTTGGAGGTGGAATTAATTGTTGTCTAAAAATAATTATAAAACTTGTGTTTGTGATTTTTTCCTTTTCCAATTTAAGGGTTGGTTTGTTTCTTTTCCCTTATAATGTTTTGTGGTGTGTAAAATATAATGACATGCAAGGATTGTTTGTTACAGCTTATAACTTTTTTTTCATAAAAAAAAAATTTTAAAAGATTTTTCATGAGTTTGTTTCACCTTTTTAAATTAACAAAACATGGAAATAATCCAAAATTTAATTAAAATAAAAGCTATTATGAAATCAATTGCTTCTTTTTCAAAAGTAATTTTTATAATAGTAAATAAACATAAATTAACTTTGTAACTATACAATGTTTGAAAAATAATCAATAGATTATTTTATATTAAAATTTCTTTTCTTTAATGTGTAATAAACTAATCTATATGAAAATGAAGAAAAGTTTCAATTGAAATTTTTATAAATTTAACTAAGAAACCTTACTTTTATACTAATAATAATATTACGTGTGACTAACCCCTTTTTATATCTCTTAATTACTTCTTACTTTAGTCACCAAACAATTTTTATTCTCTATACTTTTTCTTCACCACCACTTCTCTCCTCCTACCATTTTCATGCAACCAAACAAATTGTTAAACATTCAAACACACCCTTGACCAATAACATCATTGATTATCTCACAAAGCAATAAGTTATCGAGTCTTTTTCTAAATGACATTAATTCCGAATTTCCTTCTAATATTCGTTCATTACAAAAAATTCAAACAATGTCAAAAGCACTTTCATAAATGAAATTTATTTATAAATATAGAAATGAAAACATGGTACATTTAGTATTATCAAAACTGGCCGGGTTAACCATTAACTAGATCGAGTTACTGAATTAGTGAATCACTAGTCGAACCAATGAATAATTAAACCACATAAATAAGTGTATTAATTTGTCATAATAAATAAAGATAAGTACATAATTATTTATGTCATTAGTTTTTGCATTTTTATATACTTAAATCAAATATAGCAAACAACTTATGTAGAGTAAAACACTCATGTTACTATGTTAGTAGAGCATGTTGGACAATGACACCATGGACAATGCAAAGTAAGCTGATGTTGAACAATGACACCTTGGACCATTTAATGTCAACAATATAACCAATTAGGGTCGACCTAGTGAGTGGTTAAAGTAATAGAGTAAATTACATTCGCATCTATGTATTTTGTTCAAATTTCATCTGATACATCTTTTTTTCACATTACTTTTACCCCTTCTGTTAACAATATTAACTAACTTCAATTGAATATGTGAATAGACGAATTTGCCCTTACATTTTAATTGTAAAACACAAATTATCTCCTCCCAATTAGTTTTAGAATTTATTGTTCACATTCATCTTCATCTGTCGCTAGTACTGTTTATCTTCATCTTGTTGGCGAATTCTTCTTCAGTATCCAGGGGGTGTGAGTTCTTCTTCCTCTCACGACATTCACGTCTCATTCCTGTTTACCGTTCGCAAGTTATTCATTGTTCCTCTTTCAGTTCGCGAGTTTTCCATTGTTCATCATCTAGTTCGTGACATTCACAAGCATCTTTATTTGTCTTCCTCTTCTACATTCACCAGCGCTATGTTTCTCTTCCTATTTCATGATTTATGTTCACCCTATGGTTATGCTTGTAAGTGACCATTGGACCTTGTATATATGTTACTTTTTAAAATTATTTATTGAATGTTGATTATTTATTGTTACATATTTCTGAATGAGGTTGCAACGGGGACCATTTTGGGACCACTTATGATTTTTAAAATCATTTATTTACTATTGTTGATTAAAATGATATTGATATTTGGGACCACAAGAAACACAATGGATGAACTGGTTATTTATTATTATTGATTAAAATAGTGTTGATGTTTGACACCACAGGAATACAATGGATGAACTAAAATACATGGGTCCTGAATCAAACAATGTTGATATTTTGGTCAACGTTATAGACCAACAGGACGAACCAAGTGAGATATGCAATGTTGATCTTGATAAGTTTGGAATATTTATTCGATGTACATGATTGTGTGAAAAATATTGCTAATGACTAAACTTGTCATAATATCACCCTTTTATTTTGTGGTTTCGTTCTACTACTAGTGGTAAAATTCTTCTCCTTAAGACTGATCATGATGTACTGAAAATGTTTGTTGAGAATCAAAATTTAGTTTATATTCATATGTATGTTAGTAAAACAAAGAATGAGTTTTGAAAATGTTAATGAACCTATGAGTGAAAATGTGAATGAATGTATGATTGAACCTGTGAATGAATGTATGAATGAAAAATTGAAGAAGAAGAAGAAGAAGAAGAAGGAATTGTGTTAACACTGCGTACCAATAAGATGGGTTCACGTCCAACAAAAAGCTGAGTTCACATCCAATTACAGAAAAAAAAAACAAAAAGAAGAGCAAGAGTCTTAAAATATTTTTAAGTTGAGAGGAAGAAGACGAATATATTTTAGACATAAAATGTTATTTAAAGTTATGTGATCAACATGTGTCTAATTTCTATTAAATTATTAAACGATGTTTAGGACAAAGGGGGTCTGAGTGTAATGTGAACTCAACAATTAAGAGATTTTTTGGTACAAAAAGAGATGAGTATCAGATGAAATTTGAGTAAAATACAAAGAATGCGAATGTAATTTATTCGAAGTAATATAAATGAGATCTTAGTTTCAATTCCAATTACCACTACTATACACACAAAAAATCAATAATAACAATAATTTTTTTAATAGAAAAAGGAATAATGAATATTAGAATTAGGATTCACAATGAACCAAACTAATTTGAAATTAGTTTGAGATTCAATTAAATAATTAATTCATATAACTTAGATTGATGAACCAAATGAGTTAAAAATTAAATTTATTATATAAATGAGTTGAACTTAAATTATATATTTATCAATTTATTTAGTTCAAAAACTAGTTCTCTCTCCCTCCCTTTCTCTATCTATTTTTTTACCAGCTTTCTCTCACTATATATTCATATAATTCATTTTATATTAATTTTATTTTTACACGAAATAAATATATAAATAAAAATATGTGATATAATCAAAATTTTGAATCGAATTTAGCTAATGAGTTAAATTGAATTATTGACAAGTTTAAATTAAATAAAGTTCGAGTTGCGTTGAACTCAAATAAATCGAATTACGAGCCGAATAACTACTTCTTGTCAAATGAATCCAGTTGGGTTCAATTTGACTCCACTTGGCTCTAGCCTAATTGGAATTTATTTCAATTTTCTTCTAGAATATTTTTTTATCTCATTTTTCTTGTAGATCTTAGAAGTGTAAGCATTCATTTTTAATCTTCAAAGTCACTTTTCCGAAACAGGAATGGCATAAATTAGTTATAGTTGTACGTCTTACCAGTCCCTCTGCCATCACCGTTCTGTTCTGTCCACTGCCTAATGAATCTCTTCAAATCCGTTTTCCAAGACGACCCGGACCCTCCACGACCCGGATCCGGATCCAACGATGCACCGAGAGACAAAGCACCGGATCCCGATTCCCCGTCCCGATCGATCCCCACCGAGTCCGCCGCCGGAGGAGGCGGCGGCGACGGTTGGAACTTCGGCGGCCTCATCAAAACCCTGACATCGAAATCGGAATCCATAATCGAGACCTACCGTCGGGATCTGCAGGAATTCGGCACCGGTTTGAAGAAAGAGATCGAGGTCGCGCAGGGTTCTCTCGGGACCGTGGGCCACGTTATCGACGAGTTTGGAAACACCGTCGTGAAAGGAACGGCTCAGATCATATCTCAAGGTAAGGATGCCATCCTCGCCGTCGATCTCGATTCCGATTCCGATAGTAACAGCGCCAATAGGAAGAGCCTCGATTCGGTTCGGTACAGTAGGTTCGACGCTCAGGTTCGTGCCATTCAGGGTGATGTTAGCACTTACTCCGAGGAGCCCGAGGATTTGAATGAGTTCAATGAGTGGAAATTAGGGTTTTCGTTGGAGGGGAAGGGTGGGGAAATGGAGGGGCTTTTCAGAGAGAATGATGCTATGGAGAATGTTTACAAAAAGGTTGTTCCAAATAGTGTTGATAATGAAACTTTCTGGTATAGGTATTATTATAAGGTCTATAAGCTCAAGAAAGCTGAAGATGTTAGGGTTAGGCTTGTGAGTGGAATATCTGGGGAAGATGAGGATTTGAGTTGGGATGTTGAAGACGATGAGAATGACGATGGTGGGAATAGAGGTGATGCTAAACCTGTGGTTATGAATAAAGAGGTTGGTGGTGAAAATGTGGATAATACCCACTTACATGTTGGTGGCAATGAAGGGGGAACAAAGAGATTGGATGTGGAAGAGGAGTCTAAGGAACAAAAGAAAGACAATTTATTGGAAAGTGAGGAAGTTAGCAACAAGGTGGATAAGTCTGTTGAAGAATCACAAGTTGAGAATTCTGAATCTGTTGGTGACAAGGGTGGTGTTGATGAGGCATCGAAGTCAAAAGCAGATGATGGTGTGAGCAAGAATGATACGACAAGTGAATACGATGAGAAGGTGGTAAAGGAAAGGGAGGTTGGTGATGAGAAAACTTCCAGTAAAGGTAATGAGTCTTCCACGGTTGAAATTCAGCAATCGGCAAATGAGGAGGAGGAGGAGGAGGACCTTGGGTGGGATGACATTGAGGATCTTAGCAGTATTGATGAAAAGAAAACAACGCAGAGTGGTGGCACAAGCAAAGTTGAATTGCGGAAGCGGCTTAGTGCTGCGGAAGAAGAGGAAGACTTGAGTTGGGACATTGAAGATGATGATGATGAGCCTGCTAAGGCTTGAAGTGTTTAATGCATTCTGTTCTGATTTCTCAAAGGAAGTGTATGGTGTAAGTGTCATTTTCACGTAAAGAAATTTGTCGGTGTTTTTATACTTTCAGAAACTGGGATAGAAGTAGAATTGTTATCTGTTCTATCCCCTAAAATGCATGAAAAGTAACTGTTTCTGTTATTGTTTCATATTCTGTTCTTTATTTTGGTTATTCATCAATATATGGTTACCATTATCAGACAGACATTTCCTATCTCCTGTTCTAAGTCTGTCTCTGCCTTTTATTTGACAACTTATGAATCAGTACTAATTATTCGTGACCAGTAATATATTCCTTTAAGAAACTTGAGTTATGCTCATTTTGTCTTGAAACATGAGCAATCAAATCAAAACAGAGTAAACAAACGAGTTTGCCGCAGTTCTTTTAAAAATCAAGATTCAAGAAATGGCTAAAATCAAATTAGAAAAAGTCAGACATAGAGTACATCACAGACACTCCTAAACCAAAAAGGCTCGCTAAGTCTTGACACTTTTCAAATTGGACTGCGGCAAGCTTTCAAAATAGACAACCAACTCTCCATTCATTTCCCCCTTAAGATTTTGGATGTTGATTATCAAGGCAGTTATAATGTTATTCATGGTTTCACGTAGATAAAGTCTAGCAAATCTAGAAAGAGACATAATAAATTGAAGTCAATAATTCACTTTAGTATGAATTATATAAAAGGAAAAGGTAGAAAGCCGCAGCTGCATCGCACCAGTAACACGGATATGCTGGAAATGAGAAATGGTAACCGTAGTTTGTTTTCGTACAACTTCTGTATAAAAGACGAGAGATGAGAAGAAAAGAAAGAGAAGTTTGTGATGAGCGATGCAATAAAGATAAAAAAGGGAAAAAAAATGCTATAAAGAGTGTTGTATGAATAATATAAATCGTGGAAAATATTTGGCTGAAATTGTGTTAAGCGTGTACTTATGAGACCAGAGGCAGCTACTTATCTAACCGATAAAAGAATAATTAAAACAATCCACAAATAACAACAGCGAGTTAAGTATAAAAAGATGGTTTAACTTAAAATATCATTCTTACAAAAAGCTACCGTCAGATATAATTCACACTCTTCAAATTTGAAAGCTTGACTACTCTATTAAGCTCTTGCCGTGATTGGCAAACATGGGAAACCGTTTTGAACACCACTAGACTATATCCAAAGGGGAAAAAAGAGTGGAAAAAAAGAGAAAAAAAGAAAGAAAGAACCAAACTGCTCTTGCATTGCAGCACTTGGGTGGGGCCGTGTTTGTACAACAAAATAAAAGGCTCAACAGTGTAGAGCAAATAGCTGAGTCTTGGAAGCCACCTTTCTTGATTCAGATTTCTTCAAACCCAAGGCCGCTTTCAGAACTAAACTTGTCCTTATCCTTCAACACAAATGCTTGGTTCAGAAGTGGACTCTCCCATTTGTGGTTCCACAGAGGAAGGTAATGTGAGAAGCCTTCCCTTTTGTGCACGTGGAGGAAGATGCTTGGCAGGTTTTCTAGATGGCACATTCCAGGGCAAAAACACCCCAGTCCCACCACCAGCAAGTTTGTGAGGGTTCAGCGCCACAGGACGCATAGGAGTAAGCATCACCATTGGAGCGCGAACCATTCCCCATTTGGGCATCATGTTCATGTCCATACCCTCATAGCTAGTTAGAGCACTATTTGGCAAAGCATATGGACTAGCAGCAATGCCAGGTTGCCACATAGTCATTGCAGTTGTCATGTTAGTGGGAGTTGGTGATTGGCATTGGTTGGAGTCTGGC